>CM035155.1:51582038-52051095 GCA_020205615.1 Panax quinquefolius
AGTTGTTTCCAAAGTTTATTTTTCACCAATTAAGTCCTTAAAATAATATTTTTTGGCATTTTCGTTCATTTTCCCTTATTTGACCCAACGCCCCAACCCGACCCATTTTTGACCCAACTGGTTCCAGTTTGACCCGACTCCAATATCACCAATTAATTTTTTTAATAAAAAACTAAAAAGTTTTAAAATAATAATTATTTTTAATATTTTAAAATAAAATATTAATTTTAAAATAATAATTAGTTTTACTATTTTAAAATAATTATTTTTAATATTTTAAAATAAAATATTATTTTAAAAATTTTAAAAATTATTATTATTATCGTGAAAAAATATTAGAAATTTTAATTTTTCAAAATGAGTAAAGTTTCATAAAATATAGATTAAAAAACTAAAAGTTTAAATTTTTTAATTCTTAATTATTTTATTTTTGTTTTATGAAAATAAATTTTAAAACGAGTAAAGTTTAGATTCAAAAATAAAAAAATTCTATTTTGTTTTATGAAAATAATGTTTTTTTGTTTACTTTTTTGAATTTATATTTTATGAAACTTCACTCATTTTAAAAAAAAAACTAAACATTTCTATTTTTCTAAAAATAATGTTTTATTTTTCTTTTATTAACTTTCTTTGAATCTATATTTTATAAAACTTTAATCATTTGTTTAAAAATATAAAAAAAATTAATTTTTTTCCTGAAAATAATAATTATTTTTAAAACTTTTAATTTATTTTTTAAAAAATTGAATCAATTTTTTATTTATCTTTTACTGTTTTTGTATTTTAATTTCTATTTTTAGTTTTTGTTTTTAAAAATTTTAACATTAAGAATACATATAATAATGGTAAAGACATAAGAATAAATTTCTGAAAATAAATTTTTACATAAAAAATGAAAAAATCAACTTTTTTTTGAAAATAAAGTTTTATTTTCTTATTTAATTTTTTTGAATCTATATTTTATGAAACTTTACTCATTTTATGAAAAAATAAAAGTTTCTAATATTTTTTCATGAAAATAATAATTATTTTTAAAAATATTTAAAATAATAATTATATTTAATATTTTAAAATAAAATATTATTTTAAAAATAATTTTAAAACTTTTATTTTTTTAAAAAAATAATTAGTAAAATTGGGTTCGGGTCAAGCTCGGGTTGGGTCAAAATTTATTCAAAATGGGTTAGGTTGTGGTCAAATCGGGTAAAAGAAACGAAAACGCCAAAAAATTATCACTTTAAGGACTTAATTGGCGAAAAATAAACTTTAGGGATGAATTTAAAAGTGGATAGCAACTTGGAGTTATAGAAGTGTCATTCAACCATTAGAAAACTCTCCTTTGGGATAACAATTCATTCACAATAAATGAATGAATAATTTTTTTAAAGAATTTTAGTGTTATTATTTTCTTCTCTCTCAAATTATAGTTTTGAATTAAATACTATCACGCGCAAAGTATTTAATATTGATACATTTTTAGGTCTTATCTTGAGAGACGGATTCGTTGTAACCATGTGCAAGTTATTTAGAGAGCGAATATTGTCTTAAAGAAAAAATAAACTTCCATTCAATTATGGTGACACAATTATCATTTTTCAGAATTCACTACAAGAAAACCGGCTAATTCCGACGGAATTAGGTTCGACGGACTGTACTCAGTCGAAAATAAGTTATTTTCGACGAAATAATACGTCGAACATAATTTCGTCAGATATAGTTTATTTCTGAGGGAAATCCGTCGGAATTATAAGGTCTCGTCTGGCGCCAAGTTTCCCGCTAGCGCGAAACTTAAGTTCGATGAAATTACGGTTATTTTCGAGGGACTTTTCGTCGAGAATAACCTATTTCCGAGAGACTTATATCCGAAGGACATTCCGTCGGAAATATCTTATAAAACCTATACGATTCGTCTTCTTATTCAGGCACCTCTCATATCTCCTCTTATTAATCTCATCAGCTCCTCTCTCTCTCTCATCTCACTCGATCTCTCAGCCTCGGCTCACCCTCTCCTCTCTCAATCTCATATCCGGCGCCCACCTGCCACCCACCACAACCTCCAGCCGCCGACCAAACACCACCACCTCCAGCCGCCGACCATTAACCATCGATACCACCATCTCAGTCCTCTCTCTCTTCTCACCCCTTCCCCACCACCAACCAACCACCCACATCCCGCCACCAACCCGCCACCACCGAGGAAAGCTCCACCAGTTTCCACACGCCGACTAGCACTGTGACGGATTTCTTCCTCTGATTCTGACAATTTATTAGCTCCAAAAAAGGTATAATCCAATATTGTTTCAATTTGATGATGATGTACACAATCAATAGATTGAATAATTTTTATATTGTATATATATATATTGATTTGAGGCTGAAAATTTGTAGAGTTTACTTTTTGATTTGGTATTGGTTTAGTTTGTTATTGTCAATTCAAATTGGAAATTGGTAATGTTTAAATTCCTCAATTGGTTACTGTGTGTGCATCAATTTGGCTTTGTCAATTGCATTTGAGGCTGAAAATTGGTAGGGCTAAAAAATTGTTATATATTTGACTGAAAATTGGATTTGAGGCTGAAATTTGGGGCTGAAAATTGGTATATATTTGAAAAGTGTAATTCATTTTGATTGAGAATGAATAATTCTGCAGTATATATTGTTTGCATTCTTTATGTATTATATGCAGTATATATTTGGAAATGCTCTGTTTTTAATTTTGATATATTTGCTATTTCTGATGGAATTTCTTACAAAAATTATGTCAGAATTATTCATTTGCAAGATTTGTGGGCCCTGCATGTATTGTATTAGTAATTAGTTTCCCAATATTAAAATATAAAATAAGTAGCATTTACTTAGTTTCTTACTACTAAAATAAGATAAAATAAAATAAAATAAATTTAAATTAGTTTATTAAATAAAATAAATTTTAAAAATTAGACAATATAATATAATAAAAAATAAAGTAAAATAAAATAAAATAATAAATTAAATTAAATTGAATAAAATAAAACAAATTTGAATTAATTTAATAAATAAATTAAATTTAATAAAAAATATTTTAAAAAGTATAATATAATACAAATAAAATATAATTCAATAAAAAATAAAATAAAATAAAAAATAATAAAATAAAATAAAATAGAATAAAATAATTTAATTTAATTTAATTAAAATAATTTAAATTAAATCTAATGAATTTAATAAAAAATTTAAAATATATATAATATAATACAAGATAAAATAAAATAACATAATAAATTAAATTAAATTAAAATAATTACAAAATTAAATTAAATTAGAACTTATAGAATATAATACAAAATAAAATAAAAAATAATAATAAACTTAATTTGATGTAATAAAATAAATAAAATAAAATAAAATGATTTAATTTAATTTAATTTAATTTAATAAATTAAATTTAATAAATAAATAAACCAATTATATACTATAATATAATATACTACAAATTAAAATAAAAGAAAATATAATAATAAATAAGTATGAGTGAATGTCAAACAATAGTCTCTATAGATTTCAAATAACAATTCACATAAACTAAGTACCACTTACTTAGTTTATCATTGGCAAAATAAACTAAGTAGCTAGAAGTGAATGTCAAACAGTATGTAGTCTCTATAGATTCTAAATAACAATTCTCATAAACTAAGTACCACTTACTTAGTTTATCATTGGCAAAATATAATAAATAGGAGTGAATGTCAAACAGTAGTCTCTATAGATTCCAAATAACAATTCTCATAAACTAAGTACCACTTACTTAGTTTATCATTGGCAAAATAAACTAAGTATCTAGGAGTGAATGTCGAACAGTAGTCTCTATAGATTCCAAATAACAATTCTCATAAACTAAGTACCACTTACTAAGTTTATCATTGGCAAAATAAACTAAGTAGCATTTGCTTAGTTTGCCACAATTTTCAATAAAAGCAATAATACTCTCCCTACATATATTTACTCTTCCTTGTATGCAGGTTTCGACATAGCAGTTGCAGGTAATAGTACTCCAACCGGTTCCTCTAAGAAGAATTAAAAAAAAGGGTTAGTAGTTCTGTTTGTATCTATCTGTGAATAATAAAGTTAATTTAATTCTCTGAGACATTCCTCACTATTCCATCATAATAGATGGCAACATCCCAAGGAGTGCCAAGAGTTTTTGAACAAAGTTCTAGGTTAAGCGACCCTCAGATGATCCGATCACTTCTCTCCTGTGATTGGACCCATATGGGGAGATGATTCATTCCTAGCGAGTAGAAGTGATCGCTCGCTCATCTGAGGGTTGCTTAACTTCTCAAACTTTGTTCAATAGCTTAATGGAACTCCTTCCGGATGTTGTCATCTGTTATGATGGAACAGTGAGGAATGTCTGCAGTAATTCAATTAACTTTATTATTCGAGTATAGGACACAAACAGGAATTATGACCCTTTTTTTTCAGTTTCCTACTAAAGTAGTCTCTATAGATTCTAAATAACAATTTTCATACACTAAGTACCACTTACTTAGTTTATCATCATTGGGAAAATAAACTAAGTAGCATTTGCTTAGTTTGCCATAATTTTCAATAAACTCAATAATACTCTCCCTTTAATCTTCAATACACTCAATAATATATGTACTATACTTTGAAACTTAGAAACCCGTTTGACATTCACTCAGTAGGAGTGAATGTCGAACAGTCCCCAATTTGGGACTGTTATTGGATGTTATGTCTCTCACTTAGGTCGGTGCCATTACGAAACGGTACGTTTTTGTTATTTTGAGGATTTTTTGACTGTTGTCTCTATATGTTCTCCGAGTGCATACTTAGATTAAGTTGTCTTAGTCTATTTCGTGTGCTTGGAGACCATAGAGAGGTACTGCCAAAATTTTCTTGAAACTCATGAAACGTACTCAATGTGTTTGTACTAGTGATGAGACGCATCTAATAACGAGATAGAAGCCTTACCCCTGTCCTGTAGAGTGGAGATACTAGGTAAATCTAATTCATGCATGAATATCCAAATTAACTGAATCCGTCTTCTGTGTAGTTAAAAATGTCAGCAGGCCAGAGTTGGATGTACCGTAGGATACCCAGTGATGGGAGGGGATTAGTCTCAGCTTATCGTGTTGGGGTGTCAAATTTCTTGAACAAAGCACTAGAACATACGGATGATCCAAACGGGAAGATAGGATGCCCGTGTGTCAAGTGTAAAAACCTGATTTGAAAGAAAGTCAACGGTGATTAAATTCGACTTATTTTCCCGTGGATTTGTGGATGGGTACTTCGTATGGACTCATCACGGGGAATCAGAAGTGATTGAAAATATTGTGGAACAACCAATTCCACAGGATTCATATATCGAAAACTATGATCTAGTTGAGATGTTGGTCGATGCTTATGGCCATACTAATATTGACTGGGCTGAAAATGAACCTTCTTCAAGCAGTGCGAAGCAAGTGCCAAATGATACAGGTACTGCCTTTTACAAGTTGATATCTGAATCTGGGGTCGCGTTGTATCCGTGAAATGATACAGACACCAAGATTTCTACAGTGACGATGCTCTTACACTTCAAGAATGAGCACGACTGTAGTGAGAGAGGTTTCAAAGATTTGCTTGTTATAATTGAACAGTTCTTACCCAAGGATCATACTCTTCCTGTGAATTATTATGAAGTGAAGAAGATAGTCAAGGGGTTAAATATGGGGTATCAGAAAATCGATGCTTGGGAGCAGGATTGCATGTTATACTATGGGGAGGACAGAGATAAGGATAAGTGATATATATGTAGCTTCTCAAGGCTACAAGGTTTACAAAAACGTGGGGGAAGGAGAAAATGTTCCCGTAAAATCTTACGATACTTTCCACTTGCGTCGAGACTTCAGCAGCTATTCATGTTGTCTCATACGGCTCAACATATGAGTTGGCATCGAATAAGGGACGTCGTGGCTGGTCTGCTAACTCACCCAACAGATGGAGATGAATAGAAGAGATTTGATGTAAATTATCCTGAGTTTGCAGAAGAAATTAGGAATGTTAGGCTTGGCATGGCTACTGATGGCTTTTGCCCTTTTAATAATTTTAGCCACCATACTCGGTTTGGCAACCATTATGGTCGCTATAATCTTCCACCGCAGAATGTGCATGAGGGATCCGATTTGTTTTTGACTTTACTCATTCCGGGGATAAAAGTCCTACAAAAGACCTTAACATGTACCTTCGATCGTTAGTGGATGAACTAAAGATGTTGTGGGATACAGGGTTCGTATTTATATGATAAATTGATATGTGAGAATTTTGTGATGAAGGCGTACCTCACATGGACTATCACCGACTTTTCCGGCTCTTGGGATGGTTAGTGGTTGGTTAACTCACGGGAAGTCATCATGTCCGAAGTGTATGGGGGATGTGCAAGGCAACCAACATTCTGGCAGATGGGTGAATGTAATTTCTTTGAACCGCTTTCAGAGATTCTTGCCTCTTGATCATAATTACGTAAAAGATGTCTACACAGCTTCAATGAAAGACAGAGAAAAGGGGTTCATTGGTGGGTTCAGCAGGCGGAGGTCTTGGGCTAGTTGAACCAGCTTGATTTTCCTTTGGCGGGGAAAGAACACAGTAAATTGAGAGCAGCTGGGTATGGGAAGACTCATAATTAGACACACTTGCCTATATGGTTTGAGTTGTTGTATTGGGGCACACTTTCAGTTCGTCATTGTATAGATATCATGCATACTGAAAAGAATGTTTTCGAGAACTTGTTTTACACCGTGTTAGATGCGAGTGGTAAAACCAAAGACAATGACAATGCTCGAAAAGATTTGGAGGCATTGAACATTAGGCCAGAATTGTGGTTTTGCCCTAACACTATGAAACCTAAAGCTCCATTTTGTCTTACTAAGCAACAAGTTGAAGACGTGTGTAAGTGGGTTAGTGGGTTGAAGCTCCCAGATGGTTATGCGTCGAACATAACACATTGTTGTAAGGTTGATCAATTGAAAATTTTTGGATTCAAAAGTCACTATTGTCATGTATTCATGCAGAAGTTGATCCCAATTTCATTTCGTGAGATGTTACCCAGAAAAGTTGTGGATGCATTGACCGAACTTTTAAATTTCTTTTGAGATTTTTGCTCAACTGTAATTAAGTACAGTGATGTCAAGCAGATGGAGAAGAATATTGTGCTTACCATTTGCAAGCTCGAAATGATATTCCCTCCAGGAATCTTTGACTCGATGGAACATCTGCCTATTCATCTACCGTATGAACTCAAACTTGGAGGACCGGTGCAATATTGGTGGATGTATCTTTTTGAGAGGTAATATAAACTGCTAATTGCTTTATGTTTCTCATATTAATAATACTCATATTTATCGGTATATTTATCTTAGGTATATGCGTCGATTAAAACAAAAGGTCAAGAACAAAGCTCGTGTAGAGGGTTCTATTGTTGAACGTTATACGGAGGAAGAGCTTATCAACTTCTGCTCATTGTATTTTGACGATGTTGTCTCAACGAAGCACAACCGTTTAGGAAGGAATGAGGTTGTTGGTCCATTGACTCATGATGATGATGAGTTACCTGTATTCACATATCCGGCTAAACCATTTGGCCATGTGACGCTGACTTACTTAAGCGACAAAGAGTTGAAGATTGTATCTACATACGTGCTTCTAAATATGCCCGAAGTATCATCATACATCACGTAAGTCTCAAATTATTTGCGGTATTTAGTACAATTTATAAGTGTAGTCATCTATATATGTTAAAGACATTTTACTATTTTCGCAGTTCATTCGAAGAGGAAGCGTATGCTTCTAACCCAACTTTTACTACAGCAAAGTTGGAAACATTCACTAATGCTAATTTCCAACAGTGGTTTAAGAAAAGGGTTGAAGCGGAGAACATTTCTGAGCGTTTTATAGATGTCATCTAAGGACCTTACAAAGTTGTTAGTTCTTTTCCTGGTTGCATCGTGAATGGGTACAGATTTAGAGTCGATGACTTGAATGAACTCACATCAGTCAATTCTGGGGTTGTGGTGTTAGGAAGATGCTACCAAGATTTTGAGTCCAATTACTATGGCCGTTTACAGGATGTGGTTGTGCTCAATTATCACGGGGGAAAAAAGGTAGTTACATTTAAGTGTAGCTGGTTTGATATTGAAAAGGGGGTTAAAGTTGATCATAATAGAATCACAACCGTGGATATTAAGTCGGTGTTAAAGTCTGATGATGTGTTCGTGTTAGCAAGTCAAGCGACTCAGGTGTATTACACTCCTAATGTCGTAAATACTCGAAGCCCCTGGTACACACTAGTCACTACTAAAACACGTTCATTTAATGCTGATAACATGTTTGGTATGGATGAGGCATTACAAGAAGATGTTAGCAACCCTTTGGCTGTAGTGTTCCATGATGAAGATGTGGTGAGTACTAATGTCATTGACGTACCTGACGATGAGGATGCCGAGGCAAACGTACACATGAATGATTATGTAGTCGTTGAGGATGATAACGATGACGAAACTAATCTCGAAACTGAGGATGAGGAAGATACCGAATCTGAGAATGATATACACGTTGATTCTGATGGGTTTGATGACGTGCGTAATTGAAAATGAGCATTCATATTACTACATACCACATATTGTTAAAACTTAATATTCATAATCTACCAATTTTGTTATTGCAGTAGGATATTCATGGCTAGACATAGCGGTGGAGGTTACCGAGGTGGTGGTGGGCGATCCGCATCAAGACAAGAGCTACGATGGAGGCTCTTCTTCAGGCGCGAGTAAGTTATCTTAACTAGGATTTAAATATATCTCAAGCTACATTAGTTATAATGTTTATTGACTTAGTTAAATATAATTATTATAGATGCACCTCGTCGACGACACCGAGGGACGAACCTCGGTATCTTTGGTCGTCCACCGGCAGTGCCACTTACAGTACCAATGGATGTCACCTCCCAACAGTAAGTGTTAATATATTGGATATATTTCTATTAGTTATTGCAAAACACAATTCACATAACACATATTGTTATACTTTTTCTGTAGTATACTAGACCCGGTGGCTAAGCACACCCTATACGCGATCTATTTGACGCATCTCCCGAGAGGGTGCATGCGATTCAGTCAGTATGCACGGTACGATGCCACTTTTATGCAGACCATCTTGCGGGAGTTCCACGTAAGTTAAGCATATTATATTAATTACTACATAGTTGTATTAGGATGACAAAACTAATTGTTCCTAATTTTAAATTAACTTTTGTTATAGGTTTATTATATATTTGACCCGAGCATCTCTTAGTCAGCTGGCGACGATGTGATTGAGCATCATGTCACTGCAAATTACTCTGGCTGGCTGTATGAGATGCGACAGAGGGCAGCCCGGGCAGTTGAGGACCTGCCCGGGACCACTATCAGAGATCATCAGCCTCGCATAGTCTCCGATTTAGCCTGGGAGGCTATGTGTAAGCACTGGGAGGTTGATGACTTAAAGAAAAAGTCTAAGCAGGCGAAGAAGAACCGTGGTCAGCTCCGGATATTACACACCACTGGTTCTTAGTCGTTCGAGGAGGCAAAGACGGTAAATGCATTGTATTTAGTTATTTAGGTATCAAGGTCTCACACAAATAATTAATACTCCCTCCATCCCATAGTTATAGGCTAATTTCTTTTGGCATATAGTTTAAGAAAATCAATTTAAGTTAATTTTTAACAGAAATTTTCCACATATACCCCTTAATATAGAATTAATGAATAAATTAATTACTCCTTACTTATTACATTGAAACTCTTAACTTCATTGATTGCTGGTACAATTGCCTTTTATACACAAAATATGTTAAACTAGTAAAGCCTAAAAAGTTGAATTCTTTTATTGAGAATACAACAACATTAAATGTGGTGATAAAAATAATGACATTGAAGGTTGTTTCTTCAAAAAAAGAGTAATGGTTGAATATTTATTATAAGGGCATAAAAGTAAAATAATGAACCAACTAAATTTTATAAATAGTAAGTAGCCTATATATTGAGACATCTCAAAATAGAAAATCAGCCTATAACTATGGGACGGAAGGGAGTACCTGTTTTATGAATGTTATTATTAGGCATTGGGGGGGACCTTGGGCCGAGATCCTACCATTCTAGAGTTTTGGGATCGAGCCCACACGCCTAAGACGGCGTTTCATGCGAGGCAACTTTAGCTATACGGGTAAAACTCATTTTACTATTTAGCTTTTAGTAATATTCAATCGTAAATAAAATGATATAATTAAAATACGTATACGGAATACATTACAGGACCAATTTTAGAGGCTTCGGGACGAGAGTATAGCTGAGCTGGAGGCTCTTAGGAGGGGTTCTGAGCCGTTAGATTCTGTCACCCCTCTTCCCGATATTGTATTAGATCGGGATGAGGAGCTGAGACTATGGGTCGCATCTCAGGATCCCCCTACTAGTAATACCGACAGATATCGAGTGTTGGGTCTGCTGAGGATACTCGCATATACACTTCCTGGAGGTAATATTTTATTATATTTCACGAAATTATCTGAATTTATCACATTATATAAATTATTATTAGTAATCAAATTTGTATCTCTTTATAGGCTTCAGCCAGCGCCAGTGTCCGAGAGCACATGTCGGACCATCTCATACGGGAGCTGGCTTAGATGATGATATCTTCCGGCGTCTGATAGGGGGCCGTGTCGAATAGGTTCCATACCGATCCGGTCTTTCGGCGTCAGCAGTTGCCTTCCAGTTCTCGTCTTCACCAGATTGCTCAGGATATTATAGCAGGGTCCTCTACAGAGAGTATGGGATTACCACGGGAGCAGTTCGACGCTTGGAGTGTCGAGATACTCTGGATGGTGATTACCCTCTTGGAGGAGGCTTTTCGTTCGCCCCCGCCTACTCAGGTATTCTTATTGTTTATGTTGTTTTCAATTAAGGCTAGCTTGTTAATTCTCACACATTTATATATATATATATATATATATACGGACTAATGATTTATATTTTTAATTCTATTAATAGGTGGCGGCGATGGCGCGCGATCAAGCGATGATTTGACGAAAGCATAAACGCTAATTTCCATACACCCGAAGCAAATATCGTTCACCTCCTACCTAAATGATGATACTTTTTTACTAGTTTATAGTTCATTTGTATTCATGTTATTGTAGAACATTTGCATATATTGTAGTGTCTAATTACGTCTGTATAAGTATTATAGAACATTTGTATATTGTAGTGTCTAATTGCGTCTGTATATTTATTGTAAATTATATTGTTTATCATTTATGAAACATTAGCTTATATTTGTAATTGGTTAGCTTATATTTATGGAACAATAGCTTATAATACGTTTTGGTGGATATTTGAATGTGAATGTAAATGATAATGAGTTGAAGATTACGTTTTAGCGCTACGTTGCATATTTGAATGTGAGATACAGGTTTATATTACTGTGTATTGGGTTGTGACAAGTTACAGGTACATTAATGGGTTTAAACACCTGCAAACTGAACTTTTAAAATCTGCATTTAAAAAAATAGTTAATTTCGACAGAATAATGTATTTCCGACGGAACTTCCCTCGGATTTAACAAATACCCAATTTTTAATAAATACCGGTATATTCTAATTTTCAGTCGAAAATAAGTTAACTCCGAGGGAACATGTCCGTCGAAAATACTTTATCTCCGACGCAAATTTCGTCGGAGTTAATAATTACTCATTTTTAATAAATACTAGCTGATTTTAATTTTCAGTCGAAAATAGTTTAATTCCGAGAGAATACATCCGTTGAAAATAGGGTATATTATACTCGACAGAAAGTTTCGTCCTATGTATTCAGTCGAAGATAGTTTATGTTCGACGAAAATCCATCGGAGATAATTTCATCAAAGATAATAGAGATCCGACGGAATTTTTGATGGATCTTATCTTCGACGCGAATATATACGACCGAATTTTTGACAGAATATTCCATCGGAAATAATTTATTTTCGACTGAATAGGCTTATTTTTGAGGGAATATTCCGTCGAAATTAAGCTTTTTTCTTGTAGTGATTTCTGAAACGTCCTACTACCAAAGTTCTAACAAAAAGAACAAAAAGTTTGATCCGCCAAAAGTTGTGACCCAATGATTTAACATGTGTTTAAAATGGCAAAGTTAACTAGGACTGAGCAAAAAACAGATAAAACAGAATTACCGAACACAACCAAATTTTTTTAACCGAATTATTTTGATTTTTTGATTTTTTCCTAATTTCGATTAAATCCGATTTATTACTCAATATTCAGTTTCGGGTTCGGTTTTAAAAAATAAATTATTCGGGTATCCGAATTACCGAACGAATATATATAATTGTGTCCATCCTTCCTCACACGTGCAATTGTCTCCTCTCTCGCGTGCCATTTCAGTCCTATTTTCGTAGACAATAATATCTCAAGTGTTATCTAAAGGTGAGTTGCATTATTAATATAGAGAGAGACAGACTATCAAAACTCAAAAGGAACAAAACGACAGCAGTACATCACCATCTCCTTCCGCCTCCTTCTTCCTCCCTCTTCCAACTCTCGACCCACCATCTCTCCTTCCGCATCCTCCCTCCTCCCTCCTCCCTCCTCCCTCTTCCCTCTTCCCTCTCTCTGTATCTGTTTGAACCCTATCAAAACTCCCTTTTCGATCTATGCTTTTACAAAGTTCGGGTTGCTAGATTTGTTGTTCTTGTGTTATTAGTAGAGGGTAATTGTGTACTTGATGAAGGAGTTATAATCTGAGGGGTGGCTCTATTTGGTTGGGGGTTACAGATCTTGATGGTTATGTGTTGGTGTTAGTTTTGGAAGGAGGTTTCTCCTGATCTGAGTTTCTTTTTCAAATCTCTTATGGAGCTTACCGGAATCTGGGTTTGGTTCTACTCATCTTCGGTGGTTTTATGGATTCTGGATTGATCCGTGTCGATCTGGGTTCATGCTACACCTATTGCCTATCATGTTCATGCTCTGATTTGGGTTTGTTGTTTTTGATTGTAATCTTAAGTTTTTCATCTCAGTTCGAATTACCGAATTGGGCACAATTTTATTGATTTTTATTCGTCTAATTTGGTGATTTTGCTTTCAATCAATTTCAATTTTGGTTGGTTCGGTTATTAACTGAAATATCCAAATTTACAAGTTGGTAATTCGGTATTCGGTAATTCGGTTATTGCCAAATTCGGTTATTATTTTGGATAGTAAAATTATAAATATTTCGGTATTCGATTATAACCGAATAGCCTATTCGGTTCGGTTATAACCGAATGATCAATCGTAATGTTAACTGATCAGTCTGATTTATTACATGCACCCCTTTTTTTTTCTTTTTCTTTTTTTAATTTTTTTTAAACGAACCGTAATGTTGAAAGAATAAAATGGAAAAATGAATGAAATAAAAGTGTATTTGATAAACCATTTCGATAGAATAAAAATTATGTCTGACTTTTATTTTACGTGGAAGGTAGTAAAATAGATATAAATGACAATTATACTATCTTATTGCACTACCCACTACCACCTACAATCAAATATTCATTTGAAATACTAAAAAATATACTATTTTTTATTTCATTTCTTCTTCCATTCTATTCTTTCATTTTAAACATAGCATAAATGAAAAATCGAAAAAGCACGTAAGTGCATATCCTTCGATGCCAATTGTTCCGGTAAGTTTTGGGGTGCTATTTGTAAGCATAATAGTTGCATACACTAACCTTTATACAATTTTAACTCTTTTGCCATACAAAAAGCTACTCATTCTTATTATAAAAAAAAAGTACTGATATTTGCACATCATGTATTACTAGTTGCATACTCAAAAATAATAAAAGGACTAAGATACCCATAATTAATAGAAAACTAAATAATTAAAGGACTAAGATACCCTTAATTAATAAAAGAAAAAACTATTAATGCATTATCCATTTAATAATTTTTGTCCTTCTACCAACAAGTCCATAAAAAATTCTAAGATTTATAGGAATAGAAGAAACCATCTAATTTATTAAACCATTTTATGCCACAAAGTAGCATTTAAAAAGATCTATTGGTTGAATCAATTTTTAAACTAATGCAATCTGATTTTGACCAGTGATTGAATTCCCATAACCAATTAATGGGGTTAAATATTTTTTTGGTCACTCTACTTTAAGTCGATTTACAAATGGATCACTGAACTTTTTTTCTTACAGTCAACTCACTGAACTTGTATTTACTAACAAAACGTTAGAAAATCCGTTAAGTCTGTTGACTTTTAACGAAAAATGTCCACATCAACTGCATACGTGTAAAAAAATTCTTATGTGGCACAAATCATCCCATGTGGCTTTCTTACGTGGAAATTGAGGAAATAATTTATGGAGAAAATGAAAGATTTATTCTAAATAAAACAACATATGTTAAAATAAATTAGAAAAGTTAGCCAAAAAAAAGAGAAAATAAATGAAAAATATATTTAATTATTTTTGTAATTAATACCAAATGATTTTTTATTTAATTCTTTACAAATAATAATATAAATTAGAAAAGTTTGCTAAAAATAAGAAAATAAATAAATAAAACATGTTTAAATATTTTTGAAATTAATATTAAATGAATTTTATTTAATTATTTACAAATATAATAATATAAATTAGAAAAGTTAGTCAAAAAATAAGAAAATAAATGAAATATATATTTAATTATTTTGTAATTAATATCAAATGAATTTTTATTTAATTCTTTACAAATATAATAATATAAATTAGAAAAGTTAGCCAAAAATAAGAAAATAAATGAAATATATATTTAATTATTTTTGTAAATAATAGCAAATGAATTTTTTTAATTATTTACAAATATAATAATATAAATTAGAAAATTAGCCAAAAAAACAAGCAAATAAATGAAAAATATATTCAATTATTTTGTAATGAATATCAAATTAATTTTTATTTAATTCTTTATAAATATTATTATATAAATTAGAAAAGTTTGCCAAAAAATAAGAAAATAAATGAAATATATATTTAATTATTTTTTAATTCATATCAAATGAATTTTATTTAATTATTATTTACAAATATAATAATATAAATTAGAAAAGTTAGCCAAAAATAAGAAAATAAATGAAAAATATATTTAATTATTTTGTAATTAATATCAAATGAATTTTTATTTAATTCTTTACACATATAATAATATAAATTAGAAAAATTTGCCAAAAAATAAGAAAATAAATAAAATATATATTTAATTATTTTTGTAATTAATATCAAATGAATTTTTAATTATTCTTCATCGTCATCCCCACTCCCAATTTCTGCAACTTCTCTGCCTAACTCATCAACATCAATTGAATCACTTTCCCCATTATGATTTGGCCAATTACTGCTTCTGTAAACCATATAAACATTCACAGTTTGCAAAGCTAATATTTTTCTTTGCCTTGGCTTGAACCCCAGCATGCTTCTTCTTCTTCAAAACACCAGTTTTGGTGGGAGGATGAATCAAGCAATCAAATCACCACACTACTCGCACCAAAAACCCTAACAATCGTTTCTCTCCATCAATGGCTGGCAGAAAAGAAGTGTTGGAGTCGGTGTATTCAGTGTTATCATTGGTGTTCATACCATTGGCTTGCGTTGAGCTCTGTGACGTCGTCACCGTTGTCGACTGATGTGTTAAAATTATGTACTGCAAGTGCATAGTGTCGAATTGAAGAACTGGTAAGTACAGGTCGAACCCACAGAGACTAGATTAATTTAATGTATCTTTAATATCTATTTTAGGCGAATTAGAAATATTTGAAAATTGATTAACTAGAATATGAAAACTAATAATGAGGAAACAATCTAGGAATCCGAATCCATTAAATAATAAACATAACATATAACTCAATCTCTTCTATTTTTATAACTCAATTATGATTTTGATCTCCCTTCCCTTTAATTTAGTAATTTAAAATTAACGTGGGCAAGCATAGACTATAAAAAATTTAAGGATCAACTATAACCCATCAAAACTTCTTTGAGCAAGCATGGATTATGAAAACCTCATATCTTAACAATAATCTATCAAAACCTCTTAATTAATTTCAAATCACATAAGAACTATAAAACGAAGGTATTTCATTAACGAAACATGAAGGCAAAATAAATTAAACATAAAAGCATAAATAATAGAAGAGATGAAAAATATTATCATAAATAATTATTTAATTTCATCTTCATCCTAGATGAAAGAAATTAGCTAGACATGAAAAATAATTAAACTAAATAAAATAAAGAAGAAGTAGAAGATTGAAAATAAATAAGAAAACTCCATTTATTAACGATACTCCAATAAGCGTACAATGAAACGTAATTTAATCTACTCTTACTCCCAACCTAAAGTAATACAATACCTAATGTTTTTCTCTTCAAAACAAGAGACCTATTTATAGGGAAAATAACTTTGAACCCTAATTTAGATTCATTGAACTTGGACGCTTTTGTTCTCTTTCCATGTAGGTTTCAACTTCCTAGTGACAATCAACTTCTCAAAAAGATCTTTTCTAGATAGACTTTCCTCTTTCTTGTTGGATTTGACTTGCACACCAGAATTGTTCCACCTCTTTCCTTCTCCTTGTAAGATTCTTCTTGAATATTCCTTACATGAATAAGAGCATCAAATATCGCTTGATCACCAAGATTTTGACTTTATTGCAACAAATATTAAATCCTACAAAATAAAATAAAATATATTAATTTAATAAACTAATATAATTAAAATGACAAAATTGGTATAATAAAATGTATGAATTACGTGTCTATCATCGACATTTACCGGCTCATCCAGTAAGATATCATCAGTGAGTCGTTCGGATCGCGGCTGGCTTATTTGAATCATCACGTTGGCTCTTCACTTTTTGCTCTAAATACAGATCTCTCTCGTGCAATTGTTATACTACCAATTCGTGAATTGAATCTCACTTTCGTTCGAGGTACGATTTATCCAAGCTTTCTGTTTAGTTCATTGAACTTTGGAGTTGGAGTTGGTTAATTAGTAGTGAAATTTGTGTATATTTGTTTGTTATTAATGGTGATTTTAAAATTTGTGTTTATTTGTTTGTTATCTGATTTTAAAATGTGGTATATTTTTTTTATTGAATATTAAATTTTCTCTGAAGGATTCATTTGATATTAATTACAAAATAATTGAATATATATTTCATTTATTTTCTTATTTTTTGGCAAATTTTTTAATTTATATTATTACATTTGTAAAGAATTAAATAAAAATTTATTTGATATTAATTACAAAATAATTGAATATATTTTTCATTTATTTTCTTATTTTTTCTACTAACTTTTCTAATTTATATTATTACATTTGTAAATTTTCCTCCATTTCCACAAAATGAAAGCCACATGGGACTGATCCGTGCCACATCAAAAAAATTTTACATGTCTGCAGCTTGTGTCAAATTTCGTCTAAAGTCAACAGACTTTACGGAATTATAAACTTTTTGTTAGCAAATACAAGTTCAGTGAGTTAACTGTAAAAAAAAAAAGTTCAGCGACCCATTTGTTAGTTGACCTAAAGTAAAGTGACCTGAAAAGTATTTAACCCCCAATTAATGTTACTTGCGAGATCCATGCATCCCTCTATTTTTTCTAGACATTCAAACTAATGCAATCTAATTTTGACAAGTAATGTTACATGCGTCCATGGCAACCGATTGCTAAGGAACTATTACAACAAACTAAAAAAAAGGAACATGTCAATACTAGTTGTAGTGACTAGGACAATTAAAAAGGGACATGCAACTGCAACTTGTAGCGGCTAGGACAACTTCAATATATTAATATTAATACTTTGTAATATTATTAATATTAATATTAATATTTTGTAATATTTTTATTAATAATATTAATATTAATATTTTACAATATTAGTATTAATAATAATATTTTGTAATATTATTACTACTAATATTAATATTTTGTAATATTAGTATTAATAATATTAATAATAACTAATATGAATATTAATACTAGTATTATTATTATTCTTATTAATATAAATATTAATAATATTACTAACTAATATTAATCCAACTATGTAGTTCCAATAATTTACTCCTTCCGTACCTAATAGAACCTAATACATGAGTAAATTAGGTATTATTAAAATTAATATTTATATTAGGTACGGAAGAACTAAATTGTTGGAACTGAATAGTTGGATTAATATTACAGTAAAACCCCTATTTAAGAATAGACTTGAGACCAAACTATTTGTATTCTAATTGAGAGGTTATTACTAAATAGAGGTATTAGTACAAAATATTTTCCAGACATCCACAAATATTCACTTTAACAAAAATATAGATTTTATAACAAAAAATAAAGAAAACATAATTATTTAGATTTTCAAACTGGAAAAATGTAGTCTTTTATAGGAAATGTAGTCTTTCATGGGAAAAATATGGTATTTTATAGGAAATGTAGTCTTTTATAAGAAAATGTAGTCCTTTATAAGAAATGTAGTCTTTTATAGGAAAATGTAGTTCTTTATAGGAAATGTAATCTTTTATAAAAAATAGTCTTTTAAAATTAATATTGTCTCTCTCTCTCTCTCATATATATATATATATATATATATATATATATATATATATATATATATATATAAATTATTACTATATAGAGGTATAGTTTCTTAATATGGGATTTAAAAAATATATAACATATTACAATATAAAGGTTATTCCTATTTATAACTCTATACCAAATTGGGACCAAATTTTTTTATAATATTGTAGAGGTTTTTCTTATATATAGTATTCTTAAATAGGGGTTTTATCAGTAGTTAGTAATATTATTAATATTAATATTATTATATTATATTAATTATATAATAATATATATATATATATATATATATATATATATATATATATTCAAATGTTAATTCCTTTCTTGCTGGCATTTACATACAATTTTTCAACTCCATTATATTAAAAGTAATACTCCAAATTATCATACTCATACTGTAAAGAAAACATACAAATCTCTCATTAGCTTTAATCCATCTTCCTCTAAATCACCTTTACATAGTAGTCTGATGATTGAGAGTCGAGACTCAAGATTCTCTAAATTTGCATAATAGTCTGAGCAAACTGGGCATGTTAAATTGTTTTTAATTTATTAAGTGTAATTTAAGTGGTGCTTGATAAAATTGATTAATTAATATCTTAATGGTTAGCATGTTTTAATAAATTAGATCAAAATAAAATAACATCTAAACTTAAAAAACGGTTAGGTAACAAAATAGTATCTAAATGACTTAAATTTCAAAATATCAAATTAAAAATTAAAAATATCTCAAGACTTTTTAAAAATCAATAATAATAATGATCTTAAAATTTGGAATGGAAAGAATACACTATTTATAAAGGCTTCATAGATGTAAAATTTTCATTAAGAGACAAACTCTTAATAATTTAGATTTATATCTTCCTCTTGCCTATTAATAAATTAAGACATTGTTTGATAAAAACCTAATGAAATCTGAATAAAATAATTATGAATAAGCTAAATGAAACTTAATACTGAATAAAAAAAAAATTTAATAATTGACATGTCTGAATAACAGATTTTTATTATTTTACCCTTCAAAACAAATTCAAAATTGTTGTAAATTTATTTAATATTACTTAATATAATAATTAATATTGTAAAAAAAATACTTCATTCAGCCATCATTCAACCCATTCACCCAAGAAAATGACACTAAACCATTAAGTCTAAATCGTCTCATTCACCCAAGAAAATGACACTAAACCATTAAGTCTAAATCGTCTCAATAACTAATCGATTAAGCCATTCAGACGATTGTTACGCACTAAATGACTGATCAATTCAATCATTCAGTGCGTAACAAACAAAACCTAAGAGACGATATGAGAAAAAAATTACCAAACAACTTTATCCTCTTATCGAATCAAATGCGGAACTGTTAAGAAATATTAAGAGGTAAAACAAACACCATAGAATAAAAATTACCTCTAATAAAAAAAGTTAAAATAAATAAAATAACGAAGACAAATCAAATAAAGCACAAGTCCACCATATATCATTATACGGCAAGGATTGACACCGGGACACATCAAATTTCCCAATATCAAACTTTGCCTTAAGTTAACCTTTTTAAAAAATCCCTGATTATATTACTAGCAGAAATGGTGAAAGAAAGTAGGATGATTGAAGAAGTGACAGGAAAACTTGATTAGGGACACATGAACCATGTACAAACATAAATGTAAAAGATCTCAGCTATGACGACTTCAAAAGCCACCATCAAACACGAAATCAGCCTAAGCTCTCTATACAGGCTCACCAGACGATTTTCTGCAGTCTCAATTCATACCTGAAGATTGCTCTTGGAGAGCCCCCGAAATCCCAGCAGTACTAGCCTGAGCAGAATGGGAATTCCCACTATTTTCCATTAAGCCATGAAGTGGGGGTGGAACAACAGATGAACTAGTTGTCAAACTTGCTAATGGCCTAGCAGCAGGTTGAACAGGCTGGGTTGGTAGACTGATGTACTGGTTAAGTGCAGCAGAATAAGCCTGCCCTGATAGACTTCCACGCATGCGGCCAGTGGGCCGCCAATCCTGCTCTGCCTCTGATGAATCCACCAAACCATCAGTCCTTGTAACAGGTTGGACTGGTACACTTGTGTTACCCCCCAAAGGCCTATACCCATCAACGTTCACAGGAATAGAAGACGAAGTTCTAGGTGTCTGTACTTGAACTGATGGGGATGGTGAATGCATTCTTGCCATGTGGGATGCTCGCTGAGCAGCAACCAGAAATCGGTCCTGCTGGTGACCACCAACTAGTGTCGGTGAAACCCTATTTTGCAGACCTCCTTGATGAGTTTGAGATTGTGGTAAATGAGCAGACGATCGGTTCAGGCTAGGGGACTGAATTCTTAGAGGTGGCATCCTTTGGCTTATAGCTTGATGTTGATACGAGTTTTGGCTTTCAGTAGCAAGTACAGGGGAAACTCGGTAACCACTAGGGTGTTGACTAAGAGCTGGGTGGGTGTGAATCTGTTGAATTGGGATGCCGTTAATCTGTTGAGATGGTCTACTCGAACTGAATAAGTGACCATGGGGACCCCAGTTCTACATGAAAAAGAACAATTTATAGTCAGCTGAACATAAAAATGTGTATATGATAGCAGAGCAATTCAATAATGAGATAACAAAATTCTGGGCAAGTTAAATTTTCTTACCCCAATATGCTGCTGTAACGAAGATGACAAGTATGACCCCTGAAGCGAATTTAAATGAGACCTAGATTGCTGCTGCCTTTCCACATTAATGAAAGCTGTGCTTGAGCCATCCGTCATCAATGGTGTAGGAGATGGCTGAGAAGCCATTCTTGATCTTTGTTGCATAATAGATGATGGAGTTTGCGCGGGAAGGGCCTGAACTGCAACAGGTGTTCTGTTTACATGTCTGGATATTGATGGAGACCTCCCATATTCATTAATCATATTAGAAGTTCCAAATTGTTGTAATGGTGTACTTCCGGGAGCAGAAAATTGACTCTGCACAACAGAGGTCGCAAGAGCAGTCGTACAAAGAGCCTCAGGTTCTCGATTAAGAGCAGGAGATGTGGCATCAGTTAACACGGGAGATAACATATGATTTATAGGAGCAGACTCAGAAACACCAGCATTACTATGGGCATCTAAACTAGCATTGGATGTTCCTTGTCCATACATGGTGGACAAATAAATACCTGTCCAAAAGTCATCCTCAATTTGTGAGGGATGGTTTTGATTAAGCGTACTAGTGTTGGTAATATCTTGGTTGATTGTTAAATTGTTAACAATCGACTGACACTGATTATTAGCCGAGAAGGGTTTCATGTCTTCATGTTCACAGGTACTAACTGCATTCATCTCATCATCTCCTTCAGTAAGATCCAATATTTCAGGAGGAGCATTTGCTATGCTAGCAGATTCTTGCTGTGGAACCACATCTGGATTGCAATTAAGGGTTTTATCGTGTTGCATATCTGTATGATCGTTGCCTTCAATTACAGCTTTCCATGATCCATCAGCAGAGATTATCACATCAGCAACATTTTCTCCCACCTCTTCCAATATCTGAGTAAGAATCGACAGCTTTACCAGAAAGCACAAAAAATTTGACGGGAACAGCATAAATAATAAATGCAACAAGGACTTGCCTTGACAATTTTTTGATCAATACGAATGTCAGTGAAGCAGACAGACTGATTACAATGTGGGCAGCGCCAGGACGGTCTTCTTGAATTTATATCCACATAATTGTCAAAATCAAAGCACTGGGAGAAAGGAGGGGAAAACTAAAATTCGATCTAAGAGTAAAAAGGAACGGAAAGAAGGGAAATCTAAGATAAAATTAGAGGGAAACACAATGGTTTTACATTTATTAAAGAATTTTCTAGATCTTTAAAAAAATTACCCCGTGGAAAGGAAACAAGGGAAATCTAAATAAAATTTGAGGGAAAGACAGTAGTTTCATATTTTTTAAGAATTTTCTAGATCTTTTAAAAAAAA
Organism: Panax quinquefolius; assembly: GCA_020205615.1. Classification (NCBI taxonomy): domain Eukaryota; kingdom Viridiplantae; phylum Streptophyta; class Magnoliopsida; order Apiales; family Araliaceae; genus Panax; species Panax quinquefolius. The sequence continues at coordinate 51,604,687 of CM035155.1, forward strand.
TCACAGTGGAGCCTTTTCATTTTGAATTTTTATTTCAAATATATAACAATCTGGTATCCCCGCTAAGATTTATTAGTTCTTATCCCTCATATTTCGTGACAGAAAGGAGACTGACCTGAATATGTTTGCATGAATGGCCTTTGACAGGAGTTTTAATACGCCTGAAGCTGTTGAAGATTAAGAATCAAAATTAAAAAATCATCTTAATATCAATATGTTTCTGGCCCAGTATCATGATACAAGGCATCTCGATTTGATTGATAAGAAGATGAAAGGGTAAGCAAAGGTGAAATCAGCACTACTTAAAAGATGGTGTTATATACAATACCCAAACCTAAAATTAGCAGTAGTTGAGTGTGATACTCACAAAAGTAAGTAGTGGAAAAAATGCAACTTTTACATAGAGACTAATGCTTAGAAAGCGCCGCCAAAATTTTATGACTCATAATCTAAGGAAAAGAATTAATTAACTTCAAGACTGTCGGGGAGCCTGGGGAGTTCATAACAAATGTCATAATATAACTATTAAGCCTTCAACTTCATATTCAAATACTTTGTTTGATGTGGGGCCATGTCAACTCACATTTTACCTTGATAAGGACTTATATACCAGTTACAAAGGAAGAATTCCTCACTGAGTGCAGGAATTTTCTCCAGGAGTGCACAAATATTTCTCAAACTATCATAGTATGATTTCACATCTTTGGTCAGCTTGAGGCTTTTGAATTGCTCAAATAGGTTGTCAAGTTCTTTAAACCTCAAGATGAAAGCATCAGAGAATTCAGGATATGGTGCAGCTATCTGGTGTATCAACTTCTGTATTTTCAGATCATGATTCCAAGTTTCTTGCTATTTTCTGGACTACTATATTAAGAAGATTTAACACAAGCATCAAGTAACTGATGGACAAACAGAAGTGGTAAATTGATAAATATGATTCACAGCCTGCGTGGAGACAAATTGGAACAATGAGATAGTGCCATTGTGCTAACTGAATTTGCATATAACAGCTCTATCAACAATTCTATAGGCATGTCCCTCTTTTTGTTGTTTATCAAAAAACTCCACATCATACACTGGATTTTGATCAAGTTACCTAAGCTATCTGGCTCAAGTACAGCTATTGAACAGATAACTAAGAAACTCGTACTATTCAGGATTCAGAAAAAAAATAAGGTTCAGCTAGAAGCGTCAAATGCAAGACATAAGGCAGCTGCTGATGCTCATCGTTGCCAGAAGGTGTTTCAAGCAGGTGAGATTGTTATGATATTTGTGTGGAAAGTGAGGTTCTCAGCCAGAACATACAGGAAATCGACGCCAAAGAAATATGGCCCATATAAGGTTCTGCGAATGCTTAATTACATTGCTTATGTGATTGAATTCATAGCCAACATGAATGTCCCAAATAAATTCAATGTTGCTGAAATTTATGAGTACCATCCTCCAAGGATATTGCCTTATTCAGACAAAAACTCGGGCTGAGTTCTTCAAAAGTGGGAGGAACTGATGCAGAGGACTTTAATACAGGAAATTTGGATGATGCAGAATAGTTTAAGGCAGGAGTTTTGGATAAGGCAGAGGGTTTCGACAGGATTTTTGGATCATTTGGACCATCAAAAGTAAAAATGAACATCTTCTAAGATATGATTCAAATGCGCATCTAGAGATATTTGATTGGCAGACTTTGATTCGGGAAAAGATTTGACTGTAGATTTTGATTCACTTTCACTTTTTATTCTAGTCACTCCCTTAATTGATGTAATTGATCAAACTTTATATCTTTTATTGTTGCATCTTTTCCCTTGATCACCCTATATAAAGGGTTAATTGCTATGATTGTAAGGCAGTTTGTCTCTATGATCTTCAACAAAATTACAGCAAGGATTTGCAGTCTCTCCTCTCTTCTCCTAGTGGATTTTGGGGGTACGCTTACTAGAAGGATATCTAGTCTTGCTTGCCGACTGCATCATATAGCATTAGCTGCAAAAACATAAGCTAATGAGTGGAGAGGCCGAGAGGAATTTGGATCCCCTCCATTACACCTTCCCTCCAATTTCATCCAATACACCATTTTTATGGTTGTGAATGGTATAATTGAAATCGATACCGGTCAACTAATTTATTATATTGAATAGCACAATTGTTTAATCCTACAATTTTTCACCATTTGATGAACTTGTAGACTTTTCATCAAAATTTCAATGGATGAAAATTCTTTTAGACTTTTAACAGTGAAAATATTTTTTATGATTCTAATTTTTTTTAGAATTGATCTTAATATCATCAACTATATATTAACATATTTTGATCATAACTAACAAAATTATTAAGATCAAACAATTAGTGTATTGGATGAAATTGGAGGAAATGTGTAACGGATGGAAGCCAAATCTGGCTGAGAGGGCCTCATAACTTCTATGTTCTAGCTAGGAAGTCGTCACTTATATGGACAAGTTCTCACACCCTCCCTCACGAGAGATCCCAGGCAACAAGTGAAAGAAAACAGAACAAAAACAAACAAGGAAACAACTGAGAGACCTGACCCACAACTCATACTAACAATATGGCTAGTGTAGAATATGGATAAATCTCACAAAGGACTACAGTGTTAAGAGAGCTTAGAGCTATATAAAGGTTAAATGTCTCTTCAAAAGTGCAGTGCTACTCTAACTAGTCAAGAAATGAAAATATTACCCTTCACGTCTGAGAGCATGTAAAGTTGATTGCACAAAAATAAAGTGCAATCAGCAAGAACTCGTGTAAGATTAAGATGGTTAAGCATGGACGGTAAGTAATAACACGATGGCATACCTTATGGGACAATTTAATGATATTCGAGATGGCCCTTCAATTATCTCAGAATCTATTACAAGGAAAGGAGAAAAATCACCAAAATGACTTGGGTAAGAACAGGACATACAATGCAACAGTTAGATAACAGAATGAAGTAAACCAACAATAAATACACATCAAGTTGACGAAGCATTACTCAGGATAAGTAAAAATCATAACTTTCCAGAAAATACCTGAATCAAGTGCAGCAACAGTGGGCTGAACATAATCTGGCAAGCACGGATGAATAGGAGTTGCATCCATTCTCATAAAGGCGACCATTATAATACAATTTCCTTCATGAAGGTTTACAAATGAATTTCAAGCAGCAAAAGAAGAAATATTAGAAGAAGAAAATTTGTTACAAACCATTAAATTGGCCTACAGCTTGAAGAAGATTTGTTCCATATTTAAGCATGTGTGTCACGTTTGTTGGAACCTGTGGTCCAGTGTCCTAACCAGGAAAAATTAAAAAAAAAACATGAAAAACCTTGGTGTTGCTGAATCATAATAGCATATTACAATGCCATATAATTACTTTCATAAGGGTACATAATTGAAACTAACCATGAAAAGATTAGTCCTTCTGTCCACTCCCCTTCCATTCAACAGAAAGCTTCAGAAATTAACCACACACAAAAAAAAAAAAAGACGCAACAAATAAAAACAAGTCAGAGTAGTTTTTAGATAAAACTAGAAGTGTCAGAAGATAGGAATCAATTCATACTTCACTTGTTGAGGACTTATGATACATGAAGATGTCTCCGTATTATCTGTTTGAGCTACAAATAATCGCTGAGGGAACACGGGAAAAAAATGAAACATGAGCCAGCAAATGAAACCTCGTGACAATGTGAACTGATTGGCCAAATTAACATTCATGTGTTCATTTTTTAGCATGCTAAGAAGTAAAAGATTAAGAGAAGTTATAGGAAGTGAAGATGAATTAAAATATATGTAAAGCATAAGCCGTACACCAGGTGAGATAACATTTTTTTTATTGATTAGTAGCGTATGATAGAGAAATAGATCCACTCAACTGGTCAAGTAGTTGTTAAAATTCGTGTTTTAGCAAAACAATAAAATATTAAGGAATGAATTGAAAAAGATTTCTGCTCAATATGTCAGAAGAAAATAAATTCAGTAATGCATAGCTTAACTAGTAAAATTCAGCAAAGTTAAGATAAACTTACAATTTTATCTTCTGGAGAACAATTCACATTCTTTAAGATGTGGAAATCAATCACATATGCATCATATCCCGGCTACAGTACAGAAAAAGACTTATTAAATACTTTCATTGTCAAAAATTACATATATAATTATAAAATAAGGAGAAAAGACCACCTTGGCATTAAGGAAAGCAAGAACCTGTCCCATTCTAATTTGTGGATAAAATCTGCACAAGATTGCATGGGGGAGAGATTGAGAGAGATCTGTCACTAAAAAACAATTGTTGAAGGAAGTGATGATTTTCTCATAACCTCCGCATGAAAACATTATTCAGCACATCATAGAAATTCAAGTAAGCTACATTACATTTAAATATCTAACTTCAAAATTGGTCATTTAACCACTATTGTTGCAATTCAAAGCACAACCATCAACTATTCAGCTATCAAAGAAAAATCATAATCATTAGTAACACCTAATAATATTGGTTGAAAGTCTGGAGCAGACAATAACCTGCTGCAGAACAAATGAGTTAAACAAACAAGAATGAAAGTTGACAATCTACATTGAAGCTAGTTGTTGTTGCATATGCAGGCTTGACTTGAGGATCAGCCAAGAGTGGACTCAAGGATACAACAACGAAAATTTAAGGAAACGTTTAATAGGTCTGAGTAAAGCAAGCCCGACATAAATTCTTTCTTAAAATAGAATTTCTAAAGCAACTGATCTTCTCTTCTAAAAACTGCATTTAGAACCCTCACTCGCTAAAAGCTGATGAAATTGAAGTTTAGGCTGTCAAATTAACAGCATATTCCATAGTGTAATTATAATATCACTTGTCTTTCCTCACCCACAAGTTCAACACTACAGGTACACGCTTTTAAATCTTAGTTTGAACAAAATCAGTATGTATATATTTTGTCAGCTTGGTCAACCATAAAGTAGAGGATATCGTGGAAGAAGAGTAATGCACACCAAAGCATAATATAATTATCACCTCGACATGATTCCTGAGATTGTTGGTGGGAGACTGTTTGTCTCGGTTTTAGTATCTTTTGTGCTGCAAAAAGTGCTCCCAATCTAATGCAGATGGATAGACATCAAGAAATCAATATGATACAATCCCCCTAACCTGGAATTAGGAAGAAATCAATTACAAGTAAATTTAGGAAGATATTTACAAACCTCATTTGCAAGAGTCCTAAGGTCCTCACTATCCTTGTACGAAAACCATCCTTTCTCACAGGCATTCTATAAAAAAGAGGTCAAGGTTACTAAAAGAACTTCATGTAGAAAAGAATAGCCAGTATATTCAAGACATTCATGCAAGACATCATCTATTAAATGAGGAATTGAAAGGGGTTATACACAAACCACCAGAAATGAAAAGTTAAAAACAACAGCGCATCAAGAAGGAAAGAATCAATTATATTGTGAAAAACAGAGCTGATGTTGTCAGAGTTACAGATACTCTCATTGACCTAGCGAACCTATTTGTGTACCCAAACATGGTACTCTTACGTATCAATGCTCTAAATTTAGCGTCCCAAAAAAATTCTTTGTTGTTTTACCTATGATTGCACAAAGTATCAATACTATAACTTAGTATTGGATGTTTGAACATTACATTTATACTAAATTATCAATAAATCAATCAACTTGTTAATTCAACTAAAAGTCTTCTATAAACTTGGGTTTATTACATTCAAATTCTAAGGGAATTCCCAACTATAAGAATTTATCGCATTTTAACTATGAAGCGCATCACGTTTTAGCTATGTAGAGTACCGCGAACCCGTATTCGTATCTTTTACTGTACAAACAACATTTCAGGTACACTGATTAAACATCAAATATCAAATCTACCACGTAGACAATAATCACATTTTTTTAACATACCTCATACAACAATTAAGAGTATAAAAATAATATAGGTGATGTTGCCACGATATACGACCAAATGGAACATTCAAGGCAAACCATTTGATTTCCTTTCTCAAGTGAGAAAAACCAGCATTTTAAAATGACACTATTTAGAGTAGCACTTTTAAAATTGTGATGCATTTTACCTTAATGAAATTGTGAAGACAAAAGGTATTTCGTGATTAATTAAAATAAACCTAAAATTCTTGAAGTCAATCAATAAATAATTTTTTTATGTAAATTAAATATTATATTAACATTATGAAGAAACCTTTATTTAATAATAAAATCACCCATAATAAACCAATAGTCTTCACACAAATTAAAGTAGTGAAAAAATTAGGGGAATATATTTTTTCCAATCTACCCTTGTCAGTGTGATGAGTTGATATTTGTATGGGTTAATATATTTAATTGGATTTTAGGTAGAAAAAATTAGTAATGTGACTGATTGACTATTGAGGTAATTAAAATATAATAGTAAGTGGAGGGAAATTTTGTCCAAGTAAAAATTTATGTAATACTTTTGTCATCCTTCCTTTTGAGGATAAGATTTGTTATCACTTAAGTCATCCTTTTGGAGACGAAGGGAGTAGTAGTTAATGAATTCAATTATATATATCTTTATTATGAGAATAGCTACTTTGTTGGAGTTAAAGCCAAAATTAATAAAGTCTAGCACCAAAATAGAAATCAACTAACTTTTCTATCCTCCTTTTTTGCACCTTCTTTTCCTTCTAGTAAAAAGTCTTATCCTTAAAAATAAATTGTAGAGTTTGTCACATTACTAAAGATTAATTAAAAGTTAAGGATTGACATTTTCTTTATTGTCAACTTTCCAGATGTAATTTTTATCACCGAAGAGATCTTATTACATACGACTATTCCAGATGAGTGCACCTTTTCTTTTTGGGATGTCCCAAAATGATAGTCCACCTTCAAAATTAATGTATCGAGTTTTACTCAAGTGAAATCAAATCTTAACCTTTGATAATGTTAAAGTGTGAGTTTTCTTTAAAACTTTTGACTTTTGAGAAGTGGAACTTTTATTTTGGGATAGAAAGAGTAAATCATTATTGTTTCATAAACTTCTTTAACTTGGACACACATTAAGGATGTCTAAAAGTACAATGAACACAAATTAAGGTTGGCAAATAAGGGGAGAGAGTATTAAATTTATTCCAATTATACCATTTGTTTGCACCCACAAAAATACCAAAATTAACTAGGTAGTAGAGTCTTTGTACGAGGAAATGTGCACTTTGGGGTAATTAGTATTTGTGCCCTATTTTACATTTGATTTGTATACTTTTGGGCATCCTTTTGAGGACAAAAAACCACAATGCAAGTAAATACACCAGCATCTTTAAATCTGAACCATCACTTACAGAAAAATAACCAAGTGTTGAATAATATTTATTGCAATTCCAAACTTAAATCACATGTTGTCACACCAAACCCTAGCTTGGTTGACTTGAATCAATCTCTGACAAGAGATGAACCAACTTGAAGAATGTAGTTGAGAATTAGATAGATTTGGACATAATCCATGAGTTTCTTAGAAGTGAAAATAATGATGAATTGAGCCGCGGGTTGAAGAATAAATGTTGTACAAGTACAGATCAGTAGAAATTGGAGAGTTTAGTGAATGAGAATTAAGGAAACTAGGAGCGAAAGGTAGTGAGCAAAAGATAGATGGACTATAAGCCATTTTCCCTTTTCTATTACATTTCATTGATGAGATCATAAATTCATACTTCTCTAATTATACTAGATTTAGAATCTATGCAACATCAACTACTAACTTGAACCATGCTAAAATGAACCTTTCAACCAAACAAATCATGTGACTCCTATTTCTAGAACCTCTTAACTGACAAAGAGACCCATAATTTATCTAGTTTTCCTGAACTGGTGACAAGAATTTCACCGTAAGAGAAGGAAAAACTAAGCATATAAATTCAGGGGATACCTTTACAGAGATCATTAACACCATGATCGCTGCTTGCAATAGGAAATCATTTCTGCGTTGACATACCTATAAATCATACAAAGAGGCAATTTGATAATTATTGCACATAATAGATAAACTTATATATAAATGGAAACAAATACAAAAATTCTTTATTTACAATATAAAACTATAACATAAGGGATAATATCAACAAAAGGTAAAGCACACAGTTCCTGAAATGGAATGAAGGGCAATAAAATTTTCTACTTCGCCGTTGCCTTTAACTGACCTAATATGACTTTTCTAGTCAAATTGACCATTTTTAGAGTAATAATTAAGCATATTTAATAAAGGCTAAAAGACAATTTGCACCCCAAACTTTACTTTCTATTTACGTTTGCACCCCAAACTTAAAAAGGTGTCTAAGTACACCCCAAACTTCATTATACGTAACAAAACGCACACTTTCTTCACTTAACCGGTCAAAAGTGACCGGCTAAGGCGGTAACAAAAGTTTGGGGTGCAAATTGTAACAGTTTAAAATTTATTTTAAAATTTGTTTTAACATTTATTTTAACTTATTTTTTTAAAATTTATTAAAAACAGTTTAAAAATTTGTTTTAAAATTTATTTGTAACAGTTTTATTTGTTTAAAAATTTATTTTAACAAATTTTTTTTAAATCAGAATTTTATTTTGTTTTTAAAAAATATATAAATTTTAAACTGTTTTTAACAAAAAAAAAAATTTAAACTGTTTTTAACAAAAAAAATTTAAACTGTTATAACTTTTCGAAGCAAGAAAAAGACTTCGGATTTTTTTCTTTTTTGTTCTGTTAGAAAAAGAAAGAATTTCCTATTTTTCCTTAAAATCAATACAATATAAAATAAATAACTAAGAGACTGGAAATGGAAGTATTTTCCACGCATCCATTCTCCATCACGCTGTCGGAACAAAAATCTTGGATACTGTAATATGGAAATATTTGGTACATGAAGCTACGATCTGATAGATATACATCAAAATAAATAAATCTGATTATAAATCTTATATAGATATAAATAAATCGTATATAGATATAAAATACGACGATTTTTTCACCATTTGGGGCGTTAATTTACCTACTAAAATATCACCCGTCTCTACCCAAGATCCCAGCATTACAATTCCGTTTTTGTCTAAATTGCGGAGTAAATGGGCTTCTAAATGCGGTATTTCATTAGTGACCCTTTCGGGGCCTTGGCTTGTCACATGAGTCTTTTAAAACAAAATAAATTTTTTTAAACTGTTATAATTTTTTTTTTAAAACAAAATAAAATTTTTAAACTGTTTTTAACAAAATTTTTTATTCTGTTTAAACTGTTTAAAAAAATTTGTTAAAAACTGTTATAAATTTTTAAAAAAATTCTGTTTAAACTGTTTAAACAAAAATTTTTAAACTTTTTGTTAAAAAAATTATTTTGTTTTAAAAAATTTGTTAAAAAACAGTTTAAAAAATAAGTTGTTAAAGACAGTTAAAAATTTTATTTTGTTTTAAAAAAAAATTTATAACAGTTTTAAAAAAAAATTATAACAGTTTAAAAAAAAAAATTGTTAAAAACAGTTAAAATTTTATTTTGTTTTAAATTTTTTTTTAAAAACAGTTGAGCGTTAAAATTTTTTTTATAACAGTTTAAAAATTTTTGTTAAAAAACAGTTTAAAATTTTATTTTGTTTTAAAAAAAATTTAGAACAGTTTAAAAAAAGTTGTTAAAAAATTTATTTTGTTTTAAAAAAAAATTATAACAGTTTAAAAAAAAATTTGTTAAAAACAGTTTAAAAATTTATAATTTTTTTTAAAACAAAATAAAATTCTGATTTTAAAAAAATTTGTTAAAATAAATTTTTAAACAAATAAAACTGTTACAAATAAATTTTTAAACAAAATTTTAAACTGTTTTTAATAAATTTTAAAAAAATAAGTTAAAATAAATGTTAAAACAAATTTTAAAATAAAATTTTAAACTGTTACAAAAAATTTTAAACTGATACAATTTGCACCCCAAACTTTTGTTACCGCCTTAGTCGGTCACTTTTGACCGGTTAAGTGAAGAAAGTGTGCGTTTTGTTACGTATAATGAAGTTTGGGGTGTACTTAGACACCTTTTTAAGTTTGGGGTGCAAACGTAAATAGAATGTAAAGTTTGGGGTGCAAATTGTCTTTTAGTCTTTAATAAATTTTCAAACTCGTGAACATTGGGGTTAGTAGAAAATTCTCTGTAGTTTATTATAGTTGTAGTCCCACTCCCTCCACCAAAATTTGTTGGAAATAATATAAAATTTAGTTAACAAGTCTTGAAAGAGTAAAATTTCTGTTTTAGAGCTTCTCCGTTGCTCCAGCTATTTGAGCATCTTTGTTGGGAGTACCAGAAATCTTTCTGAAATCAGATTTTAAAGATTTACACTTGATCAAAGTCTTATGAGAGTCAACCAATCCTAGTATGTTTCAGCTGTCAAATTCTCCAGTTAGGTAACATCAAAGACCAAGTGGAGACCCTGGCCTACTTGAGAAATAATTCTACAAGGTTACTAGGGAACCCTATCCACCCTGAGATTTACCAAGCTAGAACTATCATTCCCATTCCAAATCGTGGTACGGGTTCGTAGATACCTTTTGAACTTCACTAATAGGCTCCCCCCATACCCGATTTCGTACTATGTACTGAATCGATCAACATTCCTGCTGAGCCGTATGAGGTAAGAAACTCTCAAGTACAGTTCCAAGGGAAGGAATTGACTTGGTAACCATATCCTATCAGAAATTATATTCTATAAGAAAAAAATGTCAACTCAAGGAACATCTAAGCTCCTTCCAGAGACCCTTAAAATGAATTGACAAATCTAAGACCCTTCAATTTAACTCAAAAATAACTAAGAGAACAGAGACAAGCATTTCGAAAATTATAAGCTATTTAATCTTTTTTGAGGAGATGAACAAAAAAAAGCAGTAGGAAACTTACCAGATGGTCAACAATCACTTAGGTTAGATTAATTACACTTGCAGAACTATTTATTATCATTAAAAAAATACTAGTTTTAACCAATCAGTTGGGTGATCTCAACTAAATAGCCACTAGTGATCCAAGTTCAGTTGGTTATTTTCTTCACATTTGAACAGCAATTCTAGTAAATCCCTGTGATTCTTAAGTCACATCAAGGCTCAACCTTCATCAGATAAAAATCCTAAGCAAAAATATGGTAGTTAATTGATAGATATAGCTACATCTTAGAGCTAGCAAGACCCTTCACCAAATGGAAATCGCTGATTGTTTGCAGCAGAGTACTCTATTACGAAGCTGATATCATTCTTTTGGACTTGAGCTCATATCACTAAGCGGGGGATATTTTCCATTTGTACCAACATATGATTAGAGGATATAAGATAGCATGTCAGAGATAATTTGAAGAAGATCAAAATGTTAAGTAATTAATACTGAATGCTTTACATTAATCATTTAGATTATAAATATTGGTATTTGATGTAATTATAGTTTATTATATCAGGTAGGATATTCTAGAATTCTAAGTATAGTAGATTGGTTTCCTTTTTAAATTAGACTACGTAGGAATTTACTTGGTGGCTATGGGTTTTCTAATTTTCCTATATAAACTCGTGCAATCCGTCACTACTATTTAAAGTGAATTGATATAGATTTTAAGCCTTGCAGTTTTGTGACTTTTTAGCCTTATTATATCTTTTAGCCCTTTATTCCTTCTTTTCACGCTGTTCTACATCAGACAATATAAACTAGACCAACGGAAATCGAAAAACAAGATCATGTACAACCGATTGTGTCTTGATGAGTAACTTTCTTACACACTCCACAGATAAATTTAGTATTCAACAAGGACATAATTTTCTAGTATACATATCTTTTCGTGGATATATTAGTAGAAGTACTTGATCTGTCGGAAAACCAAGTAATAGAGTTCCTATGTCTCTCCAACCAAGTAAACTTTATAATTGCTTTATGTCTGTTGAAAAAAATAATTGCTTTATAATGTAAGGTAAATTTTAAAAAATTTATGTATAATATATAAATTAACCATTTTAAAATTTTATAAATTTTCTATTGTAGGGGGTAAAATTGAAAATTTATAACTTTGTCAATCAAATTTTAACCACATATGACTAATATCCTCTCAATATATGTATATCTCTGTCTATAATATTTTAAACTAAATAATAATCTAATTTATATTATTTTTAAAAATAATTAATGAATTAATTACTTATGAACAATTATGATTAAAAAAATCTATTATGAGTCAATATAGTGTATATATAACTTATATTATTACTTATTATATTATCATTGTAATATAATATATATATGTGTGTGTGTGTGTGTGTGTGACCCGAAAATATAAAAGTATTAAAAAAAATTGGCTCGAGGACACTGCCCCCGAACTCCCGCCAATGTTCTAAAAGGCGGGAGGCGGGAGGCGGGCGGCGGGCGGCCAAGGGGGGCCTGGGCGGGGCCTAGGTGAGATTTTTTATTTTAAGCTAATTTTAATATTTTATCTTACATTTATCCAAACAAAACAATAATATAAAACAAAACAATCTAAAATAAATATAATAAAGGCATTTGCTTAAAGTTTAAAAACATATCCATATTGTTAATGTCAAAGTTCAAACACAAACATGCAATTGTTCAAAGTTCAAACATATTTTTAACGTATTAGTTTTATTCATAAACAAGATTGCTATTAAATAATAAAATTTAAAATTTCAAGAATTTAATTCAATATTAAAACTTAAGAAAATAAACATAAATTTAAGAATTATATTGAATTAAATTAAATATTACAAATGTATCATCATTTATATAATTTGAAGTTGGTACAAATTCAAAAAATTACAACTATAATAAAATTATCCATTTTAACTTGATATTGTTCACTTGTTGTGATTTGATATGCTACAACATGTATTATGAATATGGTAAATCATTAGAAAAATAAATATATGGTTTGGGTAGTTATTAAAATAAAAAAAAATCTCTTCGACCCCACCTAGGCCCCCCGCCTAATTTCGTGGAGGGATTTTGTTGCCGTCTTGGGCCTAGTTGAGATGCCAGGAGGCCTAGCGCCTAGCCTAGGCGCCAAGGGGGCCTAGCACCTAGGCGGGGCGCCAAGGGAACCTAGCGCCTAGGCGGACCTAGGCGGGAATTTTTAGAACACTGACTCCCGCCAAATTATTTATAACTTGGTAATAATTTTGACCCCACTGAAAATTGTTCCTGGCTTCGCCACTGTCTCCAACCAAGTAAACTTTAATCAGTTGTAGTTTTAACTAGTAACACCTTTTATGCTAGTCCTGAAAAACTATAATATATAATGTTTCATATCCCAGGGCGAATGCCTGCTTCTACTCTGTACTTAAAACATCTTGTAATGAAAATTTTCAAACGACAAACACACGAATAACTGTGCTTCGGATAACTGTGCTTCCTGATAGAAGTGTAGGAAGTTAAGGACAACGTATTCAGATAATGAATGTCACTTTGATGAATCTTCCTACTTACTTTTTGACGCCGCTGAAATTACTAGCTTCGGTTCAAAGGACGTTACATAAGTTGGTTGCGATTTTATGTTGTCAGGAAAAGACGAGGATGGTAAGTACCATAAAGGTTTCTCTCTGGTGAATTTGACGTGAATAGGCTTTTGCAATTTTGACAGATTCAATCAAATGTCTAAATTAAATGGTTGTGGCGATTTGTTGTACAGAAGGCTAGATTGTGGAAGAAGGTGGTCATGAGTGAATTTAGGTGTCCAGATTGTTGGTCTACAGAGGGTTACAAAGGTCCTTTTGGGGTGGGGACTTGCTTAGGTCTATTACCAGGAGAGGGAGAGGAGTTTTCCAGTAATGTCGCCTTAGTTATTGCCTAATAGGGCCATGGTTGCGAATTATGTGATTTTTGACGGAACTTTCAGGATTTGGAGTTTAGGTGATTGATGAGTTATTGTCATAGTTACCTGGTATTGGTCCTTTTAGTGGCAGTAGAGATTCAGCGAGGCGCACTCATAATAGAAAGAGATTTACAGTGAGGTCTTTCAATCGGAGTTTTCCCCGATTAAAATGCTTCGAGTTTCCCTCGGAAAATAATTAGAATAGGTAAGAGTTCAATGAACCTGGCCTTCTCTTAGACAGGGACTTTTGGGGCCATCTGACTCAAAAATAATGTGTGGACAGTTGATACAGTAGAATAAATTGAAAGATGAAAAATAACAAAAAAAAGTAGAATTACGTCCATTCTCGCAGAGAAATCGGCCACTCTGCAGAGTGTTACAAGATCACTTCACAAAGATCAGTCACGTCCGTCCACAGACAAAGAGAGCAATATAATTCATCTCAAATTTTCAATAATCAATAATCTGAATAATAATCAATTGTGGGACTAATATCATGGAGAGCTAAACCCTATATTTACTTGGGGAATAAGAAAATAATAATAAATGACTAAGTACACTAACTACATAATAAATATTCCTAAGATATCCAGCATGGGGATAATAATAATTACATATATCCATTTCTCCCAAATTTAACATCTAGAAATTTCTTCTCAACTCTTGAGTCATCATCAAAATCCTTATGATTAATTGATGTTATATGTGCAAGAAAGAACGGGAGTCCCTAAATCATCTTTTATTGCATTGTGACTTTGCTCAACAGCTCCAAATGATGGTTCTGCACTGATTGGCATGGAGGAGGTGATGACATGTTCAATTAAGACGTTCTTGCAAATTTGGAAAGATGTTAGTTTTTTGAAGAGGTGGATGAAGAGGTGATACTATCCCTCATCGCTTAATGGTGGGCCATTTGGCATGAGAGATATAGGAGGCACTCTGAAATGAGGAAAAACAGGCGCTTTATAGTATATTATGTTTTAGAGCATGTTATATTTTTTGCAAAATGAGATTTTTCCAGGGTCTATTTGTCTTTCATTGATTTATTGGGGGACTTTAGTTTAGGGGCTCATTGAGAGTTATTCGTTAAGTGTTTCACTTTTCACTCCATTGTAGCAACTTTTTATATACTTTACTTTTACTTACTGCGGTAAAAATATAAAATAAAAAATAAAAATAAAAGTGAATGTCACTAGAATGGGAATTAGTGGCAAAAATGTTATATTTGGTAACCGTAAACACTAATTGAATCTAAATACCCAAGCATGGCAATTTTATCACTTGAATTGCACACAGCATTCAAGCTATACCACTTTATGAAAACCAATGCAGCTGAAAATCATAGAAAAAACTATAGTCGCACTCAAATCATTATAACTCACCTGCTTCAACAATATAGGCAGCTCTGGAGCTCTACTTGGAACTTCACTATTCGCAATGGCATAGTCAATACCTCTGCATTTGGCAAAGTATATTTAGTCAGCTACAATGAGCGAATCTATATAATAAAATTCAAGAACAAATTAGATGCCACTGTAATCAATCATGTTTTATTGTAACATACCCAAGAAAGAGCTTATAATATATTGCTAGTTGAATTCAGTACGAGATAATATGATGCAACGATAGATCAATGTTGAGCCAAATGTCAGAAACACAAGCTAGACACACCATATGTTTGCAACACAAGTACACAACCTTACACTTGACACATACACACACACACACGCTAGTTTGATGTGCAACATGGACAAGAAAGCAAATGGAAGATTTAAAATTGCACAGATTAATGTGTTGACAAATCTCTCATTGTAAATAGATTACCAAAGGCTAAAAAAATGAATTGGGAACGCAATTAATCATAACACACTCCAAGATGTAATTAAAAAATCCACTTTGCAAATGCACTCCCCAGATATGGTTGAAGGTATTTGATGGTGCCGAATGAAGCTCCATCCACTCTATACTAGAAGTTATAAAGTTCCAAATTGCACCTCTCATCGCATACACTTACCTCCAACCCAATTAAAGTGCCCAGTTTTCTTTGGTGTACTTCAGCATGAATTTTATAATTTTTATCTTATTTTATAATTTACCAATTGATAGGAGGGGTAGGAGAAGAGCATCACATATGCCACTTAAGACTTCTTTCATCACAGTAAAATAGTTAATATACTATAAAGCCTACAATCGTACTCTATGCACGGATTTTAAGCAATGCCAAAAATATAATGTGAGAATTATATCTAACATATTTTAATATTTTCAACATAACAGATTTTCAACTATATCAAAAACATATTGCCTATGTTCCACAATACAGGATCAAGTTCAATTTTTCAAAGTCAACTTGAGAAACTCTCAAATTCAAAATTGATGTGATTCATTTAAATTTTGAAAACAATAAATCATGTAATTAGTGATAGTGATAGTTTACAATTTTCATAATTGTGTTGTCTAAAATTAAACCGAGGCATATCAAATTTGAATTTTATAATATATCAATTTGACTTTAAAACGTCAATATTAACCCTATATTATGGAACGGAGTGAGTACTTGAAATATAAATAAAAGTTTTCATGTGCTTGATAGTGAAACTACATAAACATAACGGAAGCTTGAACTAAAGGCTTGTCTACATTTTATCTACACAAAAATAAGGCTTCTAACGCAAAATACAGCAGGAGGAGTTAGCATGCAAGCAAACAACTACTTAGCCATGCATTTGGGGTTATGCAAACTAGATGCAGAAAGGACGATTCATAAACTCCAAATATGAGCACCAACCTTGAACCCACTTGAAAACTTTCTTCTATTCATTGACTAGTTCAACAAATTTCAAAAATCTCAATGATAAAACATTACAACCTCAAAAAATTCAAATAGGGCATGTCCTTCATTAATCAATACACTTGTATTCTTTGCCCCTAAAATGCCCAAGAACCTCAAGAAACTATGCTCCAAAAACAACTCTTTACTCATCAATCTTACCCAAAAACCCCAGACAAACAAATGTTAATAACGTATATATTAGACCATAAAACTCCAGATTTATGCAGTATTATAGAGCATATAAGTTGCTTAAAACCTTCATTTTGGACTGAAGCTAGTTACAATTGATTAGGTTTTGCATATTTTATAATACATTCCCCGTGGCTTCCACTATTTATCACAGTAGACCAAAAATTAGCAATGCCTTCCGAAATTCTAATAGCAATTCTAAACAAGTCTGTAAACATGACGTTGTGCTTTAGCACAATCAGTCTTGGGTACAAAACCCAACCATCATATTCCAGTCAGCACCAAAATAAACATGCAGAAACACCATAAAAAGGTAGGCAATATCTTCTTCTGAAGAACAATCTCCTAAATTGATTCTTATAATAGAAAAATCTAACTAATAGGGCCACCACATAATGGTATTCAGTCGCACTAGCCATTTGATTTAAATCTTTGTAACGCCTCACTTAAAATTCACCATAATTAAACAAAATTCCACTACCTTTCTTCCAAAATCAAATTCATTAAAAGGAAATAGAGGCACACAAATAAAACGGAGATTGGCAACCCACAGTCCAAACTATGAGATACAAAAATAAGATCAAATCACAATGTCATGCAAGGTAGTATTGATAGTATATTATAGCATCCCTAAGGATTGAAAAACACATAGGAAGAAATGATGAAGGTTATGAATCCCTTTGGAGATAAAGGAAGAGGCAAGACTCAAGAGGGCAATACATGTTGCAAATAGAGCAGCTAGAGGTTTACTCAGAGATCTTAGTCAAGAAAGAATGGGCCAGATTTTGAGGAAGATGATGTCCATGGAGGAATAATCTGAATAATGATGATGAAGAAGAAAATTGAAGTAGCCAGGTAAGGCATTCCCAAAATTGATAGTTATTATAATCTACAATCTAGGAGGTGGAGGGGAGTGGACTCAATAAATACTAGTCACCTTTGCACACACTGTGTGTAATTTTACCTTTTTAAAAGAAAAATCTTCTAGGGAGACACACAAAGGTAAAAGTGTTGTACATAGAGAAGAGATAAATACTCTTAGTACTATTTTTTCTGTCTTTGGGTGTGAAACGGGATGTGCAAATAGATATACTAAAAAAATGAATGATATATGAAAGGATATTAGAGTGAGGGAGAGAAAAAAGGATGTGAAACTCCTATTTGAAGAGAGGTAAAAAATTAAAAAGTTATTACCAACATATTAGGAGAAATAAATATAACAATTATAAAAAAAAAAAAACTCTTGTGACAAAAATTCACCGACGGCACAAGCCTCTCAAGTGAGCAACTTTATTAATGGAGATTAGACTACTCATCCCTATATCCTGACTCGATCATATGAAGAGAACAACTTCTTATCCAACTTCCAATTAAAGGATATCATATACAGTTCGAGAAAACTTGCAACTGCACAAACACCAATATTAATAGATTATTCACTCTCTTTTTTTGGATGTATAACTGATTAACATTTTTCATACATAACAAATTTATCAAGAAGAGTATTTAAGCAAAAACACAAATAATTAAATGACAATTGGAAGAATAATTTTAAAAATATAAAAATGGTCCAAACTAAATGGTCAAATCCAACTAATTGGTGAAGAAAAAACCTCGGAGGGAATAATAAACAGAAAAAATTAAAATTCGTGATGGAATTTATATGGAAAAATATATTAGGCATAATTATGCAGTGCATAAGAGAATTTAATGTAGAAGCACCTGGAAAGAGATAGATAAAGCTTAACACAATCAGCCGTTTTATATTCTGCAAAATATAGGTGACGACGGAGAAAAAATGTGTACTTATGAAACATTGACTCAATGCTTCATGATGTGCAGTTTGGCAATTGGGGACTGGAGTACCCTCACCCCCAATCTGGACATTTATAAGGACTTTTTAGAAGATTAAATTTTTCGAATTGGGAATTTATAACTAAATAGTACTTTTTCGTTTTATATTTCTAGTTGTTTACTAGTTTTTATTTTAAAGAAATAGTCCTTTATTAGGTTTTTAACCAGAATAAAGGTTTTTGGTGAATGACTTGAATAGCGACACAAATAATTGATGTCAATGCTCGAGATGAAACAAATAACAAATCCAAGAAAAAATTTATTTCATCATTTTAAAGCAAAAAATTTTAAGTTACTGCATGTGGTCGGTAGAGTCGCATGAGCTACACATAGCCCACCAATTTTCAATAAAATGCAAATAATGGCTAATTACCCATTTGGCCATCATCACATAAACAAAAATATGTTAGGTTCAAATTAAACATATTTTTTTTAATAAAAGAAGAATATTGTATTGATTAAAAGAGAAAATTACAACGCATGACAAGGACAACAAGTCCTCTCAAAAGAAATTAAAGAAAATAAGAGAAAAACTTAATAATAATGAAGCACCGCTCGCCAATCTCTTTGAAGATCAAACAAAAAAAAATCCTCCAAAAGCTCCCATTGCATGAGCCCAAAAAGAAGTAAAGAAAGATATTTTATTCCAAAACAACTCAAATTAAACATCTTTATCGAATATGTTACATGAACTATTCACTATTTCCTATACAGAACTCGTGCTTGACACGAGGTACTTTGTCAAGGATATGGCTATTGGATACTTCGTTTTGGGGTAAAATTTTGACATAATCGAGGAATACCCTTATTGGACTATTCAAATACTTGTGTCAGACAGAATACTCCACATGAGTCCTTGTAACTTAGTTTATTGATGAACCAACACCTCTCTAAACTTGTCATAAAGATTTAGTTATCTAAAGAACCTATATAATAATGAATAACCCAAGATCTGGCCATCTAACTTTGCAACAAATAATACATCCAAGAAAAGTACCAAATCAATAAAAACTCAATACAACTAAAGCAACCACCACCTTCTCTGGCCTAATCAATAACAAAACAAATGCGTGTTTAAGAGGGTCGGCTTGAGCACAGCGCTTTGCAAAGTGTTGTTAAACCGGAAGTGTTGGGAAACATAGAAGCCCACCATAACAGCAATGTGTGGTGAGAACATATAGATGGGCTCTCCATAGAGTTATAGAAGCCCACTTTTAAAATCCACCCAGCATAAGTATGCCTGGAGCATAGGACAGCATGGAACAAAACACACAAGTATGTGTATGCAATTGATGATATTATCCTCATTAAATCTAACATCCTTCTTATTTGGCCTTAATATGAATGAAACTGCTCAGACTATAAAGTAATATCAGTATTGGAATTTTTAAAAGTATTGTCATTAATGCACAAATACATGAAAGACGGGCAAGTTACCCAATCCAACTCAGAAGTTTAACAATTACCTCTTCGGCAGATTAATGCATATTAGACCTTTCTTGTATGTCTCCAATTTTTATTTTTATTTTCATATGTTTCCAGTGTAAGCTTCCTTACTCACACATTATTACAAACCTTCAACAGTAAGTGAACCGCATTTCTCAAACAATCTGATCTTTGCAAAAAACTATATCCTATAAGCCATGTCATTTTCTGCTAAATCTAATTGCATACTCTCTTGCATAAGTTGTTACTCTCTTGGTAATTGGTAGTATCTAACCATGAATAATTACTCTTTCCGTTAATCTCCCATGGTATTGGTCCTTACTCCGTACAGGGGAGGATCTAAGTAAGGGGCAGGAGGGGGCAATTGACCCCACTGAATTTGGGTCAAAAAAAAGAGAGTAAAATTTTAGAGTGTTTGATAAAAAATTTAAAGTTTAGATTGAAAAATATTAAATTCTCCAAAATTCATATCCTATACTACCTTGGCCACTAGGTCCACTACAACTCTTTGTCTCTCGGTTTCTCGTCAAGCAACTTGGCCAAATTCTTCCCACTGGCTCCACTTTACAGAAAATTCGATATGTTGTAATTTTTATTTTATTTTCTTATAATTTTACAAATTTATCAATTGCTTTGAGATTTTTTGTAATTGATGTGGATTTTTGTAATTATTAAAAATGAGACTATCATCCACCAATTTCAAGTACGAAAAATATTATTGTAAATAATATTTAGGAATTATTTAGTTTGTGATTTATTTTATTATATTTTTATTTTTTGTGGTAATTTTTTTTTAAAAAAAATGACCCACTAAACTAAGAACTTGGATCCGCCCCTGGCTCCGTAGACTAAAAATCAGGTTTCCGTGATTTCAAAAGCTTACAAGTTCAGCATAAGAGCCACCAAAACCAGTAGCAGCAATATACCAGTCCGTGCAAGTCACCACTTTCCTATCGAGAGGCTTGTGGATTTCATAAAATCACTTTTGCAGCTCCAATAACGCTTATGGGATACGGGACCCCACACTAAAGTAATAACCTACATACACAAGTTTAAAACTCAATTTGACACAAAGGCTTAGGCCTGTAGTTTTAATTTCATTCATTATGTTTCTGGTGTTGACTCCTAATCAGGGATTCTTTTCAATTTATCTTCTTCTTAAGACACCCCCTCCCCCCACCCACCAAAAAAAAATCGTGTTTGTTCAAGAAAGTGTATTAACATAATCATGTTTCACATGGCTTTTCTTTTATAGAAAATTCTATATTTTAGCTATGATTACAGTGAAATGATTAGATTAAAGTTATATCTGGTTAAATAAAGTCTATGGGAATTTTCAGTGTACTTCACTCATATTACCCATAAAAACTACATCATAGTAATGGTAAAAATAGTTATAAATATTTAATGATCGTACTGATAACAACACTTCAGTTTAAATTACAACTTAACAGAGCTTGAAATTTCAGTATAAAAACTTCTCAAGTATTATGCAATCAAAAATTTTCAAAAAATTAGCTCAACAATCTGCAATTCCACCTAAAAGGGGAGAATACAAAACAAAGTAACAATCAATATATTCATTACATGCACTTATAACACAAGTATAGACAAATTCCATTGACAAAAATTAGAATGCAAGTAAGACAAATGAACCTAAAATCATAATTAATCAAATTTAATCCAGTAAATAAATAACTGAACCAGGAAACATAAATACACATACTTATATTCAATTAAATATATACAGAATGAGAAAGAAATTCATAGTTAAAACAAAAAAGACCTGGCAAGAGAAAGGCAGAGATTGAAGAACTCAACAGTATCGTTATTGTCCATACTGCAAACGTGTAAAGCTAATCGGTCCGCCACTGCCGTTATTCGAAACGAATTCACATAAGACGACGACAACGGATTGCTAGCTCCGGTGTTCACTCTACTCACCGGCGCTGGATTCACCACCGTTCCGGCCATCTACACCGCTTCTCCGTCCGACAGTCACCTCCCTTCCCTCTCTCTAGAATTGGAATTGTTGATAGGGCCTATTAGGGAGCTACTCATAAGTTGGTCAAACCAAAACACTTATAAGAACGTTTTAGTGTTTAGGGGATGTTTGATAAAAACTAATCAATTTGAATCTAACTCGGATTATGAATTTGAATTTAAATTTGAATTTGAGTGAGTTGAATTTAAATCAAAAAAATTGTTTGATAATTGACATATTTAAAATATAGGAATAACATATTTTTATTATTTTTTCCTCTAAAAAAATTCAAAAAAATGTTATAAATTTATTTAATATTACTTATATAGTAGTTAATATTGTAAAAAAAAAAAATCATTAAGCCATTCAGTAAAAAAAATGGACTAAACCATTCGGCTCAAAATCGGTTCAGCCATTCAGACGATTTTTTTTCAAAACAAACGCACTGAATGGCTGAATCGGTTAGCCATTCAACTGCAATCAAACAGCACCTAACACTTTGTTTCTGAGTTTTGAACAGAAAAGAGAAAATAAAAATTTTAAATTATAACAGAAAAGAAAAGAATAGAAAACTTGAAGTTTTCTATTGTGTTGTTTCTGAGTTTTTAATAGAAAAGAATAAAAAATTTAAAATTTTTCTTTTCTTGCGTTTTTAAGTTCTAATGAAAAGAAAAGAAATTTTTTCCTTATATTAATTATAACCATTGAACTATGAATAAAAATATGCAAGATAAATTTAATCAAAGAAAAAAATTCCATAATCAAATATAAATATCCAAATAAATATTAAATAAAAATTACTTCTACAAAGTCATTGTCATGACATACCCAAAAGTCATCAAACATAATCTGTATTATTAATACTAATGGAGATTATTCATTAAATTCTTCAAGAAATTCAATCTCATTTCTAATGGTAATCTCATTTCTAATGGCTCTTGGAAAGGGTTAAATACACTTTTTCCCACTTTACTCGACCTCGGTTTACAAATGCATTATTAAACTGAATTTTTTTACAATCGAGTCAGTGAACTACAAAAAAATACAAATCGTTACAAATTCTGTTAAATTATTTGACTTTGGACGGAAAAGTTATATGAGGTGCCACGTGAAAGAGAGAGAAAACCTAAATGTCAAACAAATTTTATTTGGGACATGCTTAGACGGAAATTTGTATAAATTTATTGCTAAATTATTCAAAATCAAATAAAATAATCCATTCAAAAT
The DNA here is from genome assembly GCA_020205615.1 of Panax quinquefolius. Lineage (NCBI taxonomy): Eukaryota > Viridiplantae > Streptophyta > Magnoliopsida > Apiales > Araliaceae > Panax > Panax quinquefolius. The sequence goes on from CM035155.1 coordinate 51,628,056, forward strand.
AAAAGTACAATTAAAATAATTTTTTAAAATTTATTTTAATCATTAATATTTGTTTGGTATGATAACACTTTGGTATTATAGTATACAAAAAAATCTTTTTTTAAGTATGGTACAATTTTAAATAACTTATATAAATTACACATAAATATGTAATTTTTTTAATTTAAAATAAGAGAATTTGGATAAATTTTAAATTTGAGTAATGTCTTTAATATTATTCATAAATATTTTCATAATAAGCACAAATTTAAAACTAAAATTCATAAAAATAAATCTAAACTTCAAAAAATAACTAAAATTTTGAAAATTAATTATTATTTTATTTTTGAAAATTAATATAATTATTATTTATATTATGAAATCAAGGCTTAAATATAAAAGAAAGAAATATTAAAAAATAAAAATATGCTAAAAAGTAAGTTTTAAAATTTTTAGTATATTACAAATTAAAAGATAAGTTAAAAAGAAATTAAAATCGAATCTTCAGATCAGATCAGTTCACGCTTCTCGCTCATTAGATCTCAAAAGCGCTTATAAGGCAAAAAATAGAAATCGCAGTGAAGATTTTGTTAAATTGCAATGTAATTCTTTGTAAGACCCCAACTTATTATAAATGAAATTAAATTTTCTCTATTTATTATTTTGAAATAGTAAGGGTTGGTTTGATTAATGTGGTTAGTTATGGGTAAAATGCGCAAATATTTCAAATAAGCAAGTGGTTATAAAATATTCATTTTTATCGGAGAATATTCGTTTGGTCGTGGAATATTCTTCTTGTTTAATATTCGTACGATCGCGAAAATTGTGTGGGCCCATAACGGAAAAAGCGATTGGATGAAGAAAACGACAAGTATAAGTAATTATTTATAAATAACGGCGTAGTTGTTACCGTTAATACTGTTGGAATACTCGGTGGTTAAAACACAGTAGCACACGGTATTGCACTAATTATTGATTCTTACGTAAGAAGGCACTACTCAATAATTGTTACGATAATTATTGCTTAATATTTTATTTTATTGATTCAATAATTGCTACGCGTTGATATTTTATATTATTGTTGTTTCATAATTATCATTACACTGATATTTTCCTTTATCGATTAATAATTCATATTTTTTGAATAATATTATTAGATAACATTATTGGCAATGTCTAGAAAGTTCTATCTAAGGAGAGGTTTGGTCACCTAATTGCGCAAAGAAGAGAAATTTTTATTGAAAGCCCTCTTCTCTTGAAGCAGCTCACGGTTGCCGATATTGTGATTATGTAATATTATTTGTGAATAATTAATTATTGATTTATATGATAAGAAAAATATTCATTTTATGTGGATATAGATGGAGAAAATTTTAAAATGATAATTGTTGAAAAATTGATATTTTATCTTTTCGATAAATAATTCATTTAAATATATTATTATATTTTAATAATATAATAATGATAATATTTTTACAATGAATGTGGGATATATGAGTATATGAGGAGGAGGAGTATTTTTGTTACTAAAATTATTTAAAACATGTTAAACATGTTTGTGGACCCCATTTCTTGACTGAAATTTGATTATAGTCTGTAAAATCGCCCGTTTGTGGATTCCGGTCAATTTCTGTTTGGAATTTGAAAAAACTTTCTTCTGCAAAGTTGTAGAGAATGGATTTTTCTATGGAAAGGATATAAGGTTTGAATTTTTCTGATAAAAAGGCTATTTAGTATGAATTATTGAAGTTTCGAAGTTCCGGAATAATTAATTTTTGAAATTTTAATTATTATTTTTAAGAAAAATGTTTTTTTCATTATTGGTGGGCCCCACATGTGTGGAAAATGAGTTGAAATCAGATTTCTAAGATGGGCGTGAAAATTTTATAATTATATTAATATTTTATTAAATTTTTTGGTTTGGTGTTCTAAGCATTTTCCTATAAATAGAGTGCTTAGGTTAGAATTGAAAATCACACCAGAAATTGAAGTTTTCTCTCTATATATTATCGAGCGTATTCTTGTGAGTATTTTGATACTTTGAGTGTTGCTATACGGTGCAAGTTCCTTCAACGTTATATCTGATATTCCAGCCAGAAGTACTATTCTTTTCGAGGTAAGGGATGTTATATTTTTTTAAAAATGATATTATTTCTTCTAATATCATTATGCCGGATTATTAGTAAGATTTTTCTTGTGAAATTCTTGTCTTTTAGTGTCGAGTTCTTTATTCACGATACTCGACATTATTCACGATATCTGACAATATTCACGTAAAAATTAAATTTTTATTTTTTTCAAAATATAGATTATGGATACTAGATTTTATTGTATCCATGTTTTGATAATTCTTGAGTTTTACTTCACTATATGGTTATTTATGAAGTATTTTTGAACTTGGACTGTTTAAAGTACGAATCCTTAATATTTGTTCTTTTGTTTCACCTTTGGATTCGCTTTTCTTTAAAATATTTTCATCATCCTCGATCCTAAATGATGATATTACTAAATATCTTTGGCCTGTAGTGCAAAGATGGTTGATTTTCTTATAAATATCTTTGGCCCGTAGTGCAAAGATGTACAGGTGTTGAGATGAACATGACCAACTGATGAATATCTTTGGCCTGTAGTGCAAAGATGAATATTTGATTCAAGAAGTATGTTGATTGATGTTACAGGGATAAAATATTGATGATGGACTTTTAAATTCATATATATTAGTAGATTTCATTCTCTACGTAACTCTTCTATGAATTATTATTTTCGCTGCGAATATTGATCTGAAACTTGTTGTCTATATTATATTCTATCAGATTTTTCCATGTTGAAGACTAACGATAATTTGTTCTATATTATCTTAGTCATAATATTCTTTACTAGGCTAGTTGAGCTCACCCTTTTCCTTTTTGTTCCATTTTTCTTCTCAGGAGGCGAGAATGTAGCGAGTACTAGTCGGGGTATGGAATGAAGGTCTTAGAAAGTTGTTTTAGTAGTCCTCACCATTTTTGTAAAATAATATATTAATAATTGTAATGAGGACTTATTTGAGTGTTGATATTGTCTAGAAGACAATATTTGTATTTAAACTCACAGTTTTTATGTTGTATTAATAAAGTTGTAGTTGTTTACATGTACCATATTATTATTTTGCGACTTCTGAATGGGTGTTGTAAACCTATTTTGGGGACGTCACGGTTAATATCGAGCTTAGGGATATGATCTCTGGCGGAGATCGGGGAATAGAACTAGGAGGGGAGAGACGAGTAAAACCTTCACTAGTGTGTCTTACCTAAGCTTATTTGTTGGTTGGTCAGTATATAGGGATATTATGTGATATGCTGATTTCTTTAATTAACCCTTGTTTTATGGCAGTATTTGAGAATGTCGACTGAGAATGTTAACAGTGGAGTAAATGAGACCGTGGAAACACCTTTACCCACCAACGAGGAGAACGTGCAACAGGCTAGCAATGTTCCTCCTGTGAACAACACCACTTAGCAGATGATGAACGATGGAATGTTTAGAAACTTTTTGCAGTTCATGCAAAATCAGACGAGGGAGACTCGTGCACAAAATACAGGTGGAAATGATAACAATGCATGGTTTATCACAGCCAAATAGTTCAAAGAGTTGGGACCACCAGAATTCTGGGGAAAGCCGGATCCGATTAAAGCAGAAACGTGGGTCAAACAAATTACCAAGATATTCGATATCTTGGAATGCACGGAGGAACAGAAGGTTCCATTCGCCACCTTTATGTTCCGTAATGAGGCAGATTATTGGTGGGAATCTGTGAAGCGTACCCATCCAGCCACACTCAGCATGTCTTGGGAGACATTTCAGAAACTGTTCAATGACAAGTACTTTCCTAAAAGTATTCGTCATATGAAGGAAGTGAAGTTTATTAGATTGGAGCAAAACAACATGACGGTGTCCCAGTACGAGGCGAAGTTTGCAGAGTTATCCAGGTTTGCACCTCATTTGGTGGAGAATGAGGAACGTATGAAGCGGATGTTTCTGAGAGGTTTGAAACCCCGCATACGTCAATATCTCATTTCTCATAAATTTTCTCTCTATTCAGATGTTGTCAACAGGGCTCAATTATTAAAGCGAGATAACGAGTACGTTCAACCGAGGGACCACAACCAGGATCATACCGATGACAATAGTCATCAGAACAACGATAACCAGCGGAGAAAGAAAATACGGACAAAGGCGGTAACCACTCTGATGGTAATCATGGCCATGAAAATAGAAGAAGCGAGTCGGGGGGAGATTTTAAAAAGAGGATATTCAACAATGATAATGTGAAGACGTCAGCACCAACAGCAACTGGTTCTAAGGGAGGAGAACGACCACCGGTCGTATGCTATAAATGTGGAAAAGAGGGACATATCAGCCCAAACTGCCCACAATAGTTCAAGGTATGTTATAATTGTGGAAAAGAAGGACATATCGCTCGAGATTGTATGGTAGCGAAACCAAGTCCAGCGGGGATGGTGACTCAAAAGGCTGTCCCAGAAAAGTCAAAGTCAACGGTTCCTGGAAGAGTGTTTGTCGTGACTGGTAAAAATGCGAGGAACCTAAACGAGGTGATCACTGGTAAGCTAATCATAAATTCTTGTGAAGTTTATACCTTACTAGATACCGGTGCTACCTATTCATTTATCTCTCCTGCTTGTGCTCAACGTTTAAACTTAACTCCGGAGAAATTAGACTTTGATTTATCTGTGGAGACTCCGTTAGGAGAAACTTTCATCACATCTATTGTTTATAAATCTTGTTTGATCCAAGTTGGCACCATCACATTACCTGTTGATCTTATCTCTTTAAAGATACTTATTTTTGATGTGATTTTAGGGATTGATTGGTTAACTACTCATCATGCCAAAATTGATTGTTTTTGTAAGGTTGTTAGTTTTCATATTCCTAACCAACCTGTGGTACGAATTCAAGCAACTAAACCATTAAAATCAATCATTGTCATATCAAGTCATAAAGCTATTCGTTTATTGAAAAACGGATGTCAAACTTTCTTAGCCCATGTTATGGATTTGAATAAAGACACGTCGGATTTGAATAATATTCCTGTTGTTAGTAAATTTCCTGACGTATTTCCTGAAGAACTTCCTTGCCTACCCCGTAACGTGAAGTTGAATTCTTTATTGATCTTAAACTTTGATACAAAGCCCATTTCTAAAACCCCATATCGAATGGCTCTATTGAACTTCGTGAGTTAAAGGTCCAACTACAGAGTTGTTGGACATCCGGTTTCATTAGCCCTAGTACATCTCCTCGGGGTGCTCTGCTTTTATTTGTAAAGAAGAAAGATGGAAGTATGCGACTTTGTATTGACTATCGAGAATTAAACCATGTCACTATCAAGAATAGGTATCCGCTACCTCGTATTGATGACTGTTTGACCATTGCAAGGAGCATAATTCTTTTCAAAGATCGATCTTAGTTTCTAAATCATCACCAAGATTAGAATCGAGGATATTCAAAAGACCGCCTTGAACTCGATGCAGACGCATTATGAATTCTTAGTCATGTCTTTTGGATTGACTAATGCTCCTGCTTTTCATGGATATGATGAACCTGGATATTCAAGGAATATTTGGATCGGGTTCGTTGTTGTCTTTATTGATAACATCCTCATATATTCCAAAAGTTGTGAAGATCATGAACACCATTTGAAGTTTGGTACTCCAAAGGCTTCGTGAAAACAAGCTATATGCCAAGTTGAAGAAATCTGAGTTCTAGGCTTGAGGAAGTAGCATTCCTTGGGCATGGTGTCAAAACATGGAATATCTGTTGACCCAACGAAGATTGAAGCAATACAAAGTTAGAGCAACCAAAGTCGATGGCATCAATGCGTAGCTTTACGGGCTTAGTTGGTTATTATCGGAGATTTGTGGAAGAATTTTCTCGAATCGCTACTCAGTTAACTCAACTAACTTTTAAGATGCAAAATTCATATAGAAGCGAGGAATGCGAAAAGAGTTTCCAAGAGCTTAAGAAGAGACTCATTTCGCACTTTGTTACGACAATACCATCTGGTTCGGATGGATTTGTTATCTCTGATGCTTCTTGGGCAAAGGGTTAGGATGTGTTCTCATGTAACGCGGGAAAGTCATAGCCTATGCCTCATGACAACTTAAAGAATATGAGAGTAATTATCCTAATCATGATCTAGAGTTAGCGGCCGATCGTTTTTTGTGCTAAAGATCTGGAGGCACTATCTATATGGGAGAAAGTGGAGATATATTCAGACCATAAAAGCCTCAAATATTTCTTCACCCAAAAGGAACTCAACATGCGGCAACGACGTTGGCTCGAGCTGTTAAAAGATTATGACCACACCATTCAATACCATCCTGGAAAAGCAAACGTGGTAGCTGACGCGTTGAGTAGAAGATCATATCAGGAACGAGTGCGATGATGTCAAGTATACGCAATAGAACCAACTTTAATCGATAAAGTTAAAGTTGCTCAAACCACAGACCCGAAGCTGATGCGTATGAAGAAGAAAGTACAAGAAGGTGCTATTCCAGAAGCAAGAATCGATGAAGAAGGAATACTTTGAGTCCACTCCAGACTTTGTGTTCCTAACGACTCTGATTTGAAGTACAAGATCATGACAGAGGCACATAATACACCATTTGCAATCCATCTTAGAAGTACTAAAATGTATCGTGATCTTCGACATACATTTTGGTGGAACAATATGAAGAGAGAGATTGCAAAGTTTATCTCGAGGTGTTTAACTTGTCAACGTGTAAAGGCGGAGCATCAAGTGCCTAAGGGTCCATTGCAACCACTTGAGATCCCAAAATGGAAGTGGGAACACATTACCATGGATTTCGTTACGGGTCTTCCCACGGTTTCTCAAGGTATAAATGCTATTTGGGTTATTGTTGATAGATTAACTAAGTCTGCTCATTTCTTGCCGATATGAGAGACTTATTCCCTTGAACGTCTTGCTCATATGTATGTAAATGAGATTATGAGATTGCATGGCATGCCAGTATCCATAGTTTCAGATAGTGACCCAAGATTCACTTCACAATTTTGGGTTAGTTTGCAAAAAGCTATGGGCACGGATTTATGATTCAGTTCGACATACCATCTTCAAACGGACGGACAATCAGAGAGGACTATTCAAACTCTTGAAGATCTATTAAGACTCTGTGTCCTAGACTTCAAAGGGAGTTGGGATAAGTATTTACCATTGGTGGAATTCTCCTACAACAACAGTTATCAAGCAAGTATAGGGGTAACTCCATTCGAAGCATTGTATGGAAGAAAGTGTCGCTCTCCAGTATGTTGGGATGAGGTGGGTGAAGCAACATTGTTGGTACCAGAGTTGGTACGTATTACTACAGAAAAGATCCAAATGATTCGACAATGTATACAAACGGCACAAGATCGACAAAAGAGTTATGCGGATCTTCATCAAAAGGACGTGGAATTTAGTATTGGGGATCATGTATTGTTGCGTGTTGCCCCATGGAAGGGAGTTACAAGATTCAGGAAGAGAGAAAAGCTCAATCCATGATTTATTGGTCCATTTCAGATTCTTGACCGAGTAGGAAATGTAGCCTATAGACTCACGTTACCTCTAAGTATATCTCATATTCATAATATTTTTCATATATCTGTGCTTCATAAATATGTGAAAGATCCGAACCACATTATTGAGTTAGAACCGGATGAGATAGCCGAAGACTTAACGTACGAAGAGGTACCTATCAAGATCTTAGATAGGAAGGAGCATGTCTTACGTACAAAGGTCATACCACAAGTTAAAATTTTGTGGAGGAACCATGCTATTGAGGAAATGACCTGGGAGTTGGAAACGGAAATGAAAGCGAGGTATCCTCACCTTTTTGAAACACCAGGTATATACGTCAATTTTGAGGACAAAATTTCATAAGGAGGGGAGGTTGTAAGACCCCAACTTATTATAAATGAAATTAAATTTCCTCTATTTATTATTTTGAAATAGTAAGGGTTGATTTGATTAATGTGGTTAGTTATGGGTAAAATGCGCAAATATTTCAAATAAGCAAGTGGTTATAAAATATTTATTTTTATCGGAGAATATTCGTTTGGTCGTGGAATATTCTTACTGTCGGGGAATATTCGTACGACGGTGCAGCCTTTTGTGGGCCCCATAACGGAAAGCGATTGGATGAAGAAAACGACAAGTATAAGTTGTTTATAAATAACGGCGTAGTTATTCTCAGATTAATCTTGTTGGAATACTCGATGGTTAAAATACAAGAAGACACGGTGATTGCACCAATTATTGATTCTTACGTAAAAGGCACTACTCGATAATTGTTACGATGATTCTTGTTTAATATTTTATTTTATTGATTCAATAATTGCTACGTTGATATTTTATATTATTGTTGTTTCAATAATTATCATTACACGATATTTTCTTTTATCGATTAATAATTCATATTATTTGAATAATATTATTAGATAACATTATTGGCAATGTCTAGAAAGTTACATACAAGGAGAGGTTTGGTCACCTAATTATGCTACCATGAGGAAAATTCTTATTGGAAAGCCCCTCTTTCCTGAACTACTTTGGTTGCCAATATTGTGATTCTGTAATATTATTTATGAATAATTAATTATTGATTTATATGATAAAGAAATTATTCATTTTATGTGGATATAGATGGAGAAAATTTTAAAATGACAATTGTTGAAAAATTGATATTTTATCTTTTCTGATAAATAATTCATTTAAATATATTATTATATTTTAATAATATAATAATGATGATATTTTTACAATGAATGTGGGATATATGAGTATATGAGGAGGAGTATTTTTGTTACTAAAATTGTTTAAAACATGTTAGACATGTTCGTGGACCCTATTTCTTGACTGAAATTTGATTATAGTCTGTAAAATCGTCCGTTTGTGGATTTTGGTCAATTTATTTGGAATTTGGAAAAACTTTCTTCTAAAAGTTGTAGAGAATGGAATTTTTTATGGAAAAGACATAAGGTTCAAATTTTTCTGATAAAAAGGACTATTTATTATGAATTATTGAAGTTCCGAAGTTTCGGAATAATTAATTTTTGAAGTTTTAATTATTTTTTTAAGAAAAACATTTTTTTTCATTATTGGTGGGCCCCACATGTGTGGCAAATGAGCTGAAATCAGATTTCTAAGATGGGCGTGAAAATTTTATAATTATATTAATATTTTATTAAATTTTTTGCTTTGGTGTTCTAAGCATTTTCCTATAAATAGAGTGCTTAGGTTAGAATTGAAAATCAAACCGTAAAATTGAAGTTTTCTCTCTATATATTATCGAGTGTATTCTTGTGAGTATTTTGATACTTTGAGTGTTGCTATACTGGTCTGCAAGTTCCTTCAACGTTATATCGATATTCCACCGGAAGTCTTATTCTTTTTCGAGGTAAGGGATGTTATATTTTTTAAAAAATGATATTATTTCTTCTAATATCATTATCTTGGGATTATTGGTAAGATTTTTCTTGTGAAATTCTTGTCTTTTAGTGTCGGGATTACTATTCACGATTCATATTATATCGACTATTCACGATATCTGACAATATTCACGAGAAAAATTAAATTTTTATTTTTTTTCCAAAATATCGATTATGGATACTAGCTTTGATTGTATCCATGTTTTGATCATTCTTGAATTTTACTTCACTATGGTTATTTATGAAGTATTTTTGAACTTGGACTATTTAAAGTACGAATCCTTAATATTTGTTCTTTTGTTTCACTGGATTCGTTTTCTTTAAAATATTTTTCATCATCCTCAGTCCTAAATGATGATATTACTAAATATCTTTGGCCTGTAGTGTAAAGATGGTTGATTTTCTTATGAATTTCTTTGGCCCGTTGTGCAAAGATGTACAGGTGTTGAGATGAACATGACCAACTGATGAATATCTTTGGCCTGTAGTGCAAAGATGAATATTTGATTCAAGAAGTATGTTGATTGATGTTACAGGGATAAAATATTGATAATGGACTTTTAAATTCATAGATATTAGTAGATTTCATTCTCTACGTAACTCTTCTAGGAATTATTATTTCCGCTGCGAATATTGATCTGAAACTTGTTGTCTATATTATATTCTATCAGATTTTTCCCTGTTGAAGACTAACGATAATTTGTTCTATATTATCTTAGTCATAATATTCTTTACTGGGCTAGTTGAGCTCACCCTTTTCCTTTTTGTTCCATTTTTCTTCTCAGGAGGCGAGAATGTAGCGAGTACTAGTCAAGGTATGGAATGAAGGTCTTAGAAAGTTGTTTTAGTAGTCCTCACCATTTTTGTAAAATAATATATCAATAATTGTAATGAGGACTTATTTGAGTGTTGATATTGTCTAGAAGACAATATTTGTATTTAAACTCACAGTTTTTATGTTGTATTAATAAAGTTGTAGTTGTTTCTGTACCATGTTATTGACGACTCAGAATGGGTGTTGTAAACCTATTTTGGGGGCGTCACACCTTACCTTAGAACAACTGGATATAGGAGTAGTGAAGTAGCAGAATACTTTTCTTCTTTCTCTCTATAGTTTCTCTCTCTAGAGTTTCAGTGAATTCGTAAGAAATATTGAAGGAATGAGCTTCTATTTATAGGAGAATGGATCCTGAATAGTAATTCTAATTCTGAATCCATCCAGTTGATTTACTTTTAAACCGACTGATCCGTATTGGTTTACTATAAAATATTCTAATAAAATAAAATCTTTTAAATAAAATATAATATATTCTATTTATAATCTAATAAAACGAATAACTTTATAAAAGTATTCTATAAAAAGATTTTACTATGCAAAATACTATGCATAATAGAATATAATATATTCTATTTATAGTCTAATAAAACGAATAACTTTATAAAAGTGTTTTGTTTTATATAAAAAGCTTTTCTGTTTTATTACATTAATAATACTAATAAAACAAAACTTCATCATCATTATTATAATTCACACTATTAATCGACCAGGTCATTTCAGGAAAGTGGGGGCTTTCCAATAAGGATTTCTCCCTATTGACGCGCAATTAGGTGACCAAACCTCTCCTTGGCAGAACTTTTAGACATCGTTAATATTGCAAATAATAATATTAATAACTTCATCGTCTCAATTATTGATTTAATAATATATAAAATATCGACAATAATTAAATCAATTAACGTGAGATACTATGCAACAATTACTGAAGCAATAATTGAACAAAATTGAGTGACTTCTCACGTAAGCATCAATAATCAATACCGTGTGCTACTATACAACCATGCGTATTCCTGTACTTTTAACACCGGGTGTTTCAACAGTTAACGATAAAACTTTCGCTGTTATTTTCATAAAATATTTTTGTCGTTTTCTCAATCCGACAATAATTCCGTTGTGGGGTCCACCAATGATTGTGCCGTCGTAAGAATATTCCCTGTTAAAACGAATATTCCCCACCAATCGAATAATATTATATAACAACTTGCGTACTTTGCAAAATTTATAACTATTACCCACAACTATAACATTATATCAAATTCATTCCATAATATTCAAAAAATGATAATTATAGAAAATTCATCTTTATTCATAAAAGTTGGGGTCTTACAATAAAACTCAGCGATGATCGAGAAACTGGAGATATAAGAAATAAAGTCCAACAAATGGAGGAAACCATCAGGTCAATCAAAGGGACTGGAATCTATGAAAGTGTCACCTATTCAGACCTCTGCATATTCTCAGGGGCTCGATATCTCGACAAATTTCAAGTCCCAGAGTTTGAAAAGTACAATGGGGCAGGCGATCCCTATACGCACCTAAAAGTATACATTGGTGAGATAAGGTATTATGCTAAAGATGAAAGCCTCAGAATGTATTTTTTCCAAAAGAGTCTCACTAGAGAGGCTAAAGCCTGGTATACCTGACTTGACAATGCCAAAATCTACAACTGGGAAGAATTGGCCCACACCTTTCTAAATCAGTACAGTTTTCAGTCACAAATGGCACCGGATCGATACCAAGTGACTAAAGTCAAAAAGTAGAGTACTGAGTCTTTCCGAGATTATGCCCAAAGGTGGAGACGTCTGGCAGCGCAAGTTATTCCATCAATGACAGAAACTGAGATGGTAATAACATTTATTGATATCCAAGAGGTACCTTACTATGAGAGAATCCTAGCAGGCATAGGAAAGCCATTCTCGGAGATGATCAAACATGGCGAAATGGCAGAGATGGGCCTGAAAGCAGGTAAGATTAAAGACTTCACTGCCTTGGAAGCAGTCACCGAGTATATACATACTGGCAAGTATGCGAGCGATCCCAAGAGGGTACCCGATAAAGGCAATGAAGATGTATCCCTCGTTTTACAAGGGCAAGCTAGGAGACCAACCTACAGTTTCCCCATTTGGAAAAAGCAAGACAATCTGCCATTTCAACAACAGACTGCATTCAATCAATGCCAGGATAGAAAGAGAAAATTTGAAAGAACAGAAAATTAGGTGTTCACTCCACTAGGCGATTCTCTTGAAAATGTATTGGCGATGAATTACCGAACTAGCTCCACCTCTGGAACTAGGGAGAAAAAACATACAATCCAAACCTGAGATGTGCTTACCACTCAGGGTCTCTAGGACACGATACACAAGATTGTTGGTCCTTCAAGTATAAAATTCATAATATGATCGAAAGTGGCAGTATTGTGGTCCAACGACCTGACCAGCAAAATGTCAACACCAACCTTCTGTTGCAGCATGATACGGAGGGAGTAAACATGATCGGGTTAGGAAGCGCTAAAATGTATCCAAATCGTAAGTACATACGAAGGATGGAGGAATACCCCCAAAGGCACAGAACAAATGTCCTAGAGTGGGAAAACTCAGAGGAGAGTATGACAGAAATGCAAAAATTAGAGACGATCCAGAATCAAGTAAATCTGCTGGCTAAGCTGATAGTGCGCCAAGATCAGGATACGAGGCAATTTTTCACTCAACTATCAGAAAGCCAAGAGGAAAAAGAGGTTAATCATAATGCAAGCTAGGACACGATATACAAGATTGTTGGTCCTTAAAGTATAAAATTCAAAATCTGATCGAAAGTGGCAGTATTATGGTCCAACAACCTGACCAGCAAAATATCAACACCAACCTTCTGTTGCAGCATGATACGGAGGGAGTAAACATGATCGGGTCAGGAAGCGCTAAAATGTATCCAAATCGTAAGTACATATGAAGGATGGAGGAATACCCCAAAAGGCACAGAACAAATTTCTTAGAGTGGGAAAACTCGGAGGAGGGTATGACAGAAATGCAAAAATTAGAGACGATCCAGAATCAAGTAAATCTGTTGGCTAAGTTGATAGTGCGCCAACATCAGGATACGAGGTAATTTTTCACTCAACTATCAGAAAGCCAAGAGAAAAAAGAGGTTAATCATAATGCAAGCCCATAACTCTTCGGGATGAGCCAGCTAAATGAAGAAGATCAAAGCAGGCTGAAAGGACAAGAAAAGTGGAATGATAAAATTGCTAGAAGATCTTGCCAGCGGAAAAATTGCTCAGGGGAATGCGAATTCTCAAAGAAGAAAGATCAAATAACCTCCAAAAGAGACCAAAAATTCACCCCTCTTAGCAAATCAAATGAAGAAATGCTACATTTTCTAATAAGTGAAGGAGAGATTACTGAGTTGCTGCCTCCTATAAATCCCAAGATAAAGAGTTATGTTTCACTAAGATATGTCTCTACCATTCTAACTCACCTGGACATGCGACAGAGGGATGTTGGTCTTTGCAACATAAAATCCAAGATCTCATTGAAAATGGAGAGCTGAAGATAGAATCCCCCATGACCAGAAAAGGCAAAAAAGAAATAAAAATCTTAAGATGTCCACTCGAGATAGGCAGTTCAAAGGAGGTGAAGGCTATGAGCACCTACAAGGTGGACTGATCCTAATGCAGGGAATAACAGAGGAGACAAGGGAACCACCAAAGGAGATTCCTCTGCCAACATCAAACATCCTGTGGCCCAAAGATAACAACCACGTTCCTGATTTTATCATCTTGGATGATGAAGAGGAAATATTGATCCTTTCCAAGGAAGAAGAAGCTAAAAAGGAAAATTCCTTGCCAAAAATACAACAACAGTTTGGGGGAGATTTCATAGTTAAATCCTCTCAAACCCATGAAAAAGGTGAAGGAACAGGTGAAGAAAAAGGCGGTGAGGTTGTCGGGGAAGCCAACCCATTGAAGAATCAAGAGTTCATCCCTTTTTACGACGGGTTTAGTGTGAGCATCCCCGAGGGATGTGCTAAATCAGGAGGCAATCAAGTTATGGCCATGAGTGAAGATATTCAGAACCAAGAGGTAACCTCTATCGCGAGCCTTAAAGGAAACATAACCACTGACAACTGGACTATCAGGCCTCAGCTAGCCAAGAAGATGTAGATCTAGAGGATAAAGTTGTGATTCCAGGAGATGTTGGGAAGATATCACTTTCTTCGCAGTATGCCTTTTATTTTCCAAGCATGTAAATATTGAAAAAAAATCATAATATTATAAAATCAAAAATCAAAATCAAAAAAATTAAGCCAGTCAGGTCTCAGCCAAAAGCAAGAACTACGAAAGACCTGATCTCCCCTCATCAATGGGAGTACGTAGGCAGTCATCAGTGGTGCGTTCGAACAAAATAAAAACCCATAAAACCCAAACAAACACTTCTCAAATCGTTCATCTCATCAAGCAGGAACTACGCAGACCTGATCTCCCGCATACACAGGAGTACGTAGGCAGCCATCAGTGGTGCGGTCTAACCCTCAAAAGAAACATCCAAACCCAAACATCAATCCCAAGAAACCAAGAAAAACCCTCCAAGTCAACGACCCATGTTGAGAAAACCCAAGAACACTTCAATGTCATTCCATTAAATCTGGCACAAGTCCTAGAAAGGAAGAAACAGCGATACATCAAGACAACCATCAACAAGGACCTTCAATGAGCCGACACCATCAATCACAAGTCTTCATTAAATCAGAAGAAGATCATCAAGGCCGATTGCACAAACAAGTCAGGAACAATGATTGAGGGCAACAAAGCCCAAGTCCACTACCTGTTCAACATATGGTATAGAGGTAAAAGCCTCTTGAGATCTCGACATCTTATCAACCCATCTGTTAAAGCAATTATCCCAGACAACAAGCAAGGCTGGGGTAATTTCAAAATTGGCGACAACGCGATATTGGAATCCTTACAACAAGACTGGGGCAATCTCAGAAACAGCGATAACTCAACACTGGGGCATTTATCAACCATCCTAAAGAGGAAAATACACCAGTTAGCACCATCAACATGGTCCATCATCATCAGAGCTTCCCTCATATCATCTCACTGGTGATTCGGTATGATCATTTGGTCTTTTTAAATCATACTGTTCTCAGAATGAATAATCTGAGGTATGACTCTTTCACCTCTTTATGAGCTTTCAGTCTCCATTTACATGTATTAGCGATAATATACATGATAAGTATTCTTAGAAATAAGGTTTTGCTTAACTTGTTATGAATAGGATTAATTCTGATAAGCGTCCGTGGGACAAGAATCACGGGAACGATTAGAGAATTAAGACTATTCAACCCTTTTGATTGGGCACGACATCCTAGTTCAAAGCGCTTTTTGGAACAGACTTGACCTCATATGCATGTCTTCATTTTGTGATTGCCCTGACTCTTAGTTGTGGGGTATGAAGCTATGGTATAAATAATGGCAATTAATAAAAATATAAAAGATAAGTCGCTAACCTAATGTCTCAAATCGTGACCTAGGTTGCTCGAGTTATTAAGCCTGAGGGATGTCTTTACACCTGGTGCCTTAAAGCCATCTGGTTTTAGAGTCATCGGCCCAACGCTCCTTACATGGGTAACTTAGTGCCTAAGAAAATGAGCATTAAAAAAGATAAGGCAAAACTTGAGCAGATCCGAATCGTGGCATAGGTTATTCGAGTAATTTAGCCCGAGGGGTGTCTTTACACCTGGTGCCCTAAAGTCATCTAGTTTGGGAGCCTCCAGCCCAATGCTCCCTACATGGGTGATTTAGAGCCTATGAAAACGGACATGTTAAGCTCAAGCAAAGAAGCAAATAGGGTGATCGCCTGACTCGTCTAAAAGTGTGGCCTTTATTACTCGAGTCAGTAAACTCGAAGGGGTGTCTTAACACCTAGTGCTATAAAGCCCTCCGTTTTAGGAGTCAGTAGTCCAAAACTCGTTATATGGGTAATTTTGAATAGCCTAAGAAAACGAGACAAGTTAGGTGAGAGAAAAGAAAAATTAGAATCAAGAAAAAATTACGAAGGGATAGAAGTGAAGCCCCTGCTAAGAGTTGCATCAATCATAGCGTGTTTGTCATATAGTCAATTCTGCGAAGAATAACGTCTAGAGCGAAGATGAAGTATCTCTGATATAGGAAGATAAGTCTTTTGAAGCTAATCCTACCCATGAATAATGACCAAGGATGTTTCAAAAATTCCTTGCGATTTCATAACTCAGTTAATTTCACAAACTTTTACTTCAAATGCCTCATTCAAAAGATTATACTAATCCTGACGGGCGAGCTGTCAAGCTTTTGGTGCATTTTGTTCTTTTGATATGCAGGATATTTCTCACTCGCGATTTGGTCAACAAAGAGAGTTTCTTATATGAATCCCTGATAACAACATGTGAAAGGACTGGGGCATTTCCCGACTCCAGGAAAGGGAAAGAGTTTAAGGCAGGATCAAGCCTCTCATTAAAAGAAAGGGGAGAACTCCTGAAAGAAATCATGGTGATATAAGCTTGCCCCTACAAAAGAAGGGAAAAATTCTCAAGAAAGTTCTTAACTCAAAAGCAGAAGCCCAACGATAAAAGGTCTAGCGAATGAAATCCTCATCATCAAATATGTCAACCTGCGTCAAGTTATCACAAGTCGAGGCCTCTACACCGAAGTTCAAATCTGGGCAGTGAAAGAATGGGATGCACCCTCCAGGAATCTCAGCAGCACTCAGGTCATTAGTTCAGCCGGGTTATGAATCAAAAGCATAAGGAAATGGGGCATAAACACCCAACAGTGAAAAGAAACTCCAAATCGCCTCAGAAAGGGTGGGGTAAGTTTTTATTCCAGAAAATTTAAAATGTGCATCAACCTAAGACAATAGACTCCTAAGGATAAATCTAGATCATCACAAAGATGTACATGATCTCGCATACGTGAAATGCCTTACATCGATACATCTCCATCAAGGTTTAGGATACATCTCCAGTAGATTTAAATATACGTGCACATTAAATGCCTAGATTAGAGAAAAATTTTGTCATAGACATCAGTTGGTATTATAAGTCATTGGCATCAATCCATCGTAACATCAGGTGGAGTCTGGTGAAGTAAGTCGTTGAATATTACTTCAACGAAGGTATCAAAAGATCCGGTATTCTAAACCATTGGCATCAATTCAGCGCAACATCAAGATAATTTAGCGATGAAAGCTTTGTGTACCACCGTTCGAGTGGAAATCGAAATAGTTTGGTGATGTTAGCGTAGCCAACTACCAGTAAGGTAGGATCCGTTGTCAAACTACCAGAAGGTTAGGCACTGTTGTCAAACTAACAATGTATACATCGGGAAGTTCCGATAATTTTAGAATGTTATTCTCAGCAGAGATGTAGAAAACATCTCAATTTATCTTCATCAAACAAGCATCGGGAACACTGATAAAAAGCCAAACCGTTGAAGTCAACACCAGTATAGGCATCAGTAATAACCGATAATGGCAAAGCGATTTACGATGTGCGAAGTGCGATTTACGATTTACAAAATGTGATGTGCCAGTTGTTAAGTGTGATTGGCCAAAAGAAAAGTGCGAAATGCGATGTGCGATTTGCGAACTACGATTTGTGAAAGCATTTTAACATTGTGATTTGCATCATTAAATATACCTCATCATATTTCAATTATCTAATAATCTTTATCATGTTCATTCCATTGCATTACATAAACATGATAAAGAGGGGCATCTGTAGACACTCAAATTTCATTTTCCTGTTACTAACTATGCAGGAGGGCAAAAACATATTTTTCACACTCCAGAGTAACCCTGGAAGACTACAACATCAAATCCAACCCTGGAGATAACCTCGGGAAAGTCAATCCCAACCCCGGAGATAACCCTGGGAGATCCAGTTTCTAATCTCGGAGGTAACCCCGAGAGATACAGTTCCAACCCCGGAAGATTAAGCCAACCTCAGAGATAACCCTTAGGATAGTCAGAGTCAACAGCAGGCCAATCTCGGAGATAACCTTGAGAAAAGACTGCTACAACTGTGCCAAAATCGGAGATAACCCCGAGAGGGGCAAAATGGTCATTTTTCCAACTCAAACTCAAACCAAATTAAATCAACTCATTTCAATGAAAATTACGTCAAAAGATGTCCCACAAGAACCATAGCTTAACTTTCGAGCGCAAACTACGCAAAATAGCCCGAAGGACTGCCTGCGGAGACCCAGAGATGACATTTTGGTCATGGACCCATCTTACTGGATTCGGAAAAGGGCAAGCCCTATGTCATTGCGTAGCTCTTGGAAAGAGCTTTCCGGAATGGTATGACACGCTTCCATCGAACTCCTGGATTGAAAGTTATGAAGGTTCAAGTGGACAACATGTTGTCCGAGTGCATGTACTTCGAGACGACAAGACCACAGATAGCTTGGCAAAGAACAACAGTTAACTCATTGCTTGCAGGTTGACCACAACACTTTTAGTCTATAAATAGACCCTCCCCATCAGCCATAAAATGTAAGAAGAAAGGATGAAAAGAGAGAAAACTCTGTCCATTTCAGCCTGTAACCTCTTATAAAGTGCTCCAAACTGAGTGATTCTTTTTTTTAAACACTTGTAAGCTCGTGTTTTGTAACATACTTAAGTTTAACCGGTGGAAACCGAGTTTTCAAGCATCAAAAGATATCTGAAGTCTTTTTGGCAGCCAACTTTAAGATTTTCAAAATTTTAAGCTTTCTACTACTTTAAGCTTCCTCGATCCTCGAAATTGATTAAGCTTGGATAGAATATCTGGAGCGTTTACTACTTTTATATATTTATATATATCATCGAACTCGAAACTTGATTGAGCCTGGATAGAATATCCAGAGCATTTACTACTTATATATATATATATAAATATATATATACCATCGAAATTGAACTCGATTGAGCCTGGATAGAATATTCGGTGCGTTTACCGCTTATATATATATATATATATATATATATATAAAGCAGTAAAAGACCATGAAGTAAACTCCAGGTAGACAGAAATATAAATATATATATATATATATATATATATATATATATATATGTTTATATATATACACATATATATATATTTACATTTCAAAGTCCTGCCAAGAGTTTATTTCGTGATAGTTGATCGTCCATATATATATATATATATATTTACCGTTTTATATAAATATCTGCTTTAACTGCTTTCATAATGTAGATATTTAATCTTGCAGCCTGCGGGCTTGATTTGCTTAAATCTGGCTATGTTTAACTTTGACCGGTTCAAAAGTGACTAAATTGGAACTGTTGAAGCTAGAATAGTTTAGATTTACTCAAATCTAGTTCTTTTTCTAGCTTTTGGACATATTGCTCTTTCATGTGAGCTTAGAAATCATGTGATCACAGATTCAGCCTTTGAATCTAGATTTGGTTCCCAGGATGGACATTTCTTAGCTGCACTCAGCTTGTAAATTATCTACGGTATCAGGATATCCTTAGATGGCTCTCATGCCCTCAAGGAGTTCGGCACTGCTTTGTATCTTATTTTCTCGAAGATGCCTCGCATATCAAAAATAAAAGCAATCAAGTCCAACATAATAAAATGGAAGTATCAAAGGCCTCAATTATTATTAAGCATAAGGGTTTGAAAAACCCGTTTTCCAAAACTTCACTGCTATATCTTGTTAAAATTGAACTTTTATACAAAAGTCAAACCCTTTTTATATAGGTGCAAACGAGGCATAGCTCTACTTCAAGACAAGTGCACATAGGCCCAACTCACACACACATACACTGATAAAAGTTAAATAAAAAGTGGCGGTAACCATATTTTCACGGAAGTTGGGGGTGTCTAACACCTTCCCTCCTCTTAATCAAGCCCTCGAACATTAACGAATCACGATTTCCAAGACTAGTTAAAAAGTGTCCAATCATTGGGTCTTTGTGAAAACCTTTTTCGGCTGAGTTGGTACAACCATTTCAAAATTACCAGTTGGCGACTCTAAAAGTCAAATCGACGACATTTACATGTCGAACCTTTTCAAACTTGTTTTTTCAAACAAAACTCATCAAAAATGAGAACACCAAAAGACAAGTACAGAAAGGACAAATAAAAATCCTGATGTCGACTGTAGACATAGCTTTATGTTAGAAATTCCTCAAGCTAAGCCATGTTGGCTTTTCTTTTTATTTTTCATATAAATATATAATTATAATAATGTATATTCATTATTTTCCTTAGTTTTACAATAATTGAAATGAAATAACCAACTAACTATTAACTATAAATTAATAATATAATAACAAATAAATGAAATAAATAAATAAAATTCATACACTATTTCATTATATATTAATTAAATAGCATACAAATTTTCGTGTCATTATAATACCCCTTACGAGTATGAAAGAAAATGATATTCATTTACTAGTATAAAAAGAAAATGATATCCCTTTATGAGTATGGAAGAAAATGATATTTCTTACGAATATGAAAGAAATGATATCCCTTACGAGTATGAAAGAAATGATGTTCTTTACGAATATAAAAGAAATGATGTCCTTTACGAGTATGAAAGAAATGATGTCATTTACGAGTATGAAAGAAAATGACATTCCTTTACGAGTATGAAAGAAATGACATTCCTTTACAAGTATGAAAGAAATGATGTCTCTTACGAGTATGAAAGAAATGATATCCCTTATGAGTATGGATGAAATGATTTCCCTTATGAGTATGGAAAAAAATACCTCTTACCTTGATTTTGTGAAACACAAAATTAATAGCCGAACAAATTATTCCATGTTCGTCTTTGCAGAAGTAAATAATTTGAGTTTTGGATCTTCTAGATTTTTCAAAATCTCTTTATTTTTTCACAAAAAATTGTAACTCTCGAAAATATACACGAAATAGAATCAAGAATCACTCCATTTGGAGTTAATATGACTGAGTTACGAATTTTTAAAATTAGGGTTGAAAATAGTGATGAAAATCAGGACATGTTGCGTTTTCAGCATTTTAAGGCATGAAGATGAAATCAGATAACTTTTCTTCCTTCTTCAAAATTGTAGACGACGAAATAATGAAAAAAAACAGACTTTGAATTCACTCAATTCCGACAAAGGATGAATTAACTATGATATTTCTAAGGTGTTGCAATACATAAGAAAATTCTACTCAGGAATTCAAATAAGAATGTAATAAAAGATTTCATAACTTGGAATGGCTTGAAATACAAATGTAGTACTCATATTTATAGCCAAACATCTACCATATTTTATTAATATATTATTCATCCATTATCATTATCTTTAATTTATTTATGCATAATAATTTACACATATTAATCCCATTATCATTATCTTTAATTTATTAATCATAATGATTTACTTATATTCATTCATTATCATTATCTTTAATTTATTAATCATATTGATTTACACATATTCATCCATTATCATTATTTATTCATAATGGTTTACACATATTAGTTATTATCATTATCTTTAATCCATTATCATTATCTTTAATTTATTAATCATTATTTTTAATTTATTAATCATAATGATTTATACATATTCATTCATTAGTCACACCTTTTCAATATATTAATCATCCATTAATCACACCTTTATTTTTAATTTATACCATTCATCAATTATTATTATATTATCTATATTACGCATTATTGATTTAATTTATTAATATCACAGATACTACTATTCTTCAAATATTAAGTTTGTCTAACTACCCATGACTTTTAATTACGTAACTTTCCATTACTACCTTTACTATGACGTTAATTATTGGTTCAATAATATGAGATGCTAGCTATAAAAAATATTATGACATCCCCAAATCCATGTATTTGCTACAATGGACTGATGCTTACTATCCAATACTAAATTCTTCTAAGTATAAATATTATAGACTCACAATGCTGACAATCAGATCGTTCTTAGGAAAGAGGGGGTTTTCTGTATAAATGGCGTGCAATCAAATAATCACTTTCCTTGACAGAACTTTCTAGATATTGCCGATAATGTTAACTTCCCTAATAATATCATATCAAATAATATGAGTTATTGTGTTGTGATAATTATTAATTTAATAATATGAAATACTGTGCAGTTGCTACTATAATAATTTTTGAGTTAAAATAATATGCAATTGCTACTGTAACAATTATTGAAACAATAATTATGATATCTTGTGCAATCTAGTATTCTCTCGTGTAGTACATCGTATTCTTCAGTAGAGTACTGCATGCGTAATATTCTTGTACTTTTATCAGCGAATATTTTAACAGTTAAAAGTGATAGCACCGTTGACAATTTTTATTAAAAATGTTATTTCTGTTATTTTCTATATCCGATAATTACGTCATTGTGGGGCTCACTAATGATTAATTGTTTTGGCGTCGTCGTACTTTATTAAATATTCACTAACAGAACAAATATTCTCCAAATTTTTTTATCTTATAATTTGCTTCACATAACACCTTAACTTTATCATTTAATAAATTTAACATTTTATTGTTTAAAATAATATTTATAAAAAAATTAAATTATCTTTATTAAAATTCGGATCTTATAATAAAAAAAAATAGGAGGTACAACAAAGGAATTTCAAAAAACATATTATATATGTATGAATGTATAAACTTATAAAATTATTATATCCAAAAAAGGCTTATAAATAATTATAATTACATATGTTATTGGGGCGGGTGGGAACCGAAACATAACCCGGATTCTACCAGTTTTTTTTTTATTTTTAACCCGACTTAAACCTGGTCAACAACTTAACAAATCCCTATTTAAGGGGTGTTTGATAAAAACTGAATGAATCTGAATCTGAATCTGAATGAGCTGAATCTGAATCTGAATGAGTTGAATCTGAATCTTAATAAAAAAAGTTGTTTGATAATTGACATGTCTGAAACATCTGAATGACAAAACTTTATTATTTTGCCCCTTTGAAAAATTTCAAAATTGTTATAAATTTATTTAATATTACTTAATATAGTAGTTAATATTTTTTTTTAATTTTTTTACTTCATTCAGCTGCTCATTTAGCCATTCAGCTAAAAAAATCTCACTTAGCCATTCAACTCATCCATCTTACCGATTCAATTAATTCTGAATCAAAATAAATGCACTAACCGATTCAAAATTATTCACCATCTAGCCATTCGATTCTATTCATTAATTTCTAAACAAACACCCTATTAGTCATCCATCATATATATAATAAATTCAACAAATAAAAAACCGACTTAGCACATACATGTATTTATTGCTTAGCAGTATTACCCAAAACTACAACTTTCAAATAGCGCCCCTAGTCATTCTTAATAAGTTATTTTGACAAAATATAATGACTAATTTGTTCCTCTTTTATTTTGGTAAATTATATGTTTACCCCTGCTATAGCCTTCTCAATCTCTGTCTCTCTTCCCCTACTAACGTAAGTTGCCTGAGGAAAAGAACTGCAGAGGCTATTAGAGCATTCACAATAGTTTCTTTATATTTATCCTTACTTTGCAGTGATGTTGACTAATTCAAGATAGAGATTCAATTTTTTTCAATATGTACCCAACAGAGTTGTAACTACAACCTCTTGTTTTTAATTATAAAATTGCTATTAATTTATTAATTTTTTTAAAGTAAGTATTTGATATTTTTAAATTTAATCAATACATATTGTAACTTATTTAGAAAAAAAATACTACTATAATTTTTAGTAAAATTATTAAGTTTGAGAATGCATCAAATTGACTTATAAAAATTAATAATAATTTATAAAAGAGAGTATAATTTATCAATTTTATTCCACTATAAAATAACTTTTATTTTATTTTAAATTTTAAGTAATTTATGGAGCCAGTATTGAATGAATTGTAATATGAATGTACATAAGATCAATATTAACTTTTAAAAAGTTAATTTGTGATATTTTAAATTTAAATTTAATATGATTCATTTAAATTTTGAAAATAATAAATTTTATAATTAATAGCACTTTTATAATATTTATAATTATATTGACATTAATTAAATAAATTTATATCAATTTTAAATTTGAATACATTTGAAATTAATTTTTAAAAACTAAGTCAATATTAATTTTATAATTTAAAAATAAAGATATGTTGGATAATGATTGATAAATTGTCCACTTAAATGAGGGTGTAAAATGTCATTTTGCATACATAGAGAACAATCTTTTGACTTCCTCATCCTGAGGAGTAAAATCCTATATAGAGATTGAAATAGAGAATTAAATAAGGATAAGGAAACTGTTGGATAATAATTTGTTGATATATTCTTTAAAATTAGAGATAAAAAGTCTATTAGAAAAATTGTTGTGAATGTTCTTAAGGCTTCAAAGGCTATCAATTACAACATAACAGCAAAGCCTAAAACCTAAATATTAGATAAATATCACTAAATGAACAATTCGGATAATTAAAGGAATTGAAAGATCTAATTGTGAAACTGAGTTTTTATTTGGATGAATACTAGTGAGTAAGGCCGTGCCTGTTTGAATATTAATATATATTATACTTCTATTGCAAAATTAAAAAATAATTTAAATTTTTTGACCAAATAAAGATATTTTAAATTTTAAATTGATGTGAATTTATTTAATTTTAGTTGATATAATTATTATAATTGTATAATATATAACATAAACTATTAATCATAACATTTATTTTATTCTAAACTTTTATGAGGCACGTCAATTTTAAAATTTTAATATATCATTTTGACCTCAAAATCAAATTGTATATCTAATTTTAGAACGAATAGATTAAAATTTATCATATAATTATAATTTTTAAAATATGTATATTATATATATATCAAAAAATGTTACTCTTATCGAGGATTGATAACAACTTATAAATGTCATAATAATTTGGATAAAAGTAATTGCTCAAACATATTAATTTCAAGTTTATCGTAATTTTCATTTGGAACGGAGGTATTACTATAAATGTGATTATTGTATTTTTCATGAGGTTGTTTTAAATAATAAGTTATTTATTAATAAGTTATTTATTAATAAAACATTTAAATAATAAGTTGTTTACCATAAAAGCTATTTAAATTTGAAGTTGTTTATCAATAAGTTATTTGAATAAGTTGTTTACCAATAAACTATTTAAATAATAAGTCATTTAGCAATAATAAGTTGGTTACCAATAAGATATTTAAATAATAAGTTATTTAACAATAAGCTATTTTAAATAATAAGTTATTTACCAATAAAATTTATTTAAATTATAAGTTGTATACCAATAAAGTCATTTAAATAAGTTGTTTACCAATAAACCTGCTTTAAATAATAAGTTGTTTAGCAATAATAAAATCGCTTAAATAATAAATTAGTTACCAATAAGTTGTTTAAATAATAAGTTGTTTACCAATAATGCGGTTAAATAAGTTGGTTATCAATAAAATGTCGCTTAAATTATAAGTTGTTTAAATGAATTGTTTACCGTTTAAATAATAAGTTGTTTAACAATAATAAGTTATTTAAATAATAAGTTGGTTACCAATAAGTTGTTTAAATAATAAGTTATTTACCAATAAGTTGGTTACTAATAAGTTGTTTACTAATAAGTAGTTTAAATTATAAGTTGTTTACTAATAAGTTGTTTACCATTTAAATAATAAGTTGTTTAGCAATAATAAGTTGTTTAAATAATAAGTTGGTTACCAATAAGTTGTTTAACTAATAAGATGTTTACTAATAAGCTGTTTAAATAAGTTATTTACCGTTTATCGACGTCGGAATTTTTATTTGTTCCTTTTTTGTTCTTGTTCTTTGGTGTTCTCATGTTAGGTGAGATTTGTTTGAAAAAATAAGTGAAAAAGGTCCGACATGTATATGTCGACGATTTGACTGTAAGAGTCGTCAGTTGGTGTTTTTAATTGGTTGCACCAACGCAATCGAGAAAAGGTTTGCACATTGACCTAGTGATGTGACACTGCTACACGGGTCTGTGAAAATCGAGATTCATTTGGGTTCGGGGGCTTGATTATGCGGAGGGAAGATGTTGGGCACCCCCCGACATCCGTGTTACCACGGTGACCGCCACTTTTCAAGAAACTGTTATATGAATGTGTGTGTATGTGGGTCAATGTGCTGTTATGTGGAAGTAATGCTATGCCTCGTTCGCACCTATATACACAGGGTTTGAATTTGTATAAAAATTCATTTTTTAACAAGATATGGCAATGATGTTTTGTAAAAGAGGTTTTTCAAACCCTATGCTCAATAGTAATTGAGGCCTTTAATATTTCCATTTTTATTAAATGTTCGGCTTGGTTGATTTTATTTTCAAGATGCGAAGTATCTTCGAGAAAATAATATATAACATTGTCGAATTCCTCATGGGCATGAAAGCCATCTAAGGAAATTCAAACAGCGTGAATAATTTACAAGTCACTACAATTTGAAATGTCCATCACGAGAACCGAATCTAGATTCAGTAGATTAATCTGTGATCACATGATTCCTAGGCTCACATGATGCCACAGTTTATATAAAAGCAGTAAGAAGTTATATATATATATATATACAGACATGATCAACCACCACGAAGCACCTCCATGGGGGATTGAAAATGTAAATATATAAAAGCGTTATATATATATATATATATATATATATATATATATATATATATATATATATATATATATATATCGATACGATCAACCACCACGAAGCACCTCCATGGGGATCGAAAATGAAAATATATAAAAGCGGTAAATATATATATATAGAGACATGATCAACCACCACGAAAACACCTCCATGGGGATCAAAATGTAAAAAAAGCAATAATATGATCAACCGCCACGAAGTAAACTCCAAAGGGACTAAATGTAAATAAAGCGGTAAAAGCGATCAACATACGAAGTAAACTCCAAAGTGACGGAATGTAAATAAAGTAAGAAAAAGCCACGAGTAAACTCCGTGCCTAATGAAATATATATATATATATATATATATATATATATATATATATATATATATATAAAAGCGATAAACGATAGGATATATATTGATCCCTATTTCGGTTTATCATTTCAAATGATTTGTCGCTATATATATATATATATATATATATATATATATATATATAAAGTAAAACGCATGTTTGGATGTAAAATTCGGCTCATCAAACGAGTTCGACAACAGTTTATATATATATATATAGCAATAAATGCTTCGAACGTGAGTCCAGGCTCGAGGCATAACTCGATAATGTTAGTCCATATATATATATATATATATATATATATATATATAAACAGAAATAAAAACTACAGACCGAAGTCCGGGCCTATACACACAACACGACTCTCAACGTGAAGAAGAGTGTGTGTAAAGATGAAGAGAAAGGCTTTAAAGTGTGTAAGAAGGCTTACAGTGGACTGCCAAAGAAGACTTCTATAGCTTTAAGTGGATGAACACTCGGCTCCCGCCGGTGAAAATATGACAATATATGAGCTCACAAGTGTTTAAAATGAGAAAGCACTCAGTTTATAGTGTGTATAGAGCAAATTGGACAGGGCTTTCTCGCCTTTTCTCTTGCAAATATGGCTACCCCCAAGCCCTTTATTTATAGAGAGGGGAGCCACAGGTGTACCTGCGGATGCCCAGTGTGCCCTGGGCAATGTGGGTCCTGCCGTCTCGAAGTACGTGCACTCGAATGACGCGTTGTTCGCTCGAATCTTCATAACTTTCAATCCGAGAGTCCGATGGAAGTGTGCCATAACATTCCGAAAAGCTCTTTCCGAGCACTATGTAATGACATAGGATTTTCTCTTTTTTGATTCTAAGAAGATGGGTCAATAACCAAAATGGCATTTCCGGGTTTCCGTCAGGCAGTCCGTTAAGCCGTTTTGCGTAGTTTGTGATCGAAAGTTAAGATATGGTTCTTGTGGGACTTCTTTTGAAGAAGTTTGATTTGAAATGAGTTGATGTGATTTGAGTTGAAGTTGAGTTGGTAAAATGACCATTTTGCCCCTCCCAGGGTTATCTCTGGTTTTGGCGCAGTTGTAGAATTCTTTTCTCAGGATTATATCTGAGATTGGCCTACTTTCGACTCTGAATGTCCTCAGGGTTATCTCTGAGGTTGGATTAACCTCCTGGGGTTGACTCCAGGCTTTTTACTTGATCTCTCGGGGTTTTTTCCAGGGTTAGAACTGGCTTTGTGGTCCTCCAGGGTTATCTCTGGAGTGTGAAAAAGACGCTTTTGTCCTCCTGTATAGTTTGTAATAGGAAAAACAAAATTTCGAGTGTCTACAGATACCCCTCTTTATCATGTTCATGCAATGCAATGAAATGGACATGATAAAGATTACTAGACACTTGAAATATGACAAGGTATTTTTAATGATTCAAATCGCAATGTAATGAATGCTATGATGAATGTTAAAATGCTTTCGCAAATCACAGTTTGTAAATCGCATATCGCATTTCGCATTTGTCCAATCGCACTTCATAATTCGCACTTCGTATTTCGTATATTACAAATCGTAAATCGCATTTCGCACATCGCAAATCGCTTTACCTTTACTGGTTATTGTTGATGCATATGCTGGTGTTGATTCCAACAGTTTAGCTTTTTATCGGTGTTGCTGATGCTTGTTTGATGAAGATAAGTTGAGATATTTTCTACATCTCTGTTGGGGATGAAGTTATGAAATCATCGGACCTTCCCGATGCATACGCTAGTAGTTTTCTACGCTGACATCGCCAAACTATTTTGGTTCCCACTTGAACTGTGGTATACAAAGCTTTCATCGCTGAAATGGCTCGATGTTATGCAGAATTGATACCAATGGTTTAGAATACCGGTTCTTCCAATACCTTCACTGAAGTAATATTCAACAGCTTAATTCACCAGACTCCGCCTGATGTTACGCTAGATTGATGACAACCAACTGATGTCTACGACAGAATTTTCCTCTAATCTAGACATTTAATGTGCGAGCATATTTAAATCTATAGGAGATACATGCTAAATGTTGATGGAGATGTACGCTGATGTAGCGCTTTTGCACACGTGCAGATCATGCAGGATGTGATGACCTAGATTTGTCCTTAGGAGTCTATTGTCCTAGGTTGATGCATATTTTAAAGTGTTTGGAGTATAAACTTACCTCACCCTTTTTGAGGTAATTTGGAGTTTTTCTTCGTCGTTGGGGTGCTTGTGCCCCATTCTCTTGAGCTTTTGATTCGCAACCCTACCGAATCGATGATCTGAATCTTTGTTGACATCCTTGAGTCTGTATCAATTCTTTTCACGCCTGATTTGAACTTGATTGTAGAAGCCTCGACTCGTGAGGACTTGACGCAGGTTGACACATTTGATGGTGAGTATTTCATTTGCTAGACCTTTTGTCATTGGCCTTCTGCTCTTGAGTTAAGGACTTTTTTGAAAAATCTCCCCTTCTTCTGTAGGGGCAAGCTTATGTCGCCATGATTTCCTTCAGGAGTTCTCTCATTTCTTTTGATGAGAAGCTTGATCTCGCCTTAAACTCCTTCCATTTCTTGGAATTGGAAAATGCCCCAGTCCTTTCGCATGTTGTTGTCAGGGATTCATATGGGAAACTCTCTTTGTTGACCAAGTCGCAAGTGAACAATATCATGTACATCAAAAGAGCAAAATGTACGAAAAGCTTGACGGCTTGGCCGTCAGGATTAGTATACCCTTGTGAATAAGGCATTTGAAGTACAAATTATGAAATGGAATGAGTTATAAAATCGCAAGGAAATTTGTAAACATCCATGGCCATTATTCATTGACTGGATTAGATTTTAAAAGATTTATCTCCCTTTATTAAAGAAACTTCATCTTCGCTCTAGACGTTATTTTTCGCAGAATTGACTTCATATGACACATGCCCTATGAGTGACGCAACTCTTAGCAGGGGCTTTACTTCTATGCCTTGGCAAATTTTCTTTTTTCTCGCCTAATCTTGTCTCGTTTTCTCAGGCTATTCAGAATTACCCATGTAACGAGTTTTGGACCAATGACTCCCAAACCGGAGTGCTTTAGGGCACCAGGTGTTAAGACACCCCTCCGGGTTTACTTGCTCGAATAATAAAGGCCACGCTTCGAGATGAGTCAGGCGATCACTCTATTCGCTTCTTTACCTGAGTTTAATAGGTCCGTTTTCTTAGGCTCTAAGTCACCCAATGTAACGAGCATTAGGCTGATGACTCCCAAACCAGAGGGCTTTAGGGCACTAGGTGTAAAGATAACCCTCGGGCTTAATTACTCGAGTAACCTACGCCACGATTCGGATCTGCTCAGGTTTTGCCTTTTGCAATGCTCATTTTCTTAGACGCTAAGTTACCCAATATAACGAGCGTTAGGCCGATGACTCCCAAACCAGATGGCTTTAGGGTACCAGGTGTAAAGACACCCTTCAGGCTTAATAACTCGAGCAACCTAGGCCATGATTCGAGATATTAGGCTGGCAACTTCTCTTTTATCTTTTCATTATTTGCCATTATTTTTGCCATAGCTTCATACCCCACAACTAAGAGTCAGGGCAATCGCAAAGTACAGACATACATATGAGGTCAAGTCTGTTCCAAAAAGTGCTTTAAACTGGGATGTCGTGCCCAATCAAAAGATTGAATAGTCTTAAATCTCTAATCGTTCCCGTGATTCTCGCCCCATGGACACTTATGAAAATTAATCCCATTCATAACAAGTTAAGAAAAATCCTTTTCTAAGAATACTTAACATGTATATTATCGCTAATGCATGTAAATGGAGACTAAAAGCTCATAAAGAGATTAAAGAGTCATACCTCATATGTGGATTACTAATTCTGAGAACAGTATGATTGGAAAAGACTAAATGATCATACCGAATCGCTAGTGAGACGATGTGAGGGAAGCTCTGATGACGATGTACCATGCTGATGGTGCTGACTGGTGCATTTTCCTCTTTAGGATTGTTGATAAATGCCCAGTGTTAAGTTATTGCTGTTTCTGAGATTGCACCGGTCTGGTTGTAAGAATCGCAACATCAGGTTGTCGCCGATTTTGAAATTGCCCAGCCTTGCTTGTTGTCTGGGATAGTTACTTCTACAGATGGGCTGATAAGATGAAGAGATCGCAAGTGGCTTTTACCTCTGTACCAGATGGTGAACAGGCAGTGGATTTGGGCTTTGATGCCCTCAATAATTATTCATGACTTGTTTTCGCAATCAGCCTTAATGATTTTCTTCTGATATGATGAACACTAGTGATTGAGGGTGTCAGCTCTTTGAAGGTCCTCGTTGCAGGTTGTCTTGGTGTATCGTTGTTTCTTCCTTTCTGGGACTTATGTCAGATTTGATGGAATGAAATTGAAGTGTTTGTTTGGGTTTTTTTTTGGATTTTTGTTTAATTTGACTAGACCATAAATGGCTACCTACGTACTCCCATTGATGAGGGGAAATCAGGTCTTTCGTAGTTTAGGCCTGGTGTAAGAGGTTCAATGCTGAATGGTGTAAGAGTAGAAAGATGTAGAAATGTTTTTGTTGTTTTTATTTGTAGAGAAGGGTATAGAAATGTTTTTGTTATTTTTGTTTTATTGTGACCAGGCCATATAAAATGGTTGCCTATGTACTCCCAGGTATCGGGGAGATCAGGTCGACGTAGTTCGCCCCATGAGCTGAAACCTAATTGATTTGATTTTTGATTTTTTGATTTTTTTCAATATTTACATGCATGGAAAATAAAAGGCATACTGCGAAGAAAGTGATACCGTCCCAACATCTTCTAGAACTCACAACTTTAACCCTTGGATCTATATCATCTTGGCTAGTTGAGGCCTGATAGTCCAGTTGTCAGTGGTGATGTTGCCTTCAAGGCTTGCGATAGAGGTTACCTCTTAATTCTGAATATCTTCGCTTATGGCCATAACTTGATCACCCTCTGATGCAGTACATCCCTCATGGACACTTGAACTGGACCCATCGCAAAAAGGGATGAACTCTGGATTCTTCAATAGGTTGGCTTCCCCGACAATCTCACCATCTTTTCTTTCATCTGTTCCTTCGCATTTTTCCTGGGCTTGAGAGGATTTGACCATGAAATCTCCCTCGAACTGTGGTTGCATTTCTTGCAAGGAATTTTCCTTTTTGGCTTTTCCTTCCTTGGACATGATTAGTATTTCTTCCTCATCATCCAAGGTGATAAAATCAGGAACGTGGTTGCTATCTTTGGACCAAAAGATGTTTGATGTTGGCGGAGAATATCCTTTGGGGATTCCTGTGTCTCCTCTATCATTCAATGCATTAGTATTAATCCATCTTGTGTTCTGCTAGGATTGGTGCTCATGGCCTTTACCTCCTCTGAACTGCCTGTCTCGAGTGGACATATTAAGCTTTTTATTTTCTTTTTGCCTTTTCTGGTCATGAGGAATTCTATCTTCAGCTCTTCATTTTCAATGAGATCTTGGATTTTATGTCGCAAAGACCAATATTCCTCAGTCGTATGTCCAAGTGAGTTAGAATGGTAGAAACACATCTTGGTGGAATCATAGCTCTTTATCTTGGGATTTATATGAGGCAACAACTCAGTAATCCATCCTCCGCTTATCAGAAAGTATAGCATTTCTTCATTTGATTTGCTCAAAGGGGTGAATTTTCGGGCTCTTGTTGAGGTTGTTTGATCTTTCTTCTTTGAGAATTCGTATTCCCCCGATCGATTTTTCCGCTGTCGAGATCTTCTAGCAATTTTATCAATCCCCTTTTCTTCTCCTTTAAGCCTGCTTTGATCTTCTTTATTTAGCTGGCTCATCATGGAGAGATATGGGTTTGCATTATGGTTGACCTCTTTTTTCTCTTGGCTCTCTGATAGTTAAGTGAAAAACTACCTTGTATCCTGATGTTGTCGCACTATCAGCTTAGCAAGCAGATTTACTTGATTCTGGATCGTCTCTAATTTTTGCATTACTATCATACCCTCCTCCGAGTTTTCCCACTTTAGGACATTTGATCTGTGCCTTTGGGGGTATTCCTCTATCCTTCGTATGTACTTACAATTTGGATACATTTCAGCGCTTTCTGACCCGATCATGTTTACTTCCTCCGTATCATGCTGCATCGGAAGGTTGGTGTTGACATTTTATTGGTCAGGTTGTTGGACCACAATACTGCCACTTTCGATTAGATTCTGAATTTTATGCTTTAAGGACCAACAATCTTGTGTATCGTGTCCTGGAGACCCTGAGTGGTAAGCACATCTCTGGCTTGGATTGTATCTTTTGCTCCCTGGTTCCAAAGGTGGAGCCAGTTCGATAATTTTCTTATGATCCATCAATATCGCCAATACATTTTCAAGAGAATCGCTTAGTGGAGTGAACACCCAATTTTTCATTCTCTCAAATTTTCTTTTCCTGTCCTGGAATTGGTTAAATGCAGCCTATTGTTGAAATGTAAATATATAAGCGGTAAACACACATAATATATATTGATCCCGGCTCGGTTTATCATTTCAATGATTTGTCGCTATATATATATATAAGTATATATAAAAGCAATAAACGCTCTGGATGTAAAATCTAGACTCATCGAACAGAGTTCGACAACAATTAATATATATATATAAAAGCAATAAACGCACCGGACGTGAGTCCAGGCTCAATCGAGGCATAACTCGATAATGTTAGTCCATATATATATATGTATACAAATAGAAATGAAAACCATGGACCGAAGTCTGGGCCTACCCACACAACACGACTCTCAAAGTGAAGAATAGTGTGTGCAAAGATGAAGAGAAAGGCTTTAAAGTGTGTAAGAAGGCTTACAGTGGACTGCCAAAGAAGACTTCTATAGCTTTAAGTGGATGAACACTCGGCTCCCGCCGGTAAAAACATGACAATATATGTGATGCCCCCAAAATAGGTATACATCACCCATCTTGAGTCGCCAAATACATGGTACAAAATTCAAATACAACTTAATTATACAACAGTCGTGTAAAATACGACAAAACATAATCTAAGAGTTTTAATAAGAATATTGTCATCTAGACAATATCCACACTCAATGGAGTCCTCATTACATTTATTGTCACACTATTTAACAGAATAGTGAGGACTACTAATGCTATCATCTGGACCGTCACTCTGTTCCCCGACTAGTCCTGGCTACGTTCTAATTTCTTGAAGAGAATAGTGAAAGAAAGGGTGAGCTCAACTAGCCCAGTAAGAAATATTATGACTAAGATAATGCAGAATAAATTATCATTAGTCTTCAACAATGTTAAACCGATAAAATACAATAGACATCAAGTTTAAGCTGCAATGAATAAGCAATCTATTAGAAGAGTCAAGTAGAGCATGATATCTACTATCTTCTATGATTTAAAATGTTTTCATCAATTTTTATCATTTGAGACTCACAATAAATAAACCACATCATCGAGTCATCCATCGCACTACGGCCATGGATATTCATTAAATCATCAATAGTCATGACTATACCGAATAATCCCACGTCATAATCATACCAAAAGCGTCCATCAATGCACTACGACTATCGAGGACTTTTACCACATCATTTATAACATTACATGTCATGATTATACCGAATACTCCCTGGTCAAAATCATACCAAGTCAATCTATGCACGTAAGCCAAAGATGACTTTCATCACAATATAAGGATGAGGATGATGATAATGACATAATAATTCAATAAAACAAGTTCAAGAATAAATTTTAAAGATTTATAAGTTAATTTATCTTGAAATCAATTATGTCCAAATTGTCAACATGATACTGCTTTGTGGAGTAAAATTCAAGAATGCTCGGAAGAATATTTCCATGAAAAGATCTTTGGATGAAGCGCAATATCAAGGATACTCCACTAATTTCATGGAGTATAGAAGCCAAAACTTTAACCAACCGAGTATAATAGAATATATGAATCAGAATGAATTTTCACTTTGCCATGCGGTAATCCACGTAGACAGATCATTTTCACAATTTAATAAGGAATGAATACGAAGGATCATTCACCATGCATATGGTAATCCACATAGATAGGTTATTCCAATAGAATAATAAATAATGGAATAACAGAAGAATTCACCATGCATGCGATAGATCGCACAGACATGTTATTCCAATAGAATAATAAAGAATGGAACTAGGTCATGCATAATCCACACAGACAGGATATTCCAACAGAATAATAAAGAATGGAATAACAACAGAAATCACCAAGCATGCGATAGACCTCACAAACAGATT
Source organism: Panax quinquefolius (assembly GCA_020205615.1). NCBI lineage: Eukaryota > Viridiplantae > Streptophyta > Magnoliopsida > Apiales > Araliaceae > Panax > Panax quinquefolius. The sequence goes on from CM035155.1 coordinate 51,663,664, forward strand.
ATTCCAACAGAATAAAAAAGAATGGAACCAGGTCATACGTAATCCGCACAGACAGGATATTCCAACAGAATAATAAAGAATGGAATAATAGAAGAATTTCACCATGTATGCGGTATTGGCATGACATTAAGTTATTCTAACATAATAATAAAGAATGGAATAATGTAAGAATTTCACCATGTATACGGTATTTGATATATAAGTTATTCCAACGTAATAATAAGGAATGGAATAACAATAACTCTCTTCATGAATACTGAAAGAAATAATACCCTTACCTTAGAAAGAAACTGATCTTTGGAGTAGAGGTAGCGGACTTCTCTTCTTCTTTCTCTCTATAATTTCTCTCTATAATAATTGCTCTATAGCTTTAGTGAATTGGTGAGAAATGAAGGAAGAATGAGCTTCTATTTATAGGAAAATATAGTTTCGATAATTGCACGTTTTGGGGCTCGAAATATTACAATACAATACCTTCAAATTTTCTTTTATTTTTAATTTAGTCCTACAAGTATTATCAAACTTGCACCACCTCCCCTAATAGTAAATAATGTGAATCAATAGTTATATTCATGTGAAAATACGAATTACAGTATAGTACCTCCATCTATACCTCCATTTTTAACTTAGTCATGCAAGTATTATCAATCTTGCACCAACTCCCCTAATAGTACATGAATGTGAATCAATAGTACACACATGTGAACAAATAGTTATAATCATGTGAATTAATAGCAAGTAATTGCTCATTTATCCGGTTAATTACCCGACTGGTCAATATAACTTCCAGACATCAATTAATATCAAAATAAATGTCGATTTCCACCAACATTAATAATTCCAACACAATGGAACTATCAATTTCATCTTTAATCAACACGAACTTATTCATCATTAATATTATAACTCACAATATTTAACAACCAGGTCGTTCCCAGGAAAGAGGGGGCTTTTCGATAAGGATTTCTCCTTATTGGCGCGTAATTAGATGACCAAACCTCTCCTTGACAGAACTTCTAGACATTGTAAATATTGTAATTTAATAATATGAATAACTTTGTCGTCTCAATTATTGATTTAATAATATATCATATAATGCGAGATGATCTTGTGACAATAATCGAATCAATAATATAAGAGATATGATGCGGCAATTATCGTGTAGCAATAATTGAGTATAACCGGAGTGACTTCTCACGTAAGCATCAATAATCAATCTGGTATGCTACTATGCAACCACCCAGACATTCGCATTTTTTACTAACGGTAGTTCAACAGGTTTAACGATAAAACTTCCGCCGTTATTTTTATAAAAAGGTAATTATATCGTTTTTTAACTACGACAATACTTCCATTGTGGGGTCCTCCAATGATTGTGCCGTCGTACGAATATTCCCTGTTAAAACGAATATTCCTCGACCAATCGAATATTATATAACCACTTGCTTACTTTGCAAAATTTGTAAATATTACCCACAACTATAACATTATATCAAATCCACACCATAATATTCAAAAATATATTTCGAGAAAATTATTATTTATTCATAAAAGTTGGGGTCTTACAACCTCCCCTTCTTATGAAATTTCGTCCTCGAAATTAGGGTGCGTACCTGGTATATCGAAGAGGTGAGGATATCTTGACTTCATCTCAGATTCTAACTCCCAGGTCATTTCTTCCACATCGTGGTTTCTCCACAAAACTTTGACTTGAGGTATAACCTTGGAGAGTAAAATATGATCCTTTTTATCCAAGATTTTAATAGGTAACTCTTCATACGTTAAATCTTCCTCTATCTCGTCTGGTTCTAATTCAATAATATGGTTCGGGTCTTTCACATATTTACGTAACATAGATATATGAAAAATATTATGAACACGAGACATACTTGGCGGTAAGGCGAGTTTATAGGCCACCGTTCCTACTCGATCGAGGATTAAAAATGGGCCAATGAATCGAGGATTGAGCTTTCCTCTCTTTCCAAATCTTGTAACTCCTTTCCATGGAGCAACACGTAACAACACATGATCTCCAATATTGAATTCCACGTCCTTTCGATGAAGATCATCATAACTCTTTTGTCGATCTTGTAAGATTTTTATACGTTGTCGGATCGTTTGAATCTTTTCCGTAGTCATACGTACCAAATCTGGTCCCAACAACGTTGCTTCACCCACCTCATCCCAGCATACTGAAGAACGACACTTTCTTCCATACAACGCCTCAAATGGAGCCATGCCAATACTTGCTTGATAACTATTCTTGTAGGAAAACTCCACCAATGGTAAGAACTTGTCCCAACTTTCCTTGAAGTCAAGGACACAGAGTCTTAATAAATCTTCAAGAGTTTGAATAGTCCTTTCCGACTGCCCATCCGTTTAAGGATGATATGCCGAACTAAATCGTAAATCCGTGCTCATAGCTTTTTGCAAACTAACCCAAAATCTTGAAGTGAATCTTGGGTCTCGATCAGAAACTATGGATATTGGCATACCATGCAATCTTACGATCTCGTTTATGTACATACTAGCAAGACGTTCAAGTGTATAAGTTTCTCGTATCGGTAAGAAATGAGCAGACTTAATCAATCTATCAATAATAACCCAAATCGCATCTATGCCTTGAGAAACCTTGGGAAGACCAGTAACGAAATCCATGGTAATGTGCTCCCACTTCCATTCTGGAATTTCAAGTGGTTGCAATGGACCTTTTGGCACTTGATGCTCGCCTGACTTCGTTGACAAGTTAGACACCTTGAGATAAACCCCTATCTCTCTCTCTCTTCATATTGCTCCACCAAAATGTATGTCGAAGATCAAGATACATTTTGGTACTCCCAAGATGGATTGCAAACGGTGTGTTGTGCGCCTCCATCATGATTTTATACTTCAAGTCAGAATCGTTAGGAACACAAAGTCTGGAGTTGACTCAAAGTATTCCTTCTTCATCGATTCTTGCTTCCGGAATAGCACCTTCTTGCACTTTCTTCTTCATACGTATCAGCTTCAGGTCTGTAGCTTGAGCAACTTTAACTTTATCGATTAAAGTTGGTTCCACTCGTATATTCACCATCATCACATGGGTCCCTAGAGTCTTTAACTCTAGTTCCATCCTTGTTGAATCTCCTCTTCTTGAAATGTCCACTCTTATTATCATGGCCATGATTACCACTGAAGTGATTATCATTTCTGGCATATTGATTCCCTCCACGTTTGTTGTCACTGCTTCGATGACTGCTACCACTGGTATTATCGACTTGTCGATTGCTCTCTCTTGGTTGGGTTGACTCATTATCGCGCTCCAATAACTGAGCCCTATTCACAACATCTGAATACAAACAGAGTTTGTGAGAAATTAGGTATTGACGTATCCCGGGTTTCGAACCTCTTAGAAACATCCGCGTCATTCTCTCCTCATTATCAACCAAGTGGGACGCAAATCGAGACAACTCGGCAAACTTAGCTTCGTACTGCGCCACGGTCATATTGTTTTGCTTAAGCTCGATGAACTCTACCTTCTTCATGTGACGAATACTTTCAGGAAAGTACTTGTCGTTGAACAGCTCTTGGAACTTCTCCCAAGACATTTTGAGTGCGGCATGTTGATTACGCTTTACAGATTCCCATCAGTAATCTGCCTCTGCTCGCAACATGAAGGTGGCAAAGGGAACCTTTTGCTCCTCGGAGCATCCCAAGACATCAAATATCTTGTTGATCTGCTTTATCCATATCTCCACCTTAAGTGGTTTTGGCTCTCCAAAAAACACTGGTGGTCCCAGCTCCTTGAACTGCTTAGCGGTGACCGTCCGAGAGTTGTCAGTGTTTCCATCTGCATTTTGATCGAGTCGCTTTCTCCGATGTTGCATGAATTGCATAAAAGCCTCCGAACATCCCATCGTTCACCATTTCATCGGTGTTATTATTTATATGAGGATTATTGTCTTCGTGTTGCACATTATCCTGGGCATTAATCAGTGGTGACTCAACGGTCTCATGTGCTTCATTGCTTATCTCAACATTTTTGTATGTCATTTTCAAATCGCCACAAAACAAGGGTTAATTAACATATCACATATTATCCCTATACTCGTCCACCAATTAAATACCAAATAAACTTAGGTAGGTCATACTAGCGAAGGAATTCCCTGCTCTCCCTCCTAGTTCTTGTCTCACATCTTAGCCAGGGATCATATCCTAAGCTTTGATACCAACCGTGACGCCCCAAAATAGGTATACATCACCCATCTTGAGTCGCCAAATACATGGTACAAAATTCAAATACAACATAATTATACAACGATGTGTAAAATACGACAAAACATAATTTAAGAGTTTTAATAAGAATATTGTCATCTAGACAATATCCACACTCAATGGAGTCCTCATTACATTTATTGTCACACTATTTAACAGAATAGTGAGGACTAGTAATGCTATCATCTAGACCGTCACTCCGTTCCCCGACTAGTCCCGACTACGTTCTCATTTCCTGAAGAGAACAGTGAAAGAAAGGGTGAGCTCAACTAGCCCAGTAAGAAATATTATGACTAAGATAATGCAGAATAAATTATCATTAGTCTTCAACAATGTTAAACTGATAAAATACAATAGACATCAAGTTTAACTGCAGCGAAATAAGCAATCCACTAGAAGAGTCAAGTAGAGCATGATATCTACTATCTTCGATGATTTAAAATGTTTTCATTAATTTTTATCGTTGAGACTCAGCTTAATAAATAAACCACATCATCGAGTCATCCCTGCACTACGGGCCATGGATATTCATTAAATTATCAGTGGTTATGACTATACCGAATAATCCCTGGTCATAATCATACCAAAAACTGTCCATCAATGCACTACAGATTACTGAGGATTTTTACCACATCATTTATAACATTACATGTCATGATTATACCGAATACTCCCTGGTCAAAATCATACCAAGTCAATCTATGAACGTAAGCCAAAGATGACTTTCATCACAATATAAGGATGAGGATGATGACAATGACATAATAATTCAATAAAACAAGTTCAAGAATAAATTTTAAAGATTTATAAGTTAATTTATCTTGAAATCAATTATGTCCAAATTGTCAACATGATACTGCTTTGTGGAGTAAAATTCAAGAATGCTCAGAAGAATATTTCCATGAAAAGATACTGGATGAAGCGCAAATTGAAAGTAGTATGCACACAAGCCAATCATGTTTGATGATAAAGCATATACTTTGTAACAATCTTATTCATTTATTAATAAAAAGTATTAATTTATTAAAGGCTTTTAATTATCTACATGATGCTGTTTTATAATATGTGATAAACCTATAGTTTTAAGCAATGCTTTTAGAATAATGATGATGATCATTCTAATGAGATCTAAATTCTTAGAAAGCTTAAAAACTAAAATAGTTCCCAATCATTGGATTACTAAATTGGGGATTAGTGAATCCGGATAGATTGGTACATACGTTGCTTTGCTTTCATTGGATGAGGATGATTGATCTCATGATCATTTGTGTGGAGACACTAAAGCAAGTATGTAGGTGCTTATTAGAGAATAAGTTCACCGAACGTTGGCTCGCTAAGGAATACCTAATGGAGTTTTATTTGCTGTCAATAGAATTCTCAGTAGTGATAGTAGTCTGAAGTAATCCTTGGACTTGAGATCATCATAGTATCTTATGTATGATGAGTTATACTTTGACTTATTCCTTAAGACCCTTAGGGTATATCAAAGGGTATGCTTGGGTATAATAAGTTGTACATGGAGATAATGTATGATCAATAAAGAATCTACCACTTCTAATAAAAGAAGAGAATGTCCTATGTGATTCGATAAATGACAACCCAATGAGTCCTTGGCAAGGCGAATGAAATTAGAAAGGAGTTTCTAATTTGCATTATTTGGAGTTGTGCATTTAAGAGTCGAAATACATATAATTAAATAAAATAAGACTTGACAATAATTTCATGTCTTATATTTAATTGGGACATTGTATGGTGGAAGGATTGAATTGTGCAGAACTATTTACTCAAAGGTTCTTTAATGATTAATGTTGAAATCTATATTATCCGAAAAGTCGTTGATCGCTAGGAGGCTTATCCTATAGTAGAATAAATATTATTTATTTAAATAAATTAATTATTTAATTTATTTATTTAAATAAGATTAGAATTGTTCTAATTGATTTATTCACAACCTTTAATATGGAGAACCTAAAGGGTCACACCATAAAAGGAAGAATAATTATTTAAGAAGTTAATGGCATAATCGTAATAATATATTAAGTATATTTAATTTAATCTATGGTGATAGAATAAATTAAATAACTTAATATTTATTATTTAATATTTTAGAAATATTAAATATAAATTAATAAGAGGAGTCTTATTAATATTATTACAATTATTATTATTTTAATTTCTAAAAGAGTTTAGAAATTAATTTAATATAAGTACTCTCATTTATTCCTAATTGGATTAGGAAGGAAAATTAGTTAAAAGAGTTTAATTAATTATCCCTAATTAGATTAGGGAGCTTAATTAATTAAAAGAATTTAATTAATTAAATAAATCCCAATTCCTTAATTGTTAAGGTGGGTTGCCCACATCTATAAATAAGAGAGTCTTATTATGGGTGTAAGGGGTTGTTGACTTTTTACAACGTAATAATTCCAATTTGTGGGAGAGTACCCTTTTCTATAGAGATAGAAAACTAGGGTTTGAGCCAAATACACCATCTTCTTGAATTCTTTATTTTTCCTTGGTGGATCACCTCTAGAGGCCAAACGCTTGGGTGGCTAACGTTGATCTAAGGAAGGAACCAAACTTGGTGGATTCAAGTTGAACGCGAAAAGGATTGGAGGTGAACTCGTACCTGAGGAAGCTCGATCTTCAAGGGTATGATTCTCACTCGTTATCTTTTTCGTTTAATTAATAATTGTGCATAAAGGGTGATCCGGGTATATGGTTTGTAAATTTTTTAAACTCTGATTTTATCTCGCTTCCGCATTATTTTGCAATTTGATTGCATCCATGAATATTACAAACCTAACACAAATATCAAGGATACTCCACTAATTTCATGGAGTATAGAAGCCAAAACTTTAACCAACTGAGTATAATAGAATATATGAACTGTAAATGGATTTTCGCCCGCCATGCGGTAATCCACGTAGACAGATCATTTCCACAATTTAATAAAGAATGAATACGAAGGATCATTCACCATGCATGTGGTAATCCACATAGACAAGTTATTCCAATAGAATAATAAAGAATGGAATAATAGAAGAATTCACCATGCATGCGATAGATCGCACAGACAGGTTATTCCAACAGAATAATAAAGAATGGAACCAAATCACGTATGTAATCCACACGCATGGGATATTCCAATAGAATAATAAAGAATGGAATAACAATGAAATCACCAAGCATGCGATAGACCTCACAAACAAAGTTATTCCAATGAATAATAAATAATGGAACCGAATCAAATGCGTGTCTGTGCAGCAGTATGTGATATTCCAACATAATAATAAAGAATGGAATAATAGAAGAATTTCACCATGTATGCGGTACTTGTATAGGCAGTTATTCCAACATAATAATAAAGAATGGAATAACGAAGAATTTCACCATGTATGCGGTATTAGCGTATGCAGTTATTCAAACATAATAATAAAGAATGGAATAACGAAGAATTTCACCATGTATGCGGTATTAGCATATACGAGTTATTCCAATGAATAATAAGGAATGGAATAACAATAGCTCTCTTCATGAATCTGAAAGAAATAATACCCTTAGCTTAGAAAGAAATCGATATCTTTGGAGTAGAGAGGTAGCAGACTTCTCTTCTTCTTTCTCTCTATAATTTCTCTCTATAATAATTGCTCTATAGCTTTAGTGAATTGGTGATAAATGAACGAAGAATGAGCTTCTATTTATAGAAAAATATTGTTTTGATAATTGCACATTTTGGGGCTCAAAATATTACAGTACAATACCTTCAACTTTTCCTTCATTTTTAATTTAGTCTTGCAAGTATTATCAAACTTGCACCACCTCCCCTAATAGTAAATAATGTAAATCAATAGTTCAATCATGTGAATCAATAGTTATAATCATGTGAAAATACTGAATTACGATATAAGAACTCCATCTATACCTCCATTTTTAACTTAGTCATTTTAAGTATTATCAATCTTGCACCAACTCCCCTAATAGTACAAGAATGTGAATCAATAGTACACACATGTGAACAAATAGTTATAATCATGTGAATTAATAGCAAGTAATTGCTCATTTATCCGGTTAATTACCCGACTGGTCAATATAACTTCCAGACATCAATTAATATCTAAATAAATGTCGATTTCCACCAACATTAATAAATCCAACACAATGGAACTATCAATTTCATCTTTAATCAACACGAACTTATTCATCATTAATATTATAACTCACAATATTTAACAACTAGGTTGTTCCCAGGAAAGAGGGGGCTTTTCGATAAGGATTTCTCCTTATTGGCGCGCAATTAGATGACCAAACCTCTCCTTGACAGAACTTCTAGACATTTTAAATATTGTAATTTAATAATATGAATAACTTTGTCGTCTCAATTATTGATTTAATAATATATCATATAATGCAGATGATACTGTGACAATAATCGAATCAATAATATGGGTGATATGATGCATCAATTACTGTAGCAATAATTGAGTATAATTGAGTGACTTCTCACGTAAGCATCAATAATCAATACCGTGTGCTACTATACAACCACGCGTATTACTGTACTTTTAGTACCGGGTAGTTCAACAGTTTAACGGTAAAACTTCCGCCGTTATTTTTATAAAAGATAATTATGTCGTTTTTCTAACTACGATAATACTTCCGTTGTGGGGTCCACCAATGATTGTGCCGCATTCACGAATATTCCTGTTAAAACGAATATTCCTCGACCAATCGAATATTATATAACCACTTGCTTACTTTGCAAAATTTGTAAATATTACCTGAACTATAACATTATATCAAATCCACACCATAATATTCAAAAATATATTTCGAGAAAATTATTCTTTATTCCTAAAAGTTGGGGTCTTACAACCTCCCTTTCTTATGAAATTTCGTCCTCGAAATTAGGGTGCGTACCTGGTATATCGAAGAGCTGAGGATATCTTGACTTCATCTCAGATTCTAACTCCCAGGTCATTTCTTCCACATCGTGGTTTCTCCACAAAACTTTGACTTGAGGTATAACCTTGGAGAGTAAAATATGATCCTTTTTATCCAAGATTTTAATAGGTAACTCTTCATACGTTAAATCTTCCTTTATCTCGTCTGGTTCTAATTCAATAATATGGTCCGTGTCTTTCACATATTTACGTAACATAGATATATGAAAAATGTTATGAACACGAGACATACTTGGCGGTAAGGCGAGTTTATAGGCCACAGTTCCTACTCGATCGAGGATTAAAAATGGGCCAATGAATCGAGGATTGAGCTTTCCTCTCTTTCCAAATCTTGTAACTCTTTTCCATGGAGCAACACGTAACAACACATGATCTCTAATATTGAATTCCACGTCCTTTCGATGAAGATCATCATAACTCTTTTGTCGATCTTGTGAGATTTTTATACGTTGTCGGATCGTTTGAATCTTTTCCGTAGTCATACGTACCAAATCTGGTCCCAACAACGTTGCTTCACCCACCTCATCCCAGCATACTGAAGAACGACACTTTCTTCCATACAACGCCTCAAATGGAGGCTTATCCCTATTGTAGAATAAATATTATTTATTTAAATAAATAAATTATTTAATTTATTTATTTAAATAAGATTAGAATTACAATTGATTTATTCACAACTAGGTTTAATATGGAGAACCTAAAGGGTCACACCATAAAAGGAAGAATAATTATTTAAGAAGTTAATGGCATAATCGTAATAATATAGTTAAGTATATTTAATTTAATCTATGGTGATAGAATAAATTAAATAGCTTAATATTTATTATTTAATATTTTAGAAATATTAAATATAAATTAATAAGAGGAGTCTTATTAATATTATTACAATTATTATTATTTTAATTTCTAAAAGAGTTTAGAAATTAATTTAATATAAGTACTCTCATTTATTCCTAATTGGATTAGGAAGGAAAATTAGTTAAAAGAGTTTAATTAATTATCCCTAATTAGATTAGGGAGCTTAATTAATTAAAAGAATTTAATTAATTAAATAAATCCCAATTCCTTAATTGTTAAGGTGGGTTGCCCACATCTATAAATAAGAGGAGTCTTATTATGGGTGTAAGGGGTTGTTGACTTTTACAACGTAATAATTCCAATTTGTGGGAGAGTACCCTTTTCTATAGAGATAGAAAACTAGGGTTTGAGCCAAATACACCATCTTCTTGAATTCTTTATTTTTCCTTGGTGGATCACCTCTAGAGGCCAAACGCTTGGGTGGCTAACGTTGATCTAAGGAAGGAACCAAACCTGGTGGATTCAAGTTGAACGCGAAAAGGATTGGAGGTGAACTTGTACCTGAGGAAGCTCGATCTTCAAGGGTATGATTCTCATTCGTTATCTTTTTCGTTTAATTAATAATTATGCATAAAGGGTGATCCGGGTATATGGTTTGTAAATTTTTTAAACTCTGATTTTATCTCGCTTCCGCATTATTTTGCAATTTGATTGCATCCATGAATATTACAAACCTAACAGTGGCATCAGAGCCAAACCTTTATGCAAATTATTAATTGTTTAAATTTAATATGTATGTTGATATGTGTTTAGAACAAATTAATTGGGCATAATTTTGGTTGTATAAAATAAAAAAAAAAAAAAAAAAACGCAATTTTTTTTTCGTGATTGCGCGGCCAAGTGAATAAAGAAAAGTTAGCAGGTCACGTGAATAAAAAGGCTAACAGGCCACGTTCATGAAAAGTTAGCAGGTCATGCAATTAAAAAAAAAAAAAAAAAAAAGGGGCAGATCATGTTACTTTTTTATTTTAAGGAACTTTCGGTTTATATATATATATATGTTCGGATATATATATATATATATATATATATATATATATATATTATAATAACGGTTTATTAATATATATATATATATATATATATATTATTATTTAATTTTTAATTTGGATTTCAAGGATTCACATGGATTATAACTTTATTATATATATATATATATATATATATTATGAATATATATATATATATATATATATATATATTAATTATTTTATAATTAAAATAAAATGTTTATTTTAATTTTAAAATAAAAGGTTTATTTTAATATTAAAATATAAAGTTTATTTTAATTAGAATTTTATGCTAACTAATTAGAGTTGGAATTGGATTCCATGATAACTAATTGGAGTTGAAATTGGATTTTATTTTTCTAAAATAAAGGAGTTTATTTGTGAATAGGGAAGTAAATCCATCTTTCCTTAAATAAAGGAGTTTGTTTAGATATGAAATAAGATTTCATATTATTCAAAATAAAAAAGTGTTTATTTGTGAATAGGAAAGAGAATCCTAATTTCCTTAAATAAAAGAGTTTATTTAAATATGGAATAAGATTTCATATTATTCAAAATAAAAGAGTTTATTTGTGAATAGGAAAGAATATCCGTGTTTCCTTTAATAAAAGTTTTTTTTTACATGGAATTGGATTCATAATTAATTAAAATAAAAGAGTTTATTTTAATTAAAGATTTTTTTATATATATATATGGAATTGGATTCCATAATTAATTAAAATAAAGGAGTTTATTTTGATTAAAATTTTGATTAAAATAAAATAGTTTATTTTATTCAAAATAGGATAAATTAAAATAAAATAGTTTTATTTTGATTTAAATTTGGATTAAAATAAAGGAGTTTATTTTGATTCAAAATTAGATTTTATACTAACTAAATTTGCCCATTAAATGATATCAATATATATATTAAATGTTTATTATTCATAAGATGAATGTTATTTATTGATGCATATGGTGATGTGTATGATAATAAATGGGATTGATTATGGACTATTGACCAATGCGATTGGATTTTATTTTAGTTGGATGCATGAATGTATGGGTTTTATTAAATGGGGTTCTGCAGACCTCGCCTTCTCTAATTTTTTCAATGTAAATTCTATCTCCTCCTATGTACTTCCCTCGATCACGATCAAGGTTTCTATTTATTTTAAAATAGTTATGTAATAGAATAGTTAGAATTAAATTTTGAAAAATTGGAGATCAAGGAGCAAGGAGCGCTTGAAGACCCGCTTTGTAATGGAGCACCGGTTTAAATGTAATAGTTATATTTAAATATTATTTCTTGCACCCTAGGGGTTGACCTTTTGGTTCACTTAGTGGCTCTAGTGAACCAAACTAGAATAAAAGTCCATAATCAATCCGGGTAGAATATAGTATTTTATATGTGCATGCTTATACTATATATATTATATATTATGCAAACATGCTTCGCATGTTCATTAATATATTGGCGTATTTTATATATATATATGCAAATGCGCTGCATTAAACAAGATGAGACAAATTAATAACAAACCCTCAATTTTTTTTATATTAAGTCCTAAGCGTTCAAAGATATTTGGAATATCGAACGTCGCCTTCTAGCATGATAAAATTAATAGAGTATTAAATATTTAATATGAGTTTGTTGTGTCACCACAAGGCAAGTATTAAGTATTTAAGATGTTAATTTATCACATTTGATGCTTATAAAAAAAATTGAACAATATTGTTTTGTTGTGTCACCACAAGGATGATATTTTTCTTTTTGAATATATGGAGTGCTAGGTCGGACTTAACTTGGATAATTTTGATTCGGATGTACCACCACTGATCAAAATAATCTAAGAGGCAAAAAGAAAAGGAGTTGCATAGTTGATGTAATTGACAAAAGTTGTCTACCTATTTATTTATATATAGTTTGTTGTGTCACCACAAGGCTATATACATTTGAAATGGGATCCTTATTCTCACTAGCAAATCTTTAATTAGATTTTGCCGAACTATATAAGTGAGGGTAATATAGTTTGAAGAAAATAGTGGGAGATACCAATTTAAAACAAGACCTAATTAATTTTGGTAATTAATAAAAGAATGTATGTTAAAATGTTGTTAATTACAAATTCATTTACAGAATTTTACAATGTTTAAATTACTATCACTGCGTAGCATATTAGATGCTAAATTAATTGAACCGAATTACTCGGATTGGTTAAGGAATTTAAGAATAGTTCTCATGGCTGAAAAGCTATCTTATGTCCTTAATACGCCTATCCCTGCAATGGTTGCAGACAATGCCTCTGAGGAAGAGATTGCTACTTTTAGAAAGTGGCAAGATGATGCACAGTTGGCTCAATGCATCATGCTCGCATCCACGAAAGAACGAGCTTGGCACACGCCGACGTGAAACTATGGATGCTCCTACTATATTCCCCGCACATCAAGTAGTTGATGGTGAGGAAAGTAGGACTGATAGATATCAGATATCTAAGGAGCTCTTCCGATCTATAATGGCCAATGGCACTATAGTACAGACAAAATAGTTCTTAACATAATCAATTTGATTGATCAATTAGGACAACGAGTTTTGTCATGGATGGAGAGTTGAGCTAAGATTTGATCTTGCACTCACTCCCGGACTCCTTTCACAATTGTTGTGAATTTTTCATATGAACAAGCTAGATATCAGCCTCGCTGATTTGCTTAATATGTTGAAAAATGTTGAGAGTCACTTTCCAACAAAGAAAGACCAAGTCTTACTGGTAGGGGCCAAAGGATCTTCTGAAAAGAAGAACGATTCAAAGAAGGTAAACAGAAAGGCGTAAACAAAGGATAATAAGAATAAAACTGATACGGATAGCAAAATGAGTTTGCTTCCACTACAATAAGCCTGACATCGGAAAGAAAGCATGAGAAACATCTTGCAGAGGCTAACCAAAGAAGCTTAGTGAAGTTTCTTTATAATACGCTTTTTTGTTCATGATTGAAATAAATTTTTCTTTAAGTCAAGGTTCTACTTGGGTATTGGATACCGACTTTGGTTATCATAAATATAGATTTATGAAGGGACCAAGCAGAAGTAGAAAGCTAAACAAATATAAGTAATTCTATGTGCGGGAAATGTAGCAAATGTTGCCATATTAGCCATAGAAACTTATAGTTTAGCAATGCCTATGGGCAAATCTATTAAGTCAATAAGTTGTTATTGTATTCCAGTTCTTGTTAAAAAATATTATTTCATTTTATTGTTGGACAATGAAATCTTTGGTATTATAATTAAGAACAATTGTTGTTCTATTTATAATAATAATGTTTTGTATAGGACTGGAATATTACTTAATAAATTTTGTATACTTGACTTACATGAAAATAATTTTACAAATTGAACAAACTAGTATAAGAAAAGGAGATGATCATTCAAAGAGTTGAATGTGTGTATTTGCTGAAATACAAGTGTGAATTATTTGAAAGGTTCAAAGAATTCAAAAGTGAAACAAATTGGCAAAGTATTAAGATTCTTTGATTAGATCAAGGAATAAATACTTGTGCAATAAGTTTCTTGATCATCTCAAATGGTTTTCTCATAATGGACACATCTTGATACGCAATAATTGATTGATGTATCTAAAGGAAAAATCGTACCTTGTTGGACATGGTGCGGTCCATAATGATTTTACCGACATTCCAGTATCCCTCTAGGGTCATGTCCTAGAAATGGCTACATATCTACGAAAAGGTAACCTCAAAATCCATTTCAAGACTCCATAAAAGTTATGGATGTGGAGGATTCCTAATCTTAAGTATGTTAAGATAAGGGTTGTCCAACTTATGTGAAAAGGTTTCAAAAGGATAAGCTTGGGACAAGATTTGACAAGTGTAGATTTGTGGGACATCCTAAAGTAAGTTTAGGGTAAATGTTCTATAATCCTACTTAGCAAAAGGTGTTTATTATAAACACCCCGCCTTCTAAAGATAAAGGTGTTTATCATTGAAAGGGCTAGTGGGAGGATAATAGATCTTGAGGAGTTCAAGAACCACAAAATACTATAAGTCAAATAAGAGGAACCTCGTAGATAGACCTATTATACAACAACCTAATCGTGAAAATCGGAATAGTACCAGAAGATACACTGGGAGGTATGGATTCATCATAGATGATGATGATGAGGTACACATTATAGAAGATGATGATCCGATTACATACGATGAGGTAAGTGTTGTAGACACTTTCGGAGAAATGGATTGAAGCAAGTTTCTCAAATATGGAACATTCGTTTTGATGAGGAAATCAAAAGAGTTTGATTTTATCAAAATAAGATTGAACCTAGTGTGTACAAAAGGGTCGATTGGGAGCATCGTGACATTCCTAGTACTATATGTTGATATACTACGGATAAGAAATGACATACCAATGCTACAATCAAGAAAGATAAAGTTGTCTAAACATTCCTCCATGAATGATTTGGAAGAGTATCTTAATTGGGGATATAAATCTATATAGATAGATTTAAAAGGATGCTCGACTTAACCCAAGGAATGTATATTCATTTGATGCTAAAGTCGTTTAGCATGGCAAACTCCAAGAGATGTCTCATGTTGATGAGCCATGGAGTGTATCTCTCTTAATAGTCCCCACGACTCTCGAAAAGAGAGAGTCGCATGAGTGACAATCATGTATGCAATGAAATGTACGAGACCCGATGTTGTCGATCACCATATTATGGAGAAGTTCACTATGAGTCGTTGAAAACATCTTAAAGTGCTTAACCCAAGCACTAAGGATGTGATCATATTCATGGTGGGTCTTAATTAAAACTAGAGGGCTTAACGCATCTCAAGTTTTTCGACATGACCAAGACGACGTAAAATCCACTTTAAGGTAAAGTGTTACCTTGAATCTGTGGTGCGTTGAATTAGAAAGGTTCCAAACAAAGAAAGAGTTCTTTGGTTTAGTGATAAAGACAAAGTATATAGCTATAAATGAAGTCGCAAGTTGATTGTTTGGATTAAAAGTTCATTACGAACTAGAATAGTTCCTAAGTCTCATCTTGGATCTAAACATGTGTTGTGGCACTTTCATTTGATTATAAGAATCATTGAAAGATGGGAAATCACTATAGAGATAGTGGACTCACATAAACAACATTACATATCCATTAACTAAAGCTTATCCAACAAAGCGGGGATAATCGCTCACTTAGAGAAGAAGAGTATGAGTTACCATGATGATTGGCTTTAGTGCAAGTGGGAGATTGAAAGTAGTATGCACACAAGCCAATCATGTTTGATGATAAAGCATATACTTTGTAACAATCTTATTCATTTATTAATAAAAAGTATTAATTTATTAAAGGCTTTTAATTATCTACATGATGTTTGTTTTATAATATGTGATAAACCTATAGTTTTAAGCAATGCTTTTAGAATAATGATGATGATCATTCTAATGAGATCTAAATTCTTAGAAAGCTTAAAACTAAAATAGTTCCCAATCATTGGATTACTAAATTGGGGATTAGTGAATCCGGATAGATTGGTACATACGTTGCTTGCTCATTGGATGAGGATGATTGATCTCATGATCATTTGTGTGGAGACACTAAAGCAAGTATGTAGGTGCTTATTAGAGAATAAGTTCACTGAACGTGGCTCGCTAAGGAATACCTAATGGAGTTTTATTTGCTCTCGTCAATAGGAATTCTCAGTAGTGATAGTAGTACAAGTAATCCTTGGACTTGAGATCATCATAGTATCTTATGTATGATGAGTTATACTTTGACTTATTCCTTAAGACCCTTAGGGTATATCAAAGGGTATGCTTGGGTATAATAAGTTGTATATGGAGATAATGTATGATCAATAAAGAATCTACCACTTCTAATAAAAGAAGAGAAATGTCCTATGTGATTTGATAAATGACAACCCAAAGAGTCCTTGGCAAAGCGAAATGAAATTAGAAAGGAGTTTCTAATTTGCATTATTTGAGTTGTGCATTTAAGAGTCGAAATACATATAATTAAATAAAATAAGACTTGACAAGAATTTCATGTCTTATATTTAATTGGGACATTGTATGGTGGAAGGATTGAATTGTCACGGTAACTATTTACTCAAAGGTTCTTTAATGATTAATGTTGAAATCTATATTATCCGGAAAGTCGTTGATCGCTAGGAGGAGGCTTATCCCTATTGTAGAATAAATATTATTTATTTAAATAAATTAATTATTTAATTTATTTATTTAAATAAGATTAGAATTGTTCTAATTGATTTATTCACAACCGGTTTAATATGGAGAACCTAAAGGGTCACACCATAAAAGGAAGAATAATTATTTAAGAAGTTAATGGCATAATCGTAATAATATATTAAGTATATTTAATTTAATCTATGGTGATAGAATAAATTAAATAGCTTAATATTTATTATTTAATATTTTAGAAATATTAAATATAAATTAATAAGAGGAGTCTTATTAATATTATTACAATTATTATTATTTTAATTTCTAAAAGAGTTTAGAAATTAATTTAATATAAGTACTCTCATTTATTCCTAATTGGATTAGGAAGGAAAATTAGTTAAAAGAGTTTAATTAATTATCCCTAATTAGATTAGGGAGCTTAATTAATTAAAAGAATTTAATTAATTAAATAAATCCCAATTCCTTAATTGTTAAGGTGGGTTGCCCACATCTATAAATAAGAGGAGTCTTATTATGGGTGTAAGGGGTTGTTGACTTTTACAACGTAATAATTCTAATTTGTGGGAGAGTACCCTTTTCTATAGAGATAGAAAACTAGGGTTTGAGCCAAATACACCATCTTCTTGAATTCTTTATTTTTCCTTGGTGGATCACCTCTGAGAGGCCAAACGTCTTGGGTGGCTAACGTTGATCTAAGGAAGGAACCAAACCGGTGGATTCAAGTTGAACGCGAAAAGGATTGGAGGTGAACTCGCATGCACGAGGAAGCTCGATCTTCAAGGGTATGATTCTCATTCGTTATCTTTTTCGTTTAATTAATAATTGTGCATAAAGGGTGATCCGGGTATATGGTTTGTAAATTTTTTAAACTCTGATTTTATCTCGCTTCTGCATTATTTTGCAATTTGATTGCATCCATGAATATTACAAACCTAACACAAATATCAAGGATACTCCACTAATTTCATGGAGTATAGAAGCCAAAACTTTAACCAACTGAGTATAATAGAATATATGAACTGTAAATGGATTTTTGCCCGCCATGCGGTAATCCACGTAGACAGATCATTTCCACAATTTAATAAAGAATGAATACGAAGGATCATTCACCATGCATGTGGTAATCCATATAGACAGGTTATTCCAATAGAATAATAAAGAATGGAATAACAGAAGAATTCACCATGCATGCGATAGATCGCACAGACAGGTTATTCCAACAGAATAATAAAGAATGGAACCAGGTCATGTGTAATCCACAGTGACAGGATATTCCAATAGAATAATAAAGAATGGAATAGCAACAGAAATCACCAAGCATGCGATAGACCTCACAAACAGGTTATTCCAACAGAATAATAAATAATGGAACCAGTTAAATGCGTAATCTGTATGAGGAGCGATATTCCAACATAATAATAAAGAAAGGAATAATAGAAGAATTTCACCATGTATGCGGTACTTGGCATGTATGAGTTATTCAACATAATAATAAAGAATGGAATAACGAAGAAATTTCACCATGTATGCGGTACTTGGCATGGACAAGTTATTCAACATAATAATAAAGAATGGAATAATAGAAGAATTTCACCATGTATGCGGTACTTGGATATACAAAGTTATTCCAATGTAATAATAAGGAATGGAATAACAATAGCTCTCTTCATGAATACGAAAAGAAATAATACCCTTAGTTTAGAAAGAAATCGGATAATCTTTGAGTAGAGAGGTAGCAGACTTCTCTTCTTCTTTCTCTCTATAATTTCTCTCTATAATAATTGCTCTATAGCTTTAGTGAATTGGTAATAAATCAAGGAAGAATGAGCTTCTATTTATAGAAAAATATTGTTTTGATAATTGCACATTTTGGGGCTCAAAATATTACAGTACAATACCTTCAACTTTTAGTTCATTTTTAATTTAGTCTTGCAAGTATTATCAAACTTGTACCACCTCCCCTAATAGTAAATAATGTAAATCAATAGTTCAATCATGTGAATCAATAGTTATAATCATGTGAAAATACGAATTACAGTATAGTAACTCCATCTATACCTCCATTTTTAACTTAGTCATGCAAGTATTATCAATCTTGCACCAACTCCCCTAATAGTACAAGAATGTGAATCAATAGTACACACATGTGAACAAATAGTTATAATCATGTGAATTAATAGCAAGTAATTGCTCATTTATCCGGTTAATTACCCGACTGGTCAATATAACTTTCAGACATCAATTAATATCGAAATAAATGTCGATTTCCACCAACATTAATAAATCCAACACAATGGAACTATCAATTTCATCTTTAATCAACACGAACTTATTCATCATTAATATTATAACTCACAATATTTAACAACTAGGTTGTTCCCAGGAAAGAGGGGGCTTTTCGATAAGGATTTCTCCTTATTGGCGCAATTATTAGATGACCAAACCTCTCCTTGACAGAACTTCTAGACATTTTAAATATTGTAATTTAATAATATGAATAACTTTGTCGTCTCAATTATTGATTTAATAATATATCATATAATGCAGATGATACTGTGACAATAATCAAATCAATAATATGGGTGATATGATGCATCAATTACTGTAGCAATAATTGAGTATAATTGAGTGACTTCTCACGTAAGCATCAATAATCAATACCGTGTGCTACTATGCAACCACGCGTATTACTGTACTTTTAGTACCGGGTAGTTCAACAGTTTAACGGTAAAACTTCCGCCGTTATTTTTATAAAAAGATAATTATGTCGTTTTCTAACTACGATAATACTTCCATTGTGGGGTCCATCAATGATTGTGCCGTCGTATGAATATTCCCTGTTAAAACGAATATTCCTCGACCAATCGAATATTATATAACCACTTGCTTACTTTGCAAAATTTGTAAATATTACCCACAACTATAACATTATATCAAATCCACACCATAATATTCAAAAATATATTTCGAGAAAATTATTCTTTATTCCTAAAAGTTGGGGTCTTACAACCTCCCTTCTTATGAAATTTCGTCCTCGAAATTAGGGTGCGTACCTGGTATATCGAAGAGCTGAGGATATCTTGACTTCATCTCAGATTCTAACTCCCTGGTCATTTCTTCCACATCGTGGTTTCTCCACAAAACTTTGACTTGAGGTATAACCTTGGAGAGTAAAATATGATCCTTTTTATCCAAGATTTTAATAGGTAACTCTTCATACGTTAAATTTTCCTCTATCTCGTCTGGTTCTAATTCAATAATATGGTCCGGGTCTTTCACATATTTACGTAACATAGATATATGAAAAACGTTATGAACACGAGACATACTTGGCGGTAAGGCGAGTTTATAGGCCACAGTTCCTACTCGATCGAGGATTAAAAATGGGCCAATGAATCGAGGATTGAGCTTTCCTCTCTTTCCAAATCTTGTAACTCTTTTCCATGGAGCAACACGTAACAACACATGATCTCTAATATTGAATTCCACGTCCTTTCGTTGAAGATCATCATAACTCTTTTGTCGATCTTGTGAGATTTTTATACGTTGTCGGATCGTTTGAATCTTTTCCGTAGTCATACGTACCAAATCTGGTCCCAACAACGTTGCTTCACCCACCTCATCCCAGTATACTGAAGAACGACACTTTCTTCCATACAACGCCTCAAATGGAGCCATGCCAATACTTGCTTGATAACTATTGTTGTAGGAAAACTCCACCAATGGTAAGAACTTGTTCCAACTTCCCTTGAAGTCAAGGACACAGAGTCTTAATAAATCTTCAAGAGTTTGAATAGTTCTTTCTGACTGCCCATCTATTTAAGGATGATATGCCGAACTAAATCGTAAATCCGTGCTCATAGCTTTTTGCAAACTAACCCAAAATCTTGAAGTGAATCTTGGGTCTCGATCAGAAACTATAGATATTGGCATACCATGCAATCTTATGATCTCGTTTATGTACATACTAGCAAGTTGTTCAAGTGTATAAGTTTCTCGTATCGGTAAGAAATGAGCAGACTTGGTCAATCTATCAACAATGACCCAAATCGCATCTATGCCTTGAGAAACCTTGGGAAGACTAGTAACGAAATCCATGGTAATGTGCTCCCACTTCCATTCTGGAATTTCAAGTGGTTGCAATGGACCTTTTGGCACTTGATGCTCTGCCTTGACTCGTTGACAAGTTAGACACCTTGAGATAAACCCCGCTATCTCTCTCTTCATATTGCTCCACCAAAATGTATGTCGAAGATCACGATACATTTTGGTACTCCCAAGATGGATTGCAAACGGTGTGTTGTGCGCCTCCATCATGATTTTATACTTCAAGTCGAATCGTTAGGAACAAAAGTCCGGAGTTGACTCAAAGTATTCCTTCTTCATCGATTCTTGCTTAGGAATAGCACCTTCTTGCACTTTCTTCTTCATACGTATCGACTTTAGAGTCCAGTAGCTTGAGCGACTTTAACTTTATCGATTAAAGTCGGTTCCACTCGTATATTCACCATCATCACATGGGTCCCTAGAGTCTTTAACTCTAGTTCCATCCTTGTTGAATCTCCTCTTCTTGAAATGTCCACTCTTATTGTCATGGCCATGATTACCACTTGAAGTGATTATCATTTACGCATATTGATTCCTCCACGTTTGTTGTCACCGCTTGATGATCGCTACTGCTCGGTATTATCGACTTGTCGATTGCTCTCTCTTTAGTTGGGTTGACTCATTATCGCGCTTCAATAATTGAGCCCTATTCATAACATCTGAATACAAACAGAGTTTGTGAGAAATTAGGTATTGACGTATCCCGGGTTTCGAACCTCTTAGAAACATCCGCGTCATTCTCTCCTCATTATCAACCAAGTGGGACGCAAATCGAGACAACTCAAGAAACTTAACTTCGTCTTTAAGCCCACGGTCATATTGTTTTGCTTAAGCTCGATGAACTCTACCTTCTTCATGTGAAGAATACTTTCAGGAAAGTTGTAAGACCCCGAAATTTTTAAATAAAAAGGAATTTCCTTTATTTATTATTTTAAAATAGTAAGGGTTGATTTGATTAATGTGGATAGTTAAGGGTTAAATACGCAAATATTTCAAAATAAGCAAGTGGTTATAAAATATTCATTATTGTCGGGGAATATTCGTTTGGTCGTGGAATATTCGTACTGTCGGGGAATATTCGTACGACGGCGCAGCCATGTGTGGGCCCCATAACGAAAAGCGATTGGATAAAGAAAACGACAAATATAAGTTGTTTTTAAATAACGGCGTAGTTGTTGCCGTTAATACTGTTGGAATACCCGGTGGTTAAAACACACTAATACGCGTTGTTGAACAGTAGCACACGGTATTGCACCAATTATTGATTCTTACGTAAGAAGGCACTACTCAATAATGGTTACAGTAATTACCGCTCAAATATTTTATTTTATTGATTCAATAATTGTCATATTGATATTTTATATTCTTTGTTGTTTCAATAATTGTCATTACACAAGATTTTTCATTATCGAAGCAATAATTCATATTATCTCGATAATATTATTAGATAACATTATTGGCAATGTCTAGAAAGTTCTGCCTAAGGAGAGGTTTGGTCACCTAATCATACCAAGAAGAAGAAATTCTTATCGAAAGCCCCTCTTTCCTGAACCGCCTCGTTGTCAATATTGTGATTCTCAGTAATATTATTTATGAATAATTAATTATTGATTCATATGATGAGAAAAATATTGATTTTATGTGGATATAGATGGAGAAAATTTTTATAGTGACAATTGTTGAAAATTGAAATTTTATCTTTTTCCGATAAAATAATTCATTTAAATATATTATTTTAATAATATATTAACTAAGTGATATTTTTACAATGAATGTGGGATATATGAGTATACGAGGAGGAAGAGTATTTTTGTTGCAATAAATGTTTAAAACATGTTAAACATGCTCATGGACCCCATTTATTGATCGAAATTTGATTATAACACGTAAAATCGCCTGCTTGTGGATTTCTTTCGATTTACATTTGGAATTTGGAAAACTTTCTTACGCAAAGTTGTAGAGAATTGAATTTCCTATAAAAATCGTGAGATTCGAATTTTCTCGATGAAAGGGCTATTTATTATGAATTATTGAAGCTCAAGTTCAAAATAATTAATTTTTGGAAGTTTTAATTGTTTTATTTAAGAAAAACGTTTTTTGCAATCCCACATGTGATACAAATGTGCTGAATTCAGTTGGTCTAAGGTGGGCTTGAATTTGTTTAATTATATTATTATTTTATTAAATTTTCTGCTTTGGTGTTCTAAGCATTTTCCTATAAATAGGGTGCTTAGGTTAGAATTGAAAATCACACCGTAAATCAAGTTTTCTCTCT
This sequence comes from Panax quinquefolius, assembly GCA_020205615.1. Taxonomy (NCBI): domain Eukaryota; kingdom Viridiplantae; phylum Streptophyta; class Magnoliopsida; order Apiales; family Araliaceae; genus Panax; species Panax quinquefolius. The sequence continues at coordinate 51,687,322 of CM035155.1, forward strand.
ATATTATCGAAATGTATTCTTGTGAGTATTTTGAGTATACTTTGAGTATTGCTAGACGGTGCAAGTTCCCTTCAGCACTATACCCGGTATTCTAGCTAGAAGTACTGATCTTTCGAGGTAAGGGATATTATTTTTTCGTAATGATATTATTTCTTCAATATCATTATAATTGAAATGTCGATCCGAAGTTTTTATCAAATTTGGAACTTTTTCATGCTCGGGGTTACTATTCATGGGTTACTATTCATGAGTTACTATTCATGAGTTACTATTCATGAGTTACTATTCACGAAGTTACTATTCACGAGTACTATTCATGAAGCGTGAAGATGTTTTTTGTGGAATTTCTATCTTTTGGTGTCTGAGTTACTATTCACGTATAAAGACTATTCACGATACTTGACTATTCACGATATACTGGTACTATTCAATTTAAAAAAATAAAATTTCTTCTTTTCGTCTAAAACATATATTCGGATACTAACTCGATTGTATCCATGTTTTGATCATTCTTGAATTTTACACCACTATGATTATTTTTGAGGTATTTTTTGGACGTGGATAAAACCAAGTACGAATCCTTAATCCTTAATCCTTGTCATTTTGTTTCACCGGATTCGCTTTTTTAAAAAAAATATTTTCATCATTCTCGGTCTTAAATGATGATATTATGGAATATCTTTGGCACAAAAGTGCAAAGATGAATGATTTCTTAAGAATATCTTTGGCCCCAGTAGTGCAAAGATGAATGATTTCTGAAGAATATCTTTGCCCGTAGTGCAAAGATGAACAGTGTTTAAATGAACATGACTAATCGATGAATATCTTTGGCACTGTAGTGCAAAGATGAATATTTGATTCCGAGATGTATATTGATTGATGTTACTGGGATAAAAGATAGATTTATGAACTTTTAAATTCATACATAGAAGATAGTAGTTTGCATTCTCTACTTAACTCTTCTAATGAATTATTATTTCATTGCTAATATTGATTTAAAATTTGTTGTCTATTGTATTCTATTATATTTTTCCTCGTTGAAGACTAACGATAATTTGTTGTATATTATCTTAGTTATAATATTCTTTATCGAGCTAGTTGAGCTCACCCTTTTCCTTTTTGTTCCATTTTTCTCGTGGAGGCGAGAATATAGCGAAGTACGAGCCTGGGTATGGAATGAAGGTTTTAGAAAGGATTGTTTAGTAGTCCTCACCATTTTGTAAAATAATGTATCAATAAATGTGATGAGGATTTATTTGAGTATAGATATTGTCTAGAAGATAATATTTGTATTCAAACTCACAGCTTTCTTGTTGTAATAATAAAGTTGTAGTTGTTTCGTATGCACGTATTGACAACTCGAATAGGTGATGTATACCTATTTTGGGGCGTCCACAGCTTGGTATCGAGCTTAGGATATGATCTCCAGGCGGAGATCGGGGAATAGAACTAGGAGGGAAGAGACGAGTAAATCCTTCGCTAGTGTGTCCTACCTAAGCTTATTTGTTAGTTGGTCAAGATATAGGATATTATGTGATATATTGATTTCCTTAATTAACCCTTGTTTTATGGCGATGATTTGAGAATGTCGATCGAGAATATTAACAATGGAAATGAGACCGTGGAGATGCCTCAGACTCACTAACGAGGAGAACGTGCAACAGTCGGGCAATGTTCCTCCCGTGAACAACACCATTGAAAGCGATGATGAACGAGGGGATGTTTAGAAGTTTTTTGCGCTTCATGCAAAATCGAGACGAGGAAACTCGTGTTCAAAATACAGGAGAAATGATAGCAATTCACGGGTTGTCACAACCAAGCAGCTCAAAGAGTTGGGACCACGAATTTAAGGGAAAGCCGATCCGATCATGGCGGAAACATGGGTCAAACAAATTACCAAGATATTCGATGTCTTGGGATGCACGGAGAACAGAAGGTTCCATTCGCCACCTTTATGTTCCGTGGCGAGGCGGACTCATCGGTGGGAGTCTGTGAAGCGTACCATCCAAATTAAGCACTTTCAAAGATGTCTTGGGGAGACGTTTGAAGCTATTTAATGACAAATATTTTCCCGAAAGTGTTCGTCATATGAAGGAAGTGGAGTTCATCGATTGGAACAAAACAACATGACGGTGTCTCAATGACGAGGCAAAGTTTGCGAGAGTTATCCGTGTTTGCACCTCATTTGGTGGAGAATGAGGAACGATGACGCGGATGTTTCTTAGAGGTTTGAAACCCAAGATACGTCGAGATCTCATTTCTCATAAATTTTCTCTTTATTCAGATGTTGTAAATGTGGCTCAATTATTAGAGCGAGATAACGAGTACGGCCAACCGAGGGACCACAACCAGATCGTATCGTAGATAGCGATCAATGAATAATGATAACTCATGCGGAGAAAGAAACAGACGGACAAAAATGGTAACCACTCTGGTGGTAATCATGGCCACGAAAATAGAAGAAGCGAGTTAGGAGGAGATTTTAAAAGAGGAGATTTAACAACGACGTATGAAGATGATGAAGCTGCGTGACAAGAATCGGTTCTAAGGGAGGAGAATGACCACCGGTCATATGCTACAAATGCGTAAAAGAGGGACATATCACCAAACCGCCCACAACAGCTCAAGGTATGCTATAATTGTGGAAAGGAAGGACATATCGCCGAGATTGTACACAAAGAGTAAACCTAGTTCAATGGGGACGGTGACTCAAAAGATCGTCCCGAGAAAAGTCAAAGTCAACGATTCCGGAAGAGCGTTTGTTGTGATCGGTCATAATGCGAGGAACCCAAACGAGGATGATCACGGGTAAGCTATTTATAAATTCTTGCAAAGTTTATACCTTACTTGATACCTAGGTACTACCCATTCATTTATCTCTCCCGTGCATGTGCTCAACGTTTAAACTTGACTCGAGAAATTAGACTTTGACCTATCTGTGGAAACTCCGTTAGGAGAAACTTTCATCACATCTACTCGCTTATAAATCTTGTTTGATTCAAGTTGGCACCATTACCTTACCGTTGACCTTATCTCTTTAAAGATACTTGCTTTTGATGTGATTTTAGGGATTGATTGGTTAACTACTCATCTTGCCAAAATTGATTATTTTCGTAAGGTTGTTAGTTTTCATATTCCTAACCAACCCGTTGTTATGCAATTCAAGCAACTAAACAATTAAAATCGATCACCGTCATATCTAATCATAAAGCTATTCGCTTATTAAAAAACGGATGTCAAGCTTTCTTAGCCCATGTTATGGATTTGAATAAAGACACGTCAAATTTGAATAATATTCTGTTGTTATTGACTTTCCTCGACGTATTTCAAGAACTTCCCGGTCTACCCCGAACGTGAAGTTGAATTCTTTATTGATCTTGAACCCGCACAAAGCCCATTTCTAAAACCCCATATCGAATGGCTCCTATTGAACTTCGAGAGTTAAAGGTCCAACTACGAGAAATTGTTGGACATCGGTTTCATTCGTCCCCAGTACATCTCCTTGGGTGCTCCTGCTTTATTTGTAAAGAAGAAAGACGGAGTATGCGACTTTGTATTGACTATCTGAATTGAACCATGTCACCATCAAGAATAGGTATCCTCTACCTCGTATTGATGACTTGTTTGACCAACTTGCAAGGGGCACAATTCTTTTCAAAATCGATCTTTGTTCGGATATCATCAAATCAAGATTAGAATCGAGGATATTCCAAAGACCGCCTTGAACTCCTCAGATGGGCATTATGAATTCTTAGTCATGTCTTTCGGACTAACTAATGCTCCTGCGGCTTTCATGGATATGATGAACCGAGTATTCAAGGAATATTTGGATCAATTCGTTATTGTCTTTATTGATGACATCCTCATATATTCCAAAAGCCGTGAAGATCATGAGCACCATTTGAAGCTGGTACTCCAAAGGCTTCGTGAAAACCAACTATATGCCAAATTGAAGAAATGCGAGTTCGCTTTTGAGGAAGTAGCATTCCTTGGGCACGTGGTGTCGAAACATGGAGTATCTGTTGATCCGTGAAGATTGAAGCAATACAAAGTTGGGAGCAACCAAGTCGGTGGTCAAGTACGTAGCTTTTTGGGCTTAGCCGGTTATTATCGAGATTCGTGGAAGGGTTTTCTCGAATTGCTACTCCATTAACTCAAATAACTCGGAAGGATACAAAATTCGCTTGAGCGAAGAATGCGAGAAAAGTTTCCAAGAGCTTAAGAGGAGACTTATTTCTAAGCACTGTTCTAACAATACCATCCGGTTCTGGATGGATTTGTTATCTCATGGCGATGATGCTTCGTGCAAAGGGTTAGGATGTGTTCTCATGCAACGGGGAAAGTCATAGCCTATGCCTCGTGATAACTTAAAGAGTATGAGAGGAATTATCCTACTCATGATCTAGAGTTAAGCAGCAAAGCTGCGTTTCGTCGCTAAAAATATGGAGGCACTATCTACATGGGGAGAAAGTGGAGATATATTCGCACCATAAAAGCCTTAAATATTTCTTCACTCAAAAGAACTCAACATGCGGCAATGACGCTGGCTCGAGCTATTGAAAGACTACGACCACACTATTCAATACCATCCCGGTAAAGCAAACGTGGTAGGCCGACGCATTGAGTAGAAGATCATATGCGGAACGAAAAGCGATGATGTCAAGTATACGACAGAGCCAACTTTAATAGAAAAGTTAAGGTTGCTTTCAAGCCACCGAATCCGGAAATGATGCGTATGAAGAAGAAAGTACAAGAAGGAGCTATTCCGAAGCGAGAATTGATGAAGAAGGAATACTTGAGTCCACTCTAGACTTTGTGTTCCTAACGACTCGATTTGAAGTACAAGATTATGATGGAGGCACACAATACACCATTTGCAATCCATCCTCGAAGTACTAAAATGTATCGTGATCTTCTACATACATTTTGGTGGAACAATATGAAGAGAGAGATTGCAAAGTTTATCTCGATGTGTTTAACTTGCCAACGTGTAAAGGCGAGCATCTTGTACCTAAGGGTCCGTTGCAACCACTTGAGATTCCTAAATGGAAGTGGGAACACATTACTATGGATTTCAAGTTACGGGTCTTCCTACGGTTTCTCAAGGCATCAATGCTATTTGGGTTATTGTTGATAGATTAACCAAGTTCCGCTTTCATTTCTTGCCGATACGGAGACTTATTCCTTGAACGCCTTGCTAGTATGTACGTGAATGAGATTGTGAGGTTGCATGGCATGCCAGTATCCATAGTTTCGGATCGTGACCCAAGATTCACTTCAAGATTTTGGGTTAGCTTGCAAAAAGCTATGGGCACGGATTTGCGATTTAGTCGGCATACCATCCCCAAACCAGACGGACAATCGAGAGAGGACTATTCAAACTCTTGAAGATTTATTAAGACTCGTGTCCTAGACTTCAAGGCGCGTTGGGATAAGTATTTACCATTGGTGGAATTCTCCTACAACAACAGTTATCAAGCAAGTATAGGTGTGGCTCCATTTGAAGCATTATATGGACGAAAGTGTCGCTCTCCAATATGTTGGGATGAGGTGGGTGAAGCAACATTGTTGGGACCCGAGTTAGTACGTATGACTACCGAAAAGATCCAAATGATTCGACAACGTATACAAACCAAGCACAAGATCGACAAAAGAGTTATGCGGATCTTCATCGAAAGGACGTGGAATTTAATGTAGGGGATCATGTATTGTTGCGAGATGCTCCATGGAAGGGAGTTACAAGATTTGGGAAGAGAGGAAAGCTCAATCCACGATTTATTGGTCCATTTCAAATTCTTGACCGAGTAGGAAATGTAGCCTATAGACTTGCGTTACCTCCGAGTATGTCTCGTGTTCATAATGTGTTTCACATATCTCATTTCAGAAATATGTGAAAGACCCGAACCACGTTATTGAGTTAGAACCCACGGACGAGATAGCCAAAGACTTAATGTATGAGGAGGTACTGCCAAGATCTTGGATAGGAAGGAGCATGTCCTACGCCAAGAAAGGTCATACCACAAGTTAAAGTTTTGTGGAGGAATCATGCTATAGAGGAAATGACCCGGAATTAGAAACTAAAATGAAAGCGAGGTATCCTCACCTTTTCAAACACCAGTACGTCGTCCAATTTCGAGGACGAAATTTCATAAGGAGGGAGGTTGTAAGACCCCAAAATTTTTAAATAAAAAGGAATTTCCTTTATTTATTATTTTGAAATAGTAAGGGTTGATTTGATTAATGTGGATAGTTAAGGGTTAAATACGCAAATATTTCAAAATAAGCAAGTGGTTATAAAATATTCATTATTGTTAGGGAATATTCGTTTGGTCGTGGAATATTCATACTTTTTCAGGGAATATTCGCATGCGATGGCGCAATGACCATGTGTGGGCCCCATAACGGAAAGCGATTGGATAAAGAAAACGACAAATATAAGTTGTTTTTAAATAACGGCGTAGTTATTTGCCGTTATCTTTTTGAATACCCGTGGTTTAAAACACACTAATATGCGTTGTTGAAAGCGGTTACTACTGCAGTATTGCACCAATTATTGATTCTTACGTAAGAAGGCACTACTCAATAATGGTTACGATAATTACTTATTCAAAGATTTTATTTTATTGATTCAATAATTGTCGCGTTGATATTTTATATTGTTTGTTGTTTCAATAATTGTCATTACACAATTTTTCATTATCGGCAATAATTCATATTATCTGAATAATATTATTAGATAACATTATTGGCAATGTCTAGAAAGTTCTGTCTAAGGAGAGGTTTGGTCACCTAATTGCGCGCCAGTAAGAAGAAATTCTTATTGGAAAGCCCCCTCTTTCTTGGGAACTGCCTGGTTGTCAATATTGTGATTCTGTAATATTATTTATGAATAATTAATTATTGATTCATATGATGAGAAAAATATTGATTTTATGTGGATATAGATGGAGAAAATTTTTATAGTGACAATTGTTGAAAATTGAAATTTTATCTTTTTCTGATAAAATAATTCATTTAAATATATTATTTTAATAATATATTAACGGTGATATTTTTACAATGAATGTGGGATATATGAGTATACGAGGAGGAAGAGTATTTTGTTGCAATAAATGTTTAAAACATGTTAAACATGTCTGTGGACCCCATTTATTGGTTGAAATTTGATTATAGCACAAAAAATCGCCTGGCTTGTGGATTTCGATTACGATTTACATTTGGAATTTGGAAAAACTTTCTTCTGCAAAGTTGTAGAGAATTGAATTTCCTATAAAAAATAGCGAGATTCAATTTTCTGATGAAAGGGCTATTTATTATGAATTATTGAGTTCTCGAAGTTCAAATAATTAATTTTGGAAGTTTTAATTGTTTTATTTAAGAAAAACGTTTTTTGCATCCCACATGTGATACAAATGTGCTGAATTCAGTTGGTCTAAGGTGGGCTTGAATTTGTTTAATTATATTATTATTTTATTAAATTTTCGCTTTGGTGTTCTAAGCATTTTCCTATAAATAGGGTGCTTAGGTTAGAATTGAAAATCACACCGTAAACTCAAGTTTTCTCTCTATATTATCGGCGTATTCTTGTGAGTATTTTGAGTATACTTTGAGTATTGCTAGACGCAAGTGCAAGTTCCCTTCAAAGACTATATACTAGATTCTAGCTAAATTCTTGATCTTTCGAGGTAAGGGATATTATTTTTTTCAGTAATGATATTATTTCTTCAATATCATTATAATTGAAATGTTGATCTCAAGTTTTTATCAAATTTGGAACTTTTTCATGTCGGGTTACTATTCATGGGTTACTATTCATGAGTTACTATTCATGAAGTTACTATTCATGAGTTACTATTCACGAGTTACTATTCACGAGTACTATTCATGAAGCGTGAAGATGTTTTTGTGGAATTTCTATCTTTTGGTGTCTGAGTTACTATTCACGATATCGGCACTATTCACGATATCTGGCACTATTCACGATATCACAGATCTATTCAATCAAAAATAAAATTTCTTCTTTTCGTCTAAAATATATATTCGGATACTAACTCGATTGTATCCATGTTTTGATCATTCTTGAATTTTACACCACTATGATTATTTTTGAGGTATTTTGGATGTGGATAAAACCAAGTACGAATCCTTAATCCTTAATCCTTGTCATTTTGTTTCACCGGATTCGCTTCTTTAAAAAAAAATTTTTCATCATTCTCGGTCTTAAATGATGATATTATGGAATATCTTTGGCCCAGTAGTGCAAAGATGAATGATTTCTTAAGAATATCTTTGGCACAGAGTGCAAAGATGAATGATTTCTGAAGAATATCTTTGGCCCAGTAGTGCAAAGATGAACAAGTGTTTAAATGAACATGACCAATCGATGAATATCTTTGGCTGTAGTGCAAAGATGAATATTTGATTCCGATGTATATTGATTGATGTTACGGGGATAAAAGATAGACGATGAACTTTTAAATTCATACATAGAAGATAGTAGTTTGCATTCTCTACTTAACTCTTCTAATGAATTATTATTTCAATGCGAATATTGATTTAAAATTTGTTGTCTATCAGATTCTATTATATTTTTCCTGTTGAAGACTAACGATAATTTGTTGTATATTATCTTAGTTATAATATTCTTTATTGAGCTAGTTGAGCTCACCCTTTTCCTTTTGTTTCCATTTTTCTCGTGAGGCGAGAATATAGCGAGTACGAGTCTGGGTATGGAATGAAGGTTTTAGAAAGGATTGTTTAGTAGTCCTCACCATTTTTGTAAAATAATGTATCAATAAATGTGATGAGGATTTATTTGAGTATAGATATTGTCTAGAAGATAATATTTGTATTCAAACTCACGCTTTCTTTATTGTAATAATAAAGTTGTAGTTGTTTCGCACCATGTATTGACAACTCAGAATAGGTGATGTATACCTATTTTGGGGGCGTCACAAAAGTACTTGTCGTTGAACAGCTCTTGGAACTTCTCCGAAGACATTTTGAGTGCGGCATGTTGATTACGCTTTTACTGATTCCCATCGATGTCACCCTCTGCTGCATAACATGAAGGTGGCAAAGGGAACCTTTTGCTCCTCGGAGCATCCCAAGACATCAAATATCTTGTTGATCTGCTTTATCCATATCTCCACCTTAAGTGGTTTTGGCTCTCCAAAAAACACTGGTGGTCCCAGCTCCTTGAACTGCTTAGCGGTGACCGTCCGAGAGTTGTCAGTGTTTCCATCTGCATTTTGGACTGGAGTCGCTTTCTCCTGATGTTGCATGAATTGCATAAAGCCTCTGAACATCCCATCGTTCATCATTTCATCGGTGTTATTATTTATATGAGGATTATTGTCTTCGTGTTGCACATTATCCTGGGCATTAATCTGTGGTGACTCAACGGTCTCATGTGCTTCATTGCTTATCTCAACATTTTTGTATGTCATTTTCAAATACTGCCACAAAACAAGGGTTAATTAACATATCACATATTATTCCTATACTCTGACCGACCAATTAAATACCAAATAAACTTAGGTAGGTCATACTAGCGAAGGAATTCCCGCTCTCCCTCCTAGTTCTTGTCTCACATCTCACCAGGGATCATATCCTAAGCTTTGATACTAATCTGCGACGCCCCCAAAATAGGTATACATCACCCATCTTGAGTCGCCAAATACATGGTACAAAATTCAAATACAACATAATTATACAACAGTCGTGTAAAATACGACAAAACATAATTTAAGAGTTTTAATAAGAATATTGTCATCTAGAAAATATCCACACTCAATGGAGTCCTCATTACATTTATTGTCACACTATTTAACAGAATAGTGAGGACTACTAATGCTATCATCTGGACCGTCACTCCGTTCCCCGACTAGTCCCGACTACGTTCTCATTTCCTGAAGAGAACAGTGGAAAGAAAGGGTGAGCTCAACTAGCCCCATTAAGAAATATTATGACTAAAATAATGCGAATAAATTATCATTAGTCTTCAACAATGTTAAACTGATAAAATACATTAGACATCAAGTTTAACTGCAGCGAAATAAGCAATCCACTAGAAGAGTCAAGTAGAGCATGATATCTACTATCTTTGATGTTTTAAAATGTTTTCATTAATTTTTATTGTTGAGACTCAGCTTAATAAATAAACCACATCATCGAGTCATCCCTGCACTACGGGCCATGGATATTCATTAAATTATCAGTGGTCATGACTATACCGAATAATCCCTGGTCATAATCATACCAAAAACTGTCCATCAATGCACTACAGAGTACTGAGGATTTTTACCACATCATTTATAACATTACATGTCATGATTATACCGAATACTCCCTGGTCAAAATCATACCAAGTCAATCTATGCACGTAAGCCAAAGATGACTTTCATCACAATATAAGGATGAGGATGATGACAATGACATAATAATTCAATAAAACAAGTTTAAGAATTAATTTTAAAGATTTATAAGTTAATTTATCTTGAAATCAATTATGTCCAAATTGTCAACATGATACTGCTTTGTGGAGTAAAATTCAAGAATGCTCAGAAGAATATTTCCATGAAAAGATACTGGATGAAGCGCAAATATCAAGGATACTCCACTAATTTCATGGAGTATAGAAGCCAAAACTTTAACCAACTGAGTATAATAGAATATATGAACTGTAAATGGATTTTCGCCCGCCATGCGGTAATCCACGTAGACAGATCATTTCCACAATTTAATAAAGATTGAATACGAAGGATCATTCACCATGCATGTGGTAATCCATGTAGGCAAAGTTATTCCAATAGAATAATAAAGAATGGAATAATGTAAGAATTCACCATGCATGCGATAGATCGCATGATAGGTTATTCCAATGAATAATAAAGAATGGAACCAGTCGTATGTAATCCACACGCATGTGATATTCCAATAGAATAATAAAGAATGGAATAACAATGAAAATCACCAAGCATGCGATAGACCTCACAAACAAAGGTTATTCCAATGTAATAATAAATAATGGAACTGTGTCAATGCATGTAATACGCCGAGCATGAATATTCCAACATAATAATAAAGAATGGAATAATAGAAGAATTTCACCATGTATGCGGTACTTCGTATAGACAGGTTATTCCAACATAATAATAAAGAATGGAATAACAGAAGAATTTCACCATGTATGCGGTACTTCGCATATACAGGTTATTCCAACAGAATAATAAGGAATGGAATTACAATAGCTCTCTTCATGAATACGAAAGAAATAATTCCCTTAGCTTAAAGAAAAGCTGGATAATTGGAGTAGAGAGTAGCAGACTTCTCTTCTTCTTTCTCTCTATAATTTCTCTCTATAATAATTGCTCTATAGCTTTAGTGAATTGGTGATAAATGAAGGAAGAATGAGCTTCTATTTATAAAAAAATATAGTTTCTATAATTGCACATTTTGGGGCTCAAAATATTACAGTACAATACCTTCAACTTTTCCTTCATTTTTAATTTAGTCTTGCAAATATTATCAAACTTGCACCACCTCCCCTAATAGTAAATAATGTAAATCAATAGTTCAATCATGTGAATCAATAGTTATAATCATGTGAAAATATGAATTACAGTATAGTACCTCCATCTATACCTCCATTTTTAACTTAGTCATGCAAGTATTATCAATCTTGCACCAACTCCCCTAATAGTACAAGAATGTAAATCAATAGTACATACATGTGAACAAATAGTTATAATCATGTGAATTAATAGCAATTAATTGCTCATTAATTCGGTTAATTACCCGACTGGTCAGTATAACTTCCAGACATCAATTAATATCGAAATAAATGTCGATTTCCACCAACACTAATAATTCCAACACAATGGAACTATCAATTTCATCTTTAATCGACACGAACTTATTCATCATTAATATTATAACTCACAATATTTAACAACTAGGTTGTTCCGAGGAAAGAGGGGCTTTTCGATAAGGATTTTCCTTATCATGCCAGCAATTGATTAGATGACCAAACCTCTCCTTGATGTAACTTCTAGACATTATAAATATTGCAATTTAATAATATGAATAACTTTGTCATCTCAATTATTGATTTAATAATATATCATATAATGCAGATGATACTGTGACAATAATCGAATCAATAATATGGGAGATATGATGCATTAATTACTGTAGCAATAATTGAGTATAATTGAGTGACTTCTCATGTAAGCATCAATAATCAATACCGTGTGCTACTATTATCAACCACGCAGACATCTTTGTACTTTTTAGTCTTTGGGTAGTTCAACAGTTTAACGGTAAAACTTCCGCCGTTATTTTTATAAAAAGATAATTATGTCGTTTTCTAACTACGATAATACTTCCGTTGTGGGGTCCACCAATGATTGTGCCGTCGTACGAATATTTCCTGTTAAAACGAATATTCCCCGACCAATCGAATATTATATAACCACTTGCTTACTTTGCAAAATTTGTAAATATTACCCATAACTATAACATTATATCAAATCCACAGCATAATATTCAAAAATATATTTCGAGAAAATTATTCTTTATTCATAAAAGTTGGGGTCTTACAATATATGAGCTCACAAGTGTTTAAAATGAGAAAACACTCAGTTTATAGTGTGTACAGAGCAACTTGGACAGGGCTTCCTCGCCTTTTTTCTTGCAAATATGGCCACCTCAAGCCCTCTATTTATAGAGGGGGGAGCCGCAGGTGTACCTGTGGTAGCAACAGGTGTACCTGCGGTTGCCCGGGGTGCCCCGGGCAATGTGGGTCCTTCCATCTAGAAGTACGTGCCCTCGGATGACGCGTTGTTCACTCGAATCTTCATAACTTTCAATCCGGGAGTCCGATGGAAGCGTGCCATACCATTCCGAAAATATCTTTCCGTGAGCTATGCAATGACATAGGATTTGCCCTTTTTTGATTCCAAGAATATGGGTCCATGACCGAAATGACATTTTTGGGTTTCCGTTAGGCAGTCCGTTGAGCCGTTTTGCGTAGTTTGTGCTCAGAAGTTAAGATATGATTCTTGTGGGATTTCTTTTGAAGAAGTGTGCATTGAAATGAGTTTATGTGATTTGAGTTGAAGTTGAGTTGGCAAAATGACCATTTTTCCCCTCTCGGGCTTATCTCTGGTTTTGGCGCAGTTGTAGCAGTTTTTTCTCAGGATTATATCTGAGATTGGCCTACTGTCGACTCTGAATGTCATCAGGGTTATCTTTGAGGTTGGATTGACCTCCTAGGGTTGACTCCGGGCTTTGCACTTGACCTCCCGAGGTTATTTCCGGGGTTAGAACTGGCTTTGTTGTCCTCCAGGGTTATCTCTGGAGTGTGAAAAAAAACGCTTTTGTCCTCCTGCATAGTTAGTAACAGGAAAAACAAAATTTCAAGTGTCTACACCGTTTAAATAATAAGTTTTTTTTTAGCAATAATAAGTTGTTTAAATAATAAGTTGGTTACCAATAAGTTGTTTAAATAATAAGTTATTTACTAATAAGTTGATTACTAATAAGCTATTTAAATAAGTTATTTATCAATAAGTTGTTTAACTAATAAGTTGTTTACCAATAATAAGTTGTTTAACAATAAGCTATTTAAATAATAAGTTGTTTACCAATAAGTTATTTAAATAATAAGTTATTTACTAATAATAAGCTATTTACCAATAAGATGTTGAAATAAGTTGTTTTCCAATAATAACATTTGATATGATATTGAATCTATGTATCTTTTTATAATGTCCTTTTTAGTAAACTTTATATTTTATTTTAACTTATAAGTCATTATCAGCCGATCGCTTTTACTTATAAGTCACAACTTAAAACAACTTATAAGTTAAGTTATAAGTCATTCCCAAACAAGCCCTTATTAGTCATTTTTTATAAGTTACAAATTGTTACTTTTTTCGACTTATAAGTTAAAAAATAAGTCATTCCCGAACACTTACGCTCTGTTTCTGAGTTTTAAAATGGACAGAAAAGAAAAGAAATGGACGGAAAATTTAAGTTTTCTTTCCAATTCTTATGTTTCTGAGTTTTTTAATAAACGGAAAAGAAAAGAAATGGATAGAAAACTTGACCACTTTTCCTGCCAAAGTTTTCCGTCCAAAATTGACCTGATTTGGATGGAAAAGAAATTGGAATAAGTAATATTTTTATAATTCCCATATTATCCTCGAATTTTAATATATATAATAAATTTTAAATTACAACTCATGTCCTCAATTTATTTTTATCTACTAAACCTAATCTGATAAAGAGAAAAGTACAGGCGCGAATAACTTGCCGCGAATAAGTTCTCTTCTTCGATTCAAGCCCAAGCTCCTTGCAACAGTGCAACTGAACAAATTCATCTCCAGATTTTTCTTGTCGGCACTCCGGCATCCCAATCTCTCCCTCTTCGGTAACTTTCTGGCTATATCTGTCTCCTATTTCGGTAAAACTCATGCTTAAATATAGTCCTCAATTTGCTCTTAGCAATCTCTCTTCAACTCACACATATATTTGTCTATATATGTATATTGTGTTATTTGGTTGAATAAATATCTAACAATTTTATGGGTTATTCATATTTCCAAGAGGGGTTAAATATACTTTTCCCCACTCTACTCGACTCCGGTTTACAAATGCATCACTGAATTGAAATTTTTTACGGTCAACTCATTGAACTATAATTTCTTTACAAAAATCTGAAAAACTGCCTACTCTGTTAAAATATTAACGGAAAATTTATATGGCACATGTATGATAAGCTGACAAGGAGAGAGAATCTGAGTTGGATAATTAATTAAATTAAAATATACACAATTTAATAACAAATAATTAAACAAAATATAAATCAAACTAATATACATAACAAATATTTAAATTAATAATAAAATATATTAATTAAATTAATAAATAATAAATATTTTAATATATAATTTTTATAAATATATTTATATAAAATTAATAAATTCATATTTTTTTAAATATTAACATAACAATCTAAATTAAACAAATATAATCTAACTTATTATAAACATAAATTTATTTTTATTGATTTAAAATAAGGAGAATATTATTATAAATATTAATAATTAGTAATTTATTTATACTATTACTCAAATTATAGGTATAAGATTACAATTTATATATTTCTAATTTAGATTTAGTTCTTCCATTTTCATGTTCATCCATTTCCAGACTAACCGGTTGTAGGGATTGAATGGAGGAGGAGGAAGTGTCAGAGGTAGAAAAGGGTATAGTGTGGCGGTGGCATGGGTGAAACGGTGGCGGTGGAACGTGATGGTTGTGATCGGAGAGGAAAGGTGGAAGAGGGCGCTGCGTTTGTATATGTAATATCCACTTGCATGGTTGCCACCATTAACGAGTGTTGATATGTATTTCATCTTCCTCCTATTACTGATTTGTATATATTTTAGTTTTTTTTATGGTAAATCTGATCGGATCTGATGGATAAATAAAAGTGGCTTGATGGATCTGATGAAATAAAAATGGCTTGATGGATAAATAAAGATCGGATCTGTATTTTAATTTTTTGATGGTAGATCTGATCGAAGGGGAAAGGAGGAAGAGGGCGGTTAGATCAGAAATCTTGTAGAAATAATAGATATTGTATATATTGCTAGTATGTATGTTGGAGAGAGAATGACCTCATCTTCTTTGAGGAGCTTTATTATATAAGGGTGTGACGCCCCCAAAATAGGTTTACAACACCCATTCTGAGTCGTCAATAACATGGTACAGAACCAACTACAACTTTATTAATACAACATAAAAACTGTGAGTTAAATACAAATATTATCTTCTAGACAATATCAACACTAAAATAAGTCCTCATTACAATTATTGATATATTATTTTACAAAAATGGTGAGGACTACTAAAACAACTTTCTAAGACCTTCATTCCATACCCCGACAGTTACTCCTACATTCTCGCCTCCCTGAGAAGAAAAATGGAACAAAAAGGAAAAGGGTGAGCTTAACTAGCCCAGTAAAGAATATTATGACTAAGATAATATAGAACAAATTATCGTTAGTCTTCAACAGGGAAAAATCTGATAGAATATAATATAGACAACAAGTTTTAGATCAATATTCGTAGTGGAAATAATAATTCATAGAAGAGTTACGTAGATAATGAAATCTACTAATATCTATGAATTTAAAAGTCCATCATCAATATTTTATCCCTGTAACATCAATCAACATGCTTCTTGAATCAAATATTCATCTTTGCACTACAGGCCAAAGATATTCATCAGTTGGTCATGTTCATCTCAACACCTGTACATCTTTACACTACGGGCCAAAGATATTCATAAGAAAATCAACCATCTTTGCACTACAGGCCAAAGATATTTAGTAATATCATCATTTAGGACTGAGGATGATGAAAAATATTTTAAAGAAAATGAATCTAGTGAAACAAAAGAACAAATATTAAGGATTCGTACTTTAAACAGTCCAAGTTCAAAAATACTTCATAAATAACCATAGTGAAGTAAAATTCAAGAATGATCAAAACATGGATACAATCAAAGCTAGTATCCATAATCGGTATTTTGGAAAAAAACAAAAATTTAATTTTTCTGTGAATAGTCTTTAGTATTAAGAATAAATATGTCGTATATGTGAATAGTCTTGTATACGTGAATAGTAACCCCAACACTAAAAGACAAGAATTTCACAAGAAAAATCTTACCAATAATCCTGAATAATGATATTAGAAGAAATAATATTATTTTTTTAAAAAATATAACATCCCTTACCTCGAAAAGAATAAGTACTTCAAGTTGGAATATCGAGATATACTTATTTGAAGGAACTTGTACCATATAGCAACACTCAAAATATCAAAATACTCACAAGAATACGCCGATAATATAGAGAGGAAAACTTGATTTACGGTGTGATTTTCAATTCTAACCTAAGCGATCTATTTATAGGAAAATGCTTTAGAACACCAAAGCGAAAAATTTAATAAAATATTAATATAATTATAAAATTTTCACGCCCATCTTAGAAATCTGATTTCAGCTCATTTACCACACATGTGGGGCCCACCAATAATGAAAAAAATGTTTTTCTTAAAAAAATAATTAAAACTTCAAAAATTAATTATTTCGGAACTTCAGAACTTCAATAATTCATAATAAATAGCCCTTTTATCAGAAAAATTTGAACCTTATGTCCTTTCCATAGGAAATTCCATTCTCTACAACTTTGCAGAAGAAAGTTTTTCCAAATTCCAAACAGAAATTGACCGAAACCCACAAACGGGTGATTTTACTGGCTATAATCAAATTTCAGTCAAGAAATGGGTTCCACGAACATGTTTAACATGTTTTAAACAATTTTAGTAACAAAAATACTCCTCCTCCTCATATACTCATATATCCCACATTCATTGTAAAAATATCATCATTATTATATTATTAAAATATAATAATATATTTAAATGAATTATTTATCGAAAAAGATAAAATATCAATTTTTCAACAATTGTCACTTTAAAATTTTCTCCATCTATATCCACATAAAATGAATATTTTCCTTATCATATAAATCAATAATTAATTATTCACAAATAATATTACGAATCACAATCATCGCAACCAGTGCCGTTCCGAGGAAAGAGGGGCTTTAATAAGAATTTCTCTCCTTACGGTAGCCTGATTAGGTAACCAAACCTCTCCTTAGACAGAACTTTCTAGACATTGTCAATAATGTTATTTAATAATATTATTCAAATAATATGAATTATTAATCTGATAAGGGAAAATACTGTGTAATGATAATTATTGAAACAACAATAATATAAAATATCAACGTAGCAATTATTGAATCAATAAAATAAAATATTAAGTAGTAATTACTGTAACAATTATTGAGTAGTGCCTTCTTACGAAAGAATCAATAATTGGTGCAATACCGTGTGCTACTGTGTTTTAACCATCGAGTATTCCAAGAGTATTAACGGTAACAACTACGCCGTTATTTATAAACAACTTATACTTGTCGTTTTCTTCATCCAATCACTTTTCGTTATGGGGTCCACACAATTTTGCACTGCATTGCATTTAATATTCCCAAGCAAAGTAGAAATATTCTACTACTAAATGAATATTCTCCGATAAAAATGAATATTTTATAACCACTTGCTTATTTAAAATATTTGCGCATTTACCCATAACTAACCACATTAATCAAACCAACCCTTACTATTTCAAAAAAATAAATAGAGGAAATTTAATTTCATTTATAATAAGTTGGGGTCTTACATAAGGGATATTATTTCTTTCGTATTCATGAAGAGAACTTCTGTTATTCCATTTTTTTATTTTTTTGGAATAACTTGTATACACGGTCTACCCTATACTTGGTGAAATTCTTCTATTATTCCATTCTTTATCATTATGTTGGAATAACTCATCATGCATCAACCGCATACATGGTGAAATTCTTCATTATTCCATTCTTTATTATTCTATTGGAACATCCCATGCTGCGTTTCGCATGACTGAATTCCGTTATTTATTATTCAGTTGGAACATCCCGTCGGTGCGATTTTTTCCTGACCTGGTTCCATTATTTATTATTCTGTTGGAATATCGTGTCTGTGCGTTTACGCATGACCTGGTTCCGTTATTTATTATTCTGTTGGAATAACATGTCTATGCGGTCTATCACATGCCTGGTGATTTCTTTTGTTATTCCATTCTTTATTATACTCAGTTGGTTAAAGTTTTGACTTCTATACTCCATGAAATTAGTGAAATATCCTTGATATTTGCGCTTCATCCAGTATCTTTTTATGGAAATATTCTTCTGAGCATTCTTGAATTTTACTCTACAAAGAAGTATCATGTTGACAATTTGGACGTTATTAGTTCCTGGATAAATTAATTCTTGAACTTATTGTATTGAATTCTAATATATAATTGTCATCATCCTCATATTTATATTATGTTGAAAGTCATCTGTAGCCTGTAGTGCATAGATGGACTTGGTATGATTATGACCAGTGATTAATCGGTATAATCATGACCGTAATGTTACAAATGATGTGGTAAAAGTCCTCATTGGCCCGTAGTGCATTGATGGATAGTTGTTGGCATGATCATGACCATTGATGAATACACGAATATCATTGGCCCGTAGTGCAGGGATGATGTGGATTATTTATTAAGCTGAGTCTCAGCGATAAAAGTGATGAAAATTCTTTTAAATCATAAAAGATAGTAGATTTTATTCTCTACTTAACTCTTTTAATGGATTGCTTGTTCCGCTGCAGTTAAACTTGATGTTTGTTATATTGTATCAGTTTATCACTGCTGAAGACTAATGATAATTTATTCTGTATTATCTTAGTCATAATATTTCTTACTGGGCTAGTTGAGCTCACCCTTTTATTTTCATTGTTCTCTTCAGGAAATGAGAACGTAGCAGGGACTAGTCAGGGAACGGAGTGATGGTCCAGATAATAGCATTAGTAGTCCTCACTATTCTGTTAAATAGTGTGATAATAAATGTAATGAGGACTCAATTGAGTGTGGATATTATCTAGATGACAATATTTGTATTAAAACTCACAGCATATGTTTTGTCGTATTTTACACGACTGTTGTATAATTAAGTTGTATTTGAATTTTGTACCATATATTTGGCGACTCAAGATAGGTGATGTATACTTATTTTGGGGGCGTCACAGTTGGTATCAAAGCTTAGGGATATGATCCCTAGCTAAGATGAGAGACAAGAACTAGGAGGGCAGAGACGGGGAATTCCTTCGCTAATATGACTTACCTAAGTTTATTTGGTATTTAATTGGTCGGTCAGAGTATAGGGATAATATGTGATATGTTAATTAACCCTTGTTTTGTGGCAGTATTTGAAAATGACATCCGAGAATGTTGAGAACATCAATGGAGCACAGGAGACCGTTGAGTCTCCACAGATCAATAATCAGGATAATGTGTATTAGGAAGATGACAATCCTCAGCCAAACAACAACACGGACTAGATGATGAACGATGGAATGTTCAGAGGCTTTATGCAATTCATGCAACATCAAGCAAGAGTGGCTCTTATCTAAAATGCAGGTGGAAACACTGGCAACTCTCGGACGGTCACCGCTAAGCAGTTCAAGGAACTGGGACCACCGGAGTTTTTTGGAGAGCCAAAACCACTTAAGGCGGAGACGTGGATAAAGCAGATCTGCAAGATATTTGATGTCCTGGGATGCTCCGAGGAGCAAAAGGTTCCCTTTGCCACCTTCATGTTGCGTGCAGATGCAGATTACTGGTGGAAATCTATAAAACATACTCAACCTGCCGCACTGAAGATGACTTGGGAGAAGTTCCAAGAATTGTTCAACGATAAGTACTTTCCCGAAAGTATTTGTCACATGAAAGAGGTAGAGTTCATCAAGCTGGAGCAAAACAACATGACCGTGTCGCAGTACGAAGCCAAGTTTGCCGAGTTGTCCCGGTTTACGTCCCATTTGGTTGATAATGTGGAGAGAATAACGCGAATGTTTCTAAGAGGTTTGAAACCCGAGATACGTCAATATCTTATCTCTCATAAATTGTGCTTGTATTCAGATGTTGTTAATAGGGCTCAGTTATTGGAGCGCAATAATGTGTCAACCTAACCAAAAGAGAGCAGCCGGAAAAATGATAATACCAGTGATAACAGTTGTAATTCTATGTATGTGCACACCTAAAGGGGGGGGTGAATAGATACTTGTGCTTAAAGTGATAAACAGTGAAATCTTTTTAAAATTTTCTGCTATAGGTATAATTCAGACAGCTACACCTGTCTGCTATAGTGTCTACTTTAACTTATGTTCTTCATTTAATATTATCAGACAGCTAGACGTGTCTGTTTTAGTGTCTGGATTCGTGTAACTACAAACTAATAAAGCAGAATACCCTGGAATTAAACAAACAAAAAGGTAAAGTGCAGAAACGTAAAGGCACCAAGATTTTTACGTGGTTCGGCCCCTATCCTCTATTTAGTGGCCTAATCCATGTCCAATCCCAACTAGGATTGGAGACTCTTTTTATTAAACTTAATATTCAATTAAATACAATAAAAAGAACTCCCTGTTACAAAGAAGCTTTCCACTGATGGACACCTCTGCCCCCTATGCACCTCTGCAACCTTTCTCACTACTGAAACCTTTGCACCTCTGCAACCTTGAAAGCTCTCTTTGAACAGATCCTATCTACTGCTAGATAGACCAAGCCAAATAAGACTTGAACTTTGAATATAATAAAAGAAATTACAATAGACTTCTTATTTTCCAGCCACAAAGAATTATGGACGGTACATTGAATAGCTGGAAATAAACAATGAAAGCTCTCAATAGGATTCTTCTCTGTATAGCAATGTGAATTAGCTTCTTGTATCCTCCTGTACTTAGCCATGAAAATAACACTATATATAAAGAGAGACCCAACGGCTATAAAATAATTATTAGCAATAAATTAGATGATTTAAATCCCAAAGCAAGAAATCAGATGATTTAAATCCCATAATATTAGCTACTAATATTGACCAACGGTTATGAACATAAGATAGAATAGGAAACTCATATCAAAGTTGGTATACCCCATGATATTAGCAATTAAAGAGTCCAACAGATTTGGTAAATCAAGGATATGTTTTCAAGTCAAACCAAAACACCTTACATAAAGGAACAAGGAGATATTTGATAAAGTTTGTTACTAGCCAATCACTAGATAATAGGTACCTTATTTAGTTTCCTTTTCAAATTGAATTGCATATCATTACTAAATTATATTAAAGATCTTTTAGCAACATGCAACATGCAAACTTAAATATAGAAGGAATATACTAATGGACCATAATTCCAATCTTGGGCCACAAAAAATCAACATATAATAAATTTAAATCAGCCCAAACAATTTAAATCAAGTTCATAAACCCAATAATATTGTCATCATTAAAATCATAAAATATATAATCAACATTCTCCCCCTTTTTGATGATGACAATACATAATGCCATTTAATTAATATTCTCCCCCTAAGTATATGGCTCCCCCTTAATTTATGCATATTAAGGAAACAAATTCTAAATTACCATCATTTGCATATTCAAGCACAATATAGTATCTCAGTACCATATATATATCTCTCCCCCTTTGTCATTATCAAAAAGAAACCACATATTAATCATTAAGCACAAGTATCTCTCCCCCTTTGTCTTCAACAAAAAGTAATGTATATCAATTTAGCTAAATAGTTATCTCTCCCCATTTGCCAACATTAAAAGAATAAGTGCAAAGATAAAGAATATCATTAGAGCAAGTTTATAACAAAACCACATATAGCAAGTAGACAATACGATCATACCTTTGTGATTTGTTACCTATATAACAACATTTTGTAACCAGTAGAAAGCTTGATAGTTGTGCTCCTTAATGTAGATTTGGATTTTGTATTTTCAGAATCAAAAATCTCTTCAATAGCACTTCTTTTGATCATCCTAATGTTGAGGTCTTTAAAGCTCAGGTTAGGAGGATAATTTTTCACTGTTATGGTTGTTCATGGAAGACTGCCATTGGTCATTTGTTCATCTGATTAACTTTCTGGAATATCAGATTTTGCATCAGAATTCATCTGATTTGCCTTCAAAAACAGACAGGTCGAGCAGTCTGGATTTAGGTGTTTGCATGTTTTCCTGGTTCATCTATTTTTCCTTCTGATGCAGACGGCTTATGCTGTCTGGATTGAGCTGTTTTCTTTCAAAATTCCAGATCTTTAACTATTTTCCTACAAAGTCTCATTCCCCTTCTTTTAACAGATCAGGGTCAAAATTATCAAATAAAATATGAACATATTTCTCAACCTTTTATCAAGATTATCATGTGTATTAAATATGGAGCATATGGCATAATAAATGATGTTATTAACCCTTGTAATACGAAATCCATAGAGTTATTATAATAATATATCTAATTAAAACTCTATTAAAAAAATTAAAAACAACATGAGGTACTTACAGATTCCACCAAATAATTTATAGGTAACTTACTCTCTCAAAGTAAAGAATCATCCATCTCCTTTTTGATCTTGAGACACCTATAAACAAATAGTCTCTATCTTTTTGGAACCCAAATCTTCTTGGGTCTTTTTGGGTTAGTAGCATATGAATCACTTTTCTTTACCCAAATTTTTTTATTCTAATTTTATTACAATTAGAATCAAAATGACCTTTAAAACCACATTTTTTACAAGTAACAAATGGTGAACAATAAAGTGGTTTATGCCTTGATTTACTATTAATCTTCTAATATTATTATTAGTCCTATTTTCAACATTTTTAATAGGATTATACCCAATTCCTTGTTTATCAAGACTAAACCTTTGTGCCCCTAACATAACATTTAGGTTCTTTTCCCCTTGCACAAATTTAGCAAGATCATTTTTTAAAGATGTTATTTCAGCATTTATTACATTATCATCATGTTGCATATTCATCATTTTTCCATCATTAAAAGCATCTATGCACACATCTCTCATTTTTAAATTTTCTTTTAAAATTTGATTTTCATTTTTAAGATATTCATTTTCTTTTTTTTTTCTTCAATAAGTGACTCAACTTCATTCATTAGCTCATTTACGCAGTTCTTAAAATAAGAAGTTTTCTTTTTAAGCCTTTGATTTTCATTTTGTAAAGCAAGATAATCAGATGTAGATATTTCAAAATTTTTATGAAAATTCGTTACCTCTAGTTGATCACCATCTTCTAGTCCCATGAAACATAATTGGCAAAATTTCTTCATCTTGTTCTGTTTTGGACTTGCTCATCGGAGTTGAGATACCTTCTTGATTCTTCCTTTGTTTCTTTCTTTGAAGTAGTCTCTCGAGTTTTCTTGAGAGCATTTCAATTTCTTCATCAAAATCTTCATCATTGCCTTCTATGTAGCTTTCAGCTTGTAGAGCCAAAGTCTTCTTCTTAGGTGCCTCATCTTCTTCATCGTACCTCTTGAGTTGATTTTCAAATTCTTCAAGCTCTCCAAACAAGGTAAGAGTTTCCATGGTACTAATTGTTGGTGAGTCTTGGAGAGTTGTGACTTTCGGTGCAAACCGTTTGGGCATGACTCTTAGCAGCTTTCTATTAATTTCCCTCTGATCAATTTTCCGTCCCAGCATACTTAGAGAGTTCATTAGAGTAAGAAATCTCCCTTGAGCTTCATTAATTATTTCATATTTTTCTAATTTGAAGAGTTCATATTCTTTCATCAACATACTTAGCTTGACTTCCTTTACTTTAGTAGTTCCCTCGAGGCTCATGAAGATTGTATCCCACATTTCTTTTGTTGTGTTGCACGATGATACTTTATCAATTTCAGCTTGGACCATTCCGCTTAGCAAGGTGTTCATGGCTCTTGAGTTGTAGGAAAACATATAGCTTTTGTTTGCATCCATCTCCATGAGAGCCTTTGGTTTGCCATCATCATGTCTAGGAATGATAGGTCCATTTTCAACAACCCACCATTCCCATGGGTCTCTTTTAAGAAAAATCTTCTTTCTGAACTTCTAAAAGTTGAAGTTTTCACTTCCGAACAACAGCGGTGGCCTACTTGTGGACTGACCTTCTTGAAAGTTTAGGTGTGCCATAGAATCTTTCCCTATGACCTGCAACGATCAATATTAGTAGAGCTTTGCTCTGATACCAAATGTAATTCTATATATGTGCACACCTGGGGGGGGGTGAATAGGTGTTTATGCTTAAAGTGATAAACAATGAAATCTTTTTGAAATTTTCTGCTACAGGTATAATTCAGACAACTACACCTGTCTGCTTTAACTTATGTTCTTCGTTTAATATTATCAGACAACTAGATGTGTCTGTTTTAGTGTCTTGATTTGTGTAACTACAAACTAATAAAGCAGAATACCCAGAAATTAAACAAACAGAAAGGTAAAGTGCAGAAACGTAAAGGCACCGAGATTTTAACGTGGTTCGGCCTCTATCCTCTATCTAGTGGCCTAATCCATGTCCAATCCCAACTAGGATTGGAGACTCTTTTTATTAAACTTAATATTTAATTAAATATAATAAAAAGAACTCTATGTTATAAAGAAGCTTTCCACTGATGGACACCTCTGCCCCCATATGCACCTCTGCAACCTTTATCACCACTGAGACCTTTGCACCTCTGCAACCTTGAAAGCTCTCTTTGAACAGATCCTATCTACTGCTAGATAGACCAAGCCAAACAAGACTTGAACTTTGAATATAATAAAAGAAATTACAATAGACTTCTTATTTTCTAGCCATAAAGAATTATAGACAGTACAATGAATAGCTGGAAATAAATAATGAAAGCTCTCAATAGGATTCTTCTCTGTATAGCAACGTGAATTAGCTTCTTGTATCCTCCTATACTTAGCCGTGAAAATAACACTATATATAAAGAGAGACCCAACGGCTATAAAATAATTGTTAGCAATAAATTAGATGATTTAAATCCAATAGCAAGAAATCAGATGATTTAAATCCTATAATATTAGCTACTAATATTGACCAACGGTTATGAACATAAGATAGAATAGGAAACTCATATCAAAGTTGGTATACCCCATGATATTAGCAATTAAAGAATCCAACAGATTTGGTAAATCAAGGATATGTTTTCAAGTCAAACCAAAACACCTTACATAAAGGAACAAGGAGATATTTGATAAAGTTTGTTACTAGCCAATCACTAGATAACATGTACCTTATTTAGTTTCCTTTTCAAATTGAATTGCATATCATTACTAAATTATATTAAAGATCTTTTCAGTAACATGCAACATGCAAACTTAAATATAGAAGGAATATACTAATGGACCATAATTCCAATCTTGGGCCACAAAAAATCAACATATAATAAATTTAAATCAGCCCAAACAATTTAAATCAAGTTCATAAACCCAATAATATTGTCATCATTAAAATCATAAAATATATAACCAACAACAGTCATCGAAGCGGTGAAAATAAGCGTGGAGGAAATCAACATGGCAGAAATGGTAACCACTTCGGTGGTAATCATGGCCAAAACAATAAGAATGAACATTTCAAGAAGAGGACATTCAACAATGATGGATAGACGTCAGCACCAGCACCCGTTGTTAAGGAAGGAGAACGACCACCTATCATATGCTTCAAATGTGGAGGGGAGGGACACATCAATCCAAACTGTGCGATGCCGTCCAAAGCATGTTATAATTGTGGAAGAGAAGGTCACCTAGCCTGATTTTGTCGTTCACCGAAGACAAGTTCAGCTAGGATGGAGGCACCAAAGGACGTCCTAGAAAAGTCAAAGCCAGTAGTGCAAGGGAGAGCGTTTGTCGTGACCTCCTAGAAAGCAAGGAACCCAAACGAGGTCATCACGGGTAAGCTTATCATAAACTCTAGCGAAGTATATACCTTATTTGATACCGGTTCTACCCATTCTTTTATTTCTCCTACTTGTGCTCAACGTTTAAATTTGACTCCGGAGAAATTGGACTTTGACTTATCTGTTGAAACTCCGTTGGGAGAAACCTTCATTACATCCATTGTTTATAAGTCTTGTTTGGTTCAAATCGGTACCCTCACATTACCTGTCGATCTTATTTCATTGAAAATACTTTCATTTGACGTAATTCTAAGGATTTATTGGTTAACTACTCATCATACAAAAATTGATTATTTTTATAATGTTGTTAGCTTTTATATTCCTAACCAACCTATTATGCGAATTCAAACAACCAAACCATTAAAATCAATCACTATCATCTCAAGCCATAAAGCTATTTGTTTATTGAAAAATGGATGTCAAGCTTTCTTAGCTCATGTCACGGATCTAAACAAAAATACGTCAATTTTGAATGATATTTCTATTGTTAATGAATTTCCTGATGTATTCCCTGAAGAACTTCCTGGCCTCCCCCCAGAGCGTAAAATTAAATTTTGTATCGACCTTGAACCCAGTACAAAACCTATTTCCAAAGCCCCATATTGAATGGCTCCTATTGAACTTCAGGAGTTAAAGACCCAACTGCAGGAATTGTTAGACATCGGTTTCATTCGATCTAGTACGTCTCCTTGGGGTGCTCCTGTTCTATTCGTGAAAAAGAAAGACGGGAGTATGCGACTTTGTATTGATTATCGGGAGTTGAATCATGTCACCATAAAAAATAGGTACCCATTGCCACGTATTGATGACCTGTTTGACTAGTTACAAGGCACCAAATTCTTTTCAAAGATTGATCTTCGTTCCGGATATCACCAATTGAAGATTAGAACCGATGACATTTCAAAAGATGGCTTTTAGAACTCCCCAGACGGCCTTATGAATTCCTAGTCATGTCTTTTGGATTGACTAATGCTCCTGCCGCTTTCTTCATGGATATGATGAACCAAGTATTCAAGGAATATTTGGATCACTTTGTGGTCGTCTTTATTGATGACATCCTTATTTATTCCAAAAGCCGTGAAGATCATGAGCAACACTTGAGGCTGATACTTCAAAAGCTTCGTGAATATAAGCTTTATTCCAAGTTAAAGAAATGCGAGTTCTGGCTTGAGGAAGTAGCATTCCTTAGGCACATGGTATCAAGTCATGGAATATCTGTTCATCCAGCAAAGATTGAAGCTATTCTAAGCTGGGAGCAACCTAAATCAGTGACCAAAGTATGTAGCTTTCTTGGCTTAGCTGGTTATTATCGGAGATTCATAGAAGGGTTTTCTTGAATCACTACTCCCTTAACTCAGCTGACTAGAAAAGATACAAAATTCGGTTGGAACGAGGAATATGAGAAGAGTTTTCAAGAACTCAAGAGGAGACTCATTTCAGCACCTTTTCTGACAATACCATCTGGCTCGGAGGGATTTGTCATCTACAGTGATGCTTCTGGCAAAGGGTTAGGATGTGTTCTCATGCAACATGGGAATGTCATAGCCTATGCCTCTCGACAACTCAAAGAATATGAGAGGAATTATCCTACTCATGATCTAGAGTTGGCAGCTGTTGTTTTTGCACTAAAGATTTGGAAGCATTACTTATATGGGGAGAAAGTGGAGATTTTTACGGATCATAAAAGCCTCAAATATTTCTTCACTCAAAAGGAACTCAACATGTGACAATGACGGCGGCTTGAATCTGATGAAAGATTATGATCATACCATCCAATATCATCCCGAAAAGCAAGCGTGGTAGTGACGCGTTGAGTAGAAGATCATATGCGGGTACGAGTATGATATTGTCAACGCAGAGGCCCATTTTGTATGACTTGCGAAGGATGAAGATAGAGATAAAGACTCCAAGGACCCACGTGATGATGGCGAATATACGAATAGAACCGACTTTAATCGATAAAGTTAAAGTCGCTTTCAAGCTACTGACACTGAGCCGATGATATGAGGAAGAAAGTACAAGAAGGTGCTATCTTGAAAGCAAGAATCGATGAAGAAGGAATACTTGAGTCAACTCCGGACTTTGTGTTCCTAACGATCACGAAGTTAAAGTATAAAATCATGATGGAGGCGCACAACACACCATTTGCAATCCATCTCGGAAGTACCAAAATGTATCATGATCTTGACATACATTTTGGTGGGGCAATATCAAGAGAGATATAAGCATTTGTTTATCTCAAGGTGTTTAACTTGTCAACGAGTCAAGGCAGAGCATCAAGTACCAAAAGGTCCATTGCAACCACTTAAAATTCTAGAATGGAAGTGGGAGCACATTACCATGGATTTCGTTACTGGTCTTCCCAAGGTTTCTCAAGGCATAGTTGCAATTTGGGTCATTGTTGATAGATTGACCAAGTCTGCTCATTTCTTACCAATACGAGAAACTTATACACTTGAAATTCTTGCTCGTATGTACATAAACGAGATTGTAAGACTGCATGGTATGCTAGTATCCATAGTTTCTGATCGAGACCCAAGATTCACTTCACAATTTTGGGTTAGTTTACAAAAAGCTATGGGCACAGATTTACGATTTAGTTCGGCATATCATCCTCAGACGGATGGACAATCAGAGAGAACTATTCAAACTCTTGAAGATTTATTAAGACTCTGTGTCTTTGACTTCAAGGGAAGTTGGGACAAGTTCTTACTATTGGTGGAGTTTTCTTACAACAACAGTTATCAAACAAGTATTGTCATGACTCCATTCGAGGCGTTGTATGGAAGAAAGTGTCGTTCTCCAGTATGCTGGGATGAGGTGGGTGAAGCAACGTTGTTGGGACCGGAGTTGATACGTATGACTACGGAAAAGATTCAAATGATCCGACAACGTATAAAAACCTCACAAGACCGACAAAAGAGTTATGCTGATCTTCATCGAAAGGACGTGGAATTTGATATTGGAGATCATGTGTTGTAACGTGTTGCTCCATGGAAAGGAGTTACGAGATTTGGAAAGAGAGGAAAGCTCAATCCTCAATTCATTGGCCCATTTTAAATCCTCGATCGAGTAGGGACTGTAGCCTATAAACTTGCTTTACCGCCATGTATGTCTTCTGTTCATAACATTTTTCATATATCCATGTTATGTAAATATGTGGAAGACCCGAACCACATTATTGAGTTAGAATCGGATGAAATAGCGGAAGATTTAACGTATGAAGAGGTTCCTAGTCAAATCTTGGATAAGAAGGAACATATTCTACGCTCTAAGGTGATACCTCAAGTCAAAGTTTTATGGAGGAACCACGATGTTGAGGAAATGACTTGGGAGTTAGAATCTGAAATAAAATCAAGGTATCCTTACCTCTTCGACATACCAGATACGTACCCTAATTTCGAGGGTGAATTTTCATAAGAAGGGGAGATTGTAAGACCCCAACTTTTATGAATAAAGATGAATTTTCTATAATTATCATTTTTTGAATATTATGGAATGAATTTGATATAATGTTATAGTTGTAGGTAATAGTTATAAATTTCGCAAAGTACGCAAGTTGTTATATAATATTTGATTGGTCGGGGAATATTCGTTTTAACATGGAATATTCGTACGACGACATAATCATTGGTGGACCCCACAACGAAATTATTGTCGGATTGAGAAAATGACAAAAATTATGAAAATAACGGCGGAAGTTTTATTGTTAACTGTTGAAACACCCGGTGTTAAAAGTACAGGAATACGTGTGGTTTCATAGTAGCACATGGTATTGATTATTGATGCTTACATGAGAAATCACTCAGTTTTGTTTAATTATTGCTTCAATAATTGTTGCATAGTATCTCACATTAATTGATTTAATTATTGTCGATTTTTTATATATTATTAAATCAATAATTGAGACGACGAAGTTATTAATATTATTATTTTCACAATATTAACGATGTCTAGAAGTTCTGCCAAGGAGAGGTTTGGTCACCTAATTGCACGCTAATAGGGAGAAATCCTTATTGGAAAGCCCATTCTTTCCTGGGAACGACTTGGTCGATTAATAGTGTGAATTATAATAATGATGATGAAGTTTTGTTTTATTAGTATTATTAATGTAATAAAACAAAAAAGCTTTTTATATAAAACAGAATACTTTTATAAAGTTATTCATTTTATTAGACTATAAATAGAATATATTATATTCTATTATGCATAGTGTTTTGCATAGTAAAATCTTTTTATATAAAGCAGAATACTTTTATAAAGTTATTCGTTTTATTAGATTATAAATAGAATATATTATATTTTATTTAAAAGATTTTGTTTTATTAGAATATTTTATAGTTAACCAATCTGGACCTTCAGTTTAAAAGTAAATCAATCTGGACCGTTCAGGAATTAGTTACTATTCAGTCCATTCTCCTATAAATAGAAGCTCATTTCTTCATTATTTCTTACGAATTCACTGAAACTCTAGAGAGAGAAACTATAGAGAGAAAGAAGAAAAGTATTCTGCTACTTCACTACTCCTATATCCAGTTGTTCTAAGGTAAGGGGTATTATTTCTTTCGTATTCATGAAGAGAACTTCATTATTCCATTTTTTATTCTATTGGAATAACCTGTATACGCGGTCTACCCTATACTTGGTGAAATTCTTCTATTATTCTATTCTTTATCATTATGTTGAATAACTCCGCCTACATGCGAAGTACCGCATACATGGTAAAATTCTTCATTATTCCATTCTTTATTATTCATTGGAACATCACATGCAATGCGTTTACGCATGACTGGTTCCATTATTTATTATTCTGTTGGAACATCCTCGCTTGGTGCTATTTTTTGCACGACTGGTTCCATTATTTATTATTCGTTGGAATATCCTGTGCTGTGCGTTCTGCATGACTGAATTCCGTTATTTATTATTACATTGGAATAACTTTGTTTGTCTTGATCTATCGCATGCCTGGTGATTTCTTTTGTTATTCCATTCTTTATTATACCCAGTTGGTTAAAGTTTGGACTTCTATACTCCATGAAATTAGTGGAATATCCTTGATATTTGCACTTCATCCAATATCTTTTCATGGAAATATTCTTCTGAGCATTCATGAATTTTACTCTACAAAGAAGTATCATGTTGAATATCAATAGTAGTCCTCACTATTCTATTAAATAGTGTGACAATAAATGTAATGAGGACTCCATTAAGTGTGGATATTGTCTAGATGACAATATTCTTATTAAAACTCTTAGATTATGTTTTGTCGTATTTTACACGACTGTTGTATAATTAAGTTGTATTTGAATTTTGTACCATGTATTTGGCGACTCAAGATAGGTGATGTATACCTTTTCTATATATATATGGACATGATCAACCACCACGAAGCACCTCCATGGGGGATCAGAAATGTAAATAAAGCAGTAAATGCGATCAACCGCCACGAAGTAAACTCAAGGCGGGACTAAATGTAAATAAAGCAGTAAAAGGCCTCGAAGTAAACTCCAGGTCTGACAGAAATGTAAATATATATTAATATATATATACATAATTGTTGTCAGACATATCCGATGAGCCTGGATTTTACATCTGGAGCGTTTACTTGCTTATATATATATAAAAGCAATTATGTGTATATATATAAA
Source organism: Panax quinquefolius (assembly GCA_020205615.1). Classification (NCBI taxonomy): domain Eukaryota; kingdom Viridiplantae; phylum Streptophyta; class Magnoliopsida; order Apiales; family Araliaceae; genus Panax; species Panax quinquefolius. The sequence goes on from CM035155.1 coordinate 51,719,436, forward strand.
TATATATATATATATAAAAGCAGGTAAACGCTCCGAATGTAAAATCCAAGTTCATCGATATATATCGATAACATATATATATATATATATATATATATATATATATATATATATATATAAGCAAGTAAACGCTCCAGACATTAGGCTAGGCTCAATCGAGGCATAACTCGATAATGTTAGTCCATATATAAATATATACATATATAAGTATATATATACAGACAAAAATGAAAACCACAGACCGAAGTTCAGGCATACGCACACAACACGACTCTCAATGTGTAGAATAGTGTGTGCAAAGATGAAGAGAAAGGCTTTAAAGTGTGTAAGAAGGCTTGCAGTGGACTACCAAAGAAGACTCCAATAACTTTAAATGGATGAGTACTCGGCTCCCGCCGGTGAAAATATGACAAAATATAAGCTCAAAAGTGTTTGAAATAAGAAAGCACTCAGTTTATGGTGTGTACAAAGCTAATTGGACAGGGTTTCCTTGCTCTTTCTCCCTCAAATAAGGCCACCCCAATCCCCATATATATAGAGGGGGGTACCGCAGTCTACTGTGGTACGCCCCAGCTCACGTAGGGCGTGTGGGTCCCACCGTCACACAAAGACATACACTTGACAACGCTACTGCTCGCTTTGTTGCATCATAACTTTTAATCCGGGAGTCCGATGGAAGCGTGCCATACCATTTCGGAATGCTCTTTTTGAGAGCTACACAATGACATATGATTTGCCCTTTTTTTATTCTTGGAAGATGGGTTCATGACCAAAATAGCATTTTTGGTTTTCCGTCAGCAGTCCGGTGAGCTATTTTGCGTAGTTTGCATTTCGAAGTTAAGATATGGGTCTTGTGGGACTTCTATTGAAGCAATTTGGGTTGAAATGAGTGTATTGGGTTTGAAATGAATTTGAGTTGGAAAAATAACCATTTTTCCCCTCCCATGGTTATCTCCAGTTTTCACACATTTGTAGCTATCTTTTCACAGGGTTATCTTTGAGGTTGTCATGCTGTTGACTCTAAATATCCTTAGGGTTATCTCTGAGGTTAGAATTGATATTATGGTCCTCCAGGGTTATCTCTGGAGTGAAAAAGACGCTTTTGCCCTCCTGCATAGTTAGTAACAGGAAAAGAAAATTTTGAGTATTTACAGATGCCCCTCTTTATCATATTCATGTAATGTAATGGAATGGACATAATAAAGATTAGTAGACACTTGAAATATGACAAGGTATTTTTAATGATGCAGATCGCAATGTAATGAATGTTAAAATGTTTTCGCATAGCGCAGTTCGTAAGTCGCACATCGCATTTCGCACTTCGCTTTTCGCATTTGGCCAATCTCATTTCAAAATTCGCACATTGCATACCGCATATCGCATATCGTATACCGCATATCGCATATCACAAATCGCAAATCGCAATGTAATGAATTCTATGATGAATGTTAAAATGTTTTCGCAAATCGCTTTACCTTTATCGGGGATTGCTGATGCTTATGCTGGTGTTGACTACAATGGTTTAGATTTTTGTCAGTGTCGCTAATGCTTGTTTGATGAAGAGAAATTGAGATGTCGCTGATGCTTACGCTGGTATTTTATAATGGTTCCTACCCTGATGGTAGTTTGATAATAGATCCTAGCCTGCTGGTAGTTTAATACGCTGACATCGCCCAACTATTTCAGTTCTCACTTGAATGGTGGCATATAAAGCTTTCATTGCTGAACTGTCTTGATGTTGCGCTGAATTGATGCCAATGGTTTTGAATACCGGATCTTTCGATACCTTTGCTGAATTGATATTCAAAGGTTTGCTTCACCAGACTCTGCCTGATGTTATGCTTGATAGAGATGTATGTTAATGTAGAGCCTCACCCTTTTTGAGGTGATTTGGAGTTTCCTTTCGCTGTTGGGTGTTTGTGCCCCATTTCCTTGAACATTTGATTCGCAACCCGGCTGAACTGATGACCTGAATGCCGCTGATATCCCTAGAGGGTGCAGCTCGCTCTTTCGCTGTCGAACTTTTGAACTTCAGTGTAGAGGCCTCAATTTATGAGGATTTAACGCAAATTAACATGTTTGATGGTGTAGATTTCCTTCGCCAGACCTTTTGTCGTTGGCCTTGAGTTAAGAACTTTTTGAGAATTTTCTCCTTCTTTCGTAGGGGCACACTTATGTCGCCATGATTTCTTTCAGGAGTTTTCCTTCTTTTGATGAGAGGTTTGATCCCGCCTTAAAATCCTTCACTTTTCTGGAATAAAAAAAAATGCCCCAGTCCTTTCGCATGTTGTTGTCGGGGATTCCTACGAAAAAGTCTCTTTGTTGACCAAATCACGAGTGAACAATATCCGAATTTCCAGTGAGATGATATGAGGGAAGCTATGATGATGATGGACCATGCTGATGGTGTTGACTGGGGCATTTTCCTCTTTAGGGTGGTTGATAAATGCCCCAGTGTTGAGTTGTCGTTGTTTCTGAGATTGCCCCAGTCTTGTTGTAAGGTTTCCAATATCGGGTTATCGCCAATTTTGAAATTACCCCAACCTTGCTTGTTGTCTGGGATAGTTGCTTTGACAGATGAGCTGATAAGATGTCAAAATTGCAAGAAGCTTTTACTTCTGTACCAGATGATGAATAGGTCGTGAATTTGGGCTTTGATGCCCTCAATCATTATTCCTGACTTGTTTGCACAATCCGCTTGGACTATTTTCTTCTGATTTGATGAGGACTTGTGATTAAGGGTGTCAGATCTTTGAAGGTCCTCGCTGCTGGTTGTCTTGGCATATCGTTGTTTCTTCTTTTCTGGGATTTGTGCCAGATTCGATGGAATGACATTGAAGTGTTGTTGGGTCTTCTCCACATGGGTTGCTAACTTGGAGGGTTGTTTGGGTTTGGATATTTCTCTTGAGGGATAGACAGCACCACTGATGGTTGCCTACGTACTCTTGTATGTGAGGGAGATCAGGTCTGCGTAGTTCCTACTTGATAAGATAAATGGCTTGACAAGTTTTTTTTGAGAAGTGTTTGTTTGGGTTTTTTGGGTTTTTATTTGGTTTGACCGCACCATAAATGGCTGCCTACGTACTCCCATTGATGGGGGGAGATCAGGTCTTTCGTAGTTCAGGCTTGATGAGTTGAAACCTGAATGACTTGATTTTTGATTTTTTGATTTTTTTTTTTTTTTTTTCTTTTTTCTTTTTTTTTATTTCTTTTTGTTTCATTTTTTTTTCAATATTTACACGCATGGAAAATAAAAGGCATACTACGAAGAAATTGATTTCGTCTATACATCTTCTGGAACTCGCAACTTTTATCCCCTGGATCTACATCTTTTTGGCTAGTTGAGGCCTGATAGTCTAGTTGTCAGTGGTTGTGTTACCTTCAAGGCTCGCGACAGATGTTACTTCTTGGTTTTGAATGTCTTCACTTATGGCAATAACTTGATCGCTTCTTGGTTTAGTACATTCCTCAGGGATGCTTGAGCTGGACCCATCGCAAAAAGGTATGAACTCTTAATCCTTTGATGGGTTTGTTTCCCCGACAACCTCACCACCTTCTCCTTCATCTGTTCCCTCACGCTTTTCCTAGGCTTGAGAGGATTCGACCATGAAATCTCCCTCAAACTGTTGTTGCATTTCTTGCAAGGAACTTTCCTTTTTTGCTTTTTCTTCCTTGGAAAGGATCAGTATTTCCTCCGCATCATCCAAGGTTATAAGATCTGGAATGTGGTTGTCATCTTTGGACCACAGGATGTTGGCGGAGGAATCTCCTTTGGGGATTCCCTTGTCTCCTCTGTCATTTCCTGCATTAAGATCATTCCATCTTGGGTTCTACCAGGATCATCGCTCATAGCCTTCACCTCATTTGAGCTGCCTGTCTCAAGTGGACATCTTAAGCTTTTTATTTCCTTTTTGCCTTTTTTGGTCATGGGAAATTCTATCTCCAGCTCTCAATTTTCAATTAGATCCTGGATTTTATGTCGGAAAGACTAGCATTCCTCAGTCGTATGTCCAAGTGAGTTAGAATGGTATAGACATATCTTGGTGGAATCATAACTCTTTATCTTGGGATTTATAGGAGGCAACAACTTAGTAATCCTTCCTTCGCTTATCAGAAAGTATAACATTTCTTCATTGGATTTGCTTAGAGGGGTGAATTTTTGGACTCTTGTGGAGGTTGTTTGATCTTTCTTCTTTGAGAATTCGCATTCCCCTGATTGATTTTTCCTTTGGCGAGATCTTCTAGCAATTTTATCATCCCCCTTTTTTTGGCCTTCTGATAGTTGAGTGAAAAACTGCCTTGTAACCTGATGTTGGTGCACTATCAGCTTAGTTAGCAGATTGACTTGATTTTGGATTGTCTCTAACTTTTGCATTACTATCATACCCTCCTCTGAGTTTTCCCACTTTAGGACATTTGATCTGTGCCTTTGGGGGTATTCTTCTATCTTACAAATTGGATACCTTTTAGCCCTTTCTAACCCGATCATGTTTACTTCCCTCGTATCATGCTGCAACGGAAGGTTGGTGTTGACATTCTATAGATCAGGTTGCTGAACCAAAATACTGCCACTTTCGATCAGATTTTGAATTTTATGCTTTAAGGACCAACAATCTTCTATATCGTGTCCTGGAGACCCTGAGTGGTAAGCACATCTCTGGCTTGGATTATATCTTTTGCTCCCTAGTTCCAGAGGTGGAGCCAGCTCGGTAATTTTCTTGTGATCCATTAATATTGCCAACACATTTTCAAGGGAATCGCCTAGTGGAGTGAACACCCAATTTTTCGTCCTTTCAAATTTTCTTTTCCTGTCTGGGTATTGGTTAAACGCAGCCTGTTGTTGAGATGGCAGATTGTCTTGAATTTTCCAAATGGGGGGGGGGGGGGGACTGTAGGTTGGTCTCCTAGATTGTCCCTATACAACAAGGGATACATCTTCATTGCCTTTATCGGGTACACCCTTGGGATCGCTCGCATACTTGCCAGTCTGTATATTCTTGGCAACTGCTTCCAAGGCAGTAAAGTCTTTAATCTTGCCTATCTCCAGGCCCATCTCTGCCATTTTGCCGTGTTTGATCATTTTCGAGAATGGCTTTCCAATGCCTTCTAGGATCCTCTCGTAGTACGGAGCCTCTTGGATATCAATAAACGTCATTACCATCTCAGTTTCTGTCATTGATGGAATGACTTGCGCTGCTAGATGTCTCCACCTTTGGGCATATTCTCGGAAAGATTCAGTACTTTGCTTTTTGACTTTAGTCACTTGGTATCGATTAGGTGCCATTTATGACTAAAAACTGTACTGATTTAAAAAGGCATGGGCCAATTTTTCCCAGTTGTGGATTTTGGCATTGTCAAGTCGGGCATACCATGCCTTAGCCTCTCTAGTGAGACTCTTTTGAAAAAGTTGCATCTTGAGGCTTTCATCTCCAGCATAAGACCCCAGTTCGCCAATGTACACTTTCAGGTGCGTATAGGGATCACCTTCCCCATTGTACTTTTCAAACTCCAGGACTTTGAATTTGGCAGGATAGCGAACCCCTAGGAATATGTAAAGATCTGAATAGGTGACACTCCCATAATTTCCAGTCCCTTTGATTGACCGGATGGTCTTCTCCATTTATTGGACTTTCTTTCTTATATCCCCAGTTTCTTGATCATCCTTGAGATTTGTGATTTCTTTATTGGAATGAGGTTTAGGTATCTGGGTTTTCATCTTTTTGCCAATACCCTGACTGCCCCTTGGTGTGGATAACTCTGGTTGAGTAGGCATTGTTTGGCCCCAGATTCCTCTATGTGCAGAGGATTTTGTGTGGATGGGTATTTGTGTACCCTGAGTAGATTGGTGTAGTTCTTTGAGTATAACAACCAACTCTGTCATTTGATAGCTTAATTTTTCGAACTCTTCGCGAGAGACAGGAGTAGGATCGGGCTGGGAACTTTTATCCATGTTTGACAGTGGGCTTAATGCCTTTTTGGACTTTGAACGGGAAATAGGATCAATTGCTTCCCTACAAAAGACTTATGTAGTTTAGTCTTAGGGATAATGTAAATAATATTTATAATGCGCCCATTTTAGGAATATTGTCCTGCAAAAACGGGTGTTGTATGCACAAAATATTCTTCATATTTTCCATTACATAAAGATGAATATGGAATAAAATTACAAGTAAATGTTTTTACAAGTAATTAAAAATGGAAAGCATGAAGAAACATTCCTCCGTGTTTGGTTTATCAGAGGTTGACCTATCTTAGGGTTATTCTTGCGGCTTTTTGGCATGAAGGTCCCCAAATCATCGCAATCTACTTGACGGAAAGATAATCCGTTCTTTCAACTAGAGTGAATCTGGGTGGTGCCTTTCCTGAGCCTCGTTGGAATTATTCTCCCTACGAGTCTAGTAATCAAACACCGACAAGATAACCTCCTGATGGAGGAACCACACAACATACATTCACATACGACGTGTCTCACCGTTCATGCAAATGATGACATGTGTGAAGCACTAATATCACAGATAGATATAGTACAGTGCAGTAAAATGCATTCGTACACATTCATCATTAATGTAAATGCAACATTCACACACAAGCATATAACAGTTTTAAAAAGCTTGTAATAGCGGCTTAAGCCCTCTTACTGGAAGTCCCCAGCGGAGTCGCCACCTGACGACGTCGGGATTTTTATTTGTCCCTTTTCGTTACTTATTCTTTGGTGTTCTCATTGTTATGTGAGATTTGTTTGAAAAAACAAGTGAAAAAGGTCCGACATGTATAATGTCGACGATTTGAGTTTAAGAGTCGCCAGTTGGTGTTTTTAACTGGTTGCACCAACGCAACCGAAAAAGGTTTGCACATTGACCCAGTGATGTGACACTGCTAAATGGGTCTGTGAAACCGAGATTCATTTGGGTTCGGGGGCTTGATTATGCAGAGGGAAGGTGTTAGGCACCCCCCGACATCCGTGTTGCGACGGTGACTGTCACTTTTCAAAGAAACTGTTATATGAATGTGTGTGTGTGTGGATCAATGTGTAATTATTTGGAAGTAGTGCTGTACCTCATTCGCACCTATATACACAGGGTTTGAATTTATGAAAAATTCAGTTTTAAACAGGATATAGCAATGAAGTTTTGTAAAAAGAGGTTTTTCAAACCCTGTGCTCAATAGTAATTGAGACCTTTTCATACCTCCATTTTATTATTAAATGTTCTATTGATTTGCTTTTATTTTTGATATGCGAAGCATCCTCGAGAAAATAATATATAGCAGTGCTGAACTCCTCATGGGCATGATAGCCATCCAAGGAAATTCAAACACTGTAAATAATGTACAAGCTGCTTACAATGAAAATGTCCATCCCGGAACCGAATCTAGATTCATGAGTTTGAATCATGATCACATGATTCCTAGGCTCACATGATCATGCTTTATATGAAAATAGTAAACAACTATATATATAAAAGCTATAAATATATATATATATATATATATATATGAGTCAACCATCACGAAGCACCTCCTTGGGGATCGAAAATGTAAATATATAAAAGTGGTAAATATATATATATATATATATATATATATATATATATATATATATATATGGACATGATCAACCACCACGAAGCACCTCCATGGGGGATCAAAAATGTAAATATATAAAAGCGGTATATATATATATATGGACATGATCAACCACCACGAAGCACCTCCATGGGGGATCAGAAATATAAATAAAGCAGTAAATGCGATAAACCGCCACGAAGTAAACTCCAGGCCTGACAGAAATGTAGATATATATATATATATATAGTAGGTAAAGGTCCGGATGTAAAATCCAGGCTCATCAGATATGTCTGACAACAGTTATATATATATATATATATATATATATATATATATATATAAAAAGCGAGTAAACGCTTTGGATGTAAAATCCGTGCTCATCGATATATATATATATATATATTATATATATAAGTATATATATATAAAAGCAAGTAAACGCTCCAAACATAAGTCTAGGCTCAATCGAGGCATAACTCGATAATGCTAGTCCATATATAAATATATACATATATAAGTATATATATACAGAAAGAAATGAAAACCACGGACCTAAGTCCGGGCATATGCACACAACACGACTCTCAATGTGTAGAATAGTGTGTGCAAAGATGAAGAGAAAGGATTTAAAGTGTGTAAGAAGGCTTACAGTGGACTACCAAAGAAGACTCCAATAACTTTAAATGGATGAGTACTCGGCTCCCCGCCAAGTGAAAATATAATGAATATAAGCTCAAAAGTGTTTGAAATAAGAAAGCACTCAGTTTATGGTGTGTACAAAGCCAATTGGACAGGATTTACTCGCTCTTTCTCCCTCAAATAAGGCCACCCCAAGCCCCATATATATAGAGGGGGGTACCCCAGGTCTACCTGCAGCTGCCCGGGCTGCCTAGGGCTCTGTGGGTCCCGCCATATCGCAGTACGTACACTCGGACAACTCACTGTTCGCTCGGTCATTCATAACTTTCAATCCGGGAGTCCGATGGAAGCGTGCCATACCATTGTGGAAAGCTCTTTCCGATAGCTACACAATGACATAGGATTTTCCCTTTTTTGATTATGAGAAGATGGGTTCATGACCAAAATAGCATTTTCGGGTTTCCGTCAGGCAGTCCGGTGAGCTATTTTACGTAGTTTGCGCTCTGAAGTTAAGATATGGGTCTTGTGGGACTTCTATTGAAGCAATTTGGGTTGAAATGAGTGTATTTGGTTTGAAATGAAGTTGAGTTGGAAAAATAACCATTTTGCCCCTCCCGGGGTTATCTCTGGTTTTCACACATTTGTAGCTGTCTTTTCACAGGGTTATCTTTGAGGTTGTCATGCTGTTGACTATGAATATTTACAGGGTTATCTCTGAGGTTGGAATTGATGTTGTGGTCCTCCAGGGTTATCTCTGGAGTGAAAAAGGCGCTTTTGCCCTCTTGCATAGTTAGTAACAGGAACAGAAAATTTCGAGTGTCTACACCACCTGTCGACTACGGGATTTTTAATTGTCCCTTTCTGTACTTGTGTTTTGGTGTTGTCATTTTTGATGAGTTTTGTTTGAAAAGATATGTTTGAAAAGGCGCGACATGTAAATGTCGACAATTTGACTTTTAGATTTGCCAGTTGGTAATTTTGAAATGGTTGCATAGTAGCACACAGTATTGATTATTGATGCTTACGTGAGAAGTCACTCAGTTATACTCAATTGTTGCTATAGTAATTACTGCATAGTATCTCACGTTATTTGATTTAATTATTGTCAATATTTTATATTATTAAATCAATAATTAAGATGATAAGTTATTCATATTATTATCTGCACAATTAACAATGTCTAGAAAGTTCTGTCGAGGAAAGGGGTTTGGTCACCTAATTACGCGCCAATAGGGAAAAATCCTTATCGGAAAGCCCCCTCTTTCCTGGGAACGATCTGGTTGTTAATATTGCGAGTTATAATAATGATGAATAAATGTTGTTAAAAATATTGAGGGTATTTTTATGAAGTATTTGTTGTAAATGTTGTTTGTTATTTGAACCCCCATTTACCCATTTTTCAAAACTGTCGATAAAAAGTTATCTCAGTTCTGTATTATTATAGAAGTATATATATATATATATATATATATATATATATATATATATATATATATATATATATAAACATGTGTTGTATTATATAAGTTATATATATTATATATATAAAGTGTGTGTCCGTGATGGTGTGTGTGGGAGAATTTTGTGGGTGGTGGAAGATATTATATATATATATATATGATTTTGGTGTATATGAAATGTCCTTGGGGGGTTCAAAAGGGAGTCACGAGTGGCTTGTTTATATATATATATATATATAATAAGTTTTGTTTTACTTGAATATTATATTCTTAATTTGAAAAACTAGCGTCTGTGAGGTTACAAGAATTCGGCCCGTGACTTTCAAAAGTTATGTCTGTGATATTTTTTCTTAACAATGCCCCTTCCATTCTCCTATAAATAGGATTCTTAGTTAGAATTGAAAATCACACCAGAATCAGAGAATTCTTCTTCTATAATATTGAGCGTATTTCTTTAGAGTTTTAAGAAGCTTTGAGCGTAGAAAACACTGAAAGTTTTCTTCAAGAATATCCCCGCTATACCAGTTAAATACTTTCCTTTTTAAGGTAAGGGATATTATTTTTGTTCAGTATTCATATGAAATAATATTTTCTTTCATACTTTGTAGTATGTAAGTAATATTATTTTGTTTCAGATTTCGAATTCTACACTCATTTTGTTAAAGTTTTGGCTTCTATACTCCATGAAATTAGTAGAATATCCTTGATATTTGCGCTTCATCCAGTATCTTTTCATGGAAATATTATTCTGAGCATTCTTGATAAGTTTTAACTTTTTCATGCCGAAGTACTATTCACGGGGTTACTATCCCTGAAGTACTATTCATGGGATACTATTCACTCGATTACTATTCACCCGGGGTACTATTCATGACAAAAATTGATTTCATTACGGTCCAAATCATTTTTGATACAATATTATTCTTGAATTTTACTCCACAAAGTAGTATCATGTTGATAATTTGGACATTATTGAATTATGGATAAATTAAATTATAAATCTTTAAAATTTATCTTTTGCTTTCTTTTAATTGAATTCTTATATCATTGTCATCATCCTCATGCTTATATTATGATGAAAGTCATCTGTGGCCCGTAGTACATAGATGGACTTGGTATGATTATGACTAGGAATTATTCGGTATAATCATGACCGTAATGTTACAAATGATGTGGTAAATGTCCTCATTGGCCTGTAGTGCATTGATGGACAATTGTTGGCATGATCATGACCATTGATTAAAACACGAATATCCTTGACTCATAGTGCATGGATAATTTGTGGTCGTGATACTAATGAATATCCTTGGCCGTAGTGCAGGGGTGATTCAATGATGTGGATTATTTATTAAGCTGAGTCTCAGCAATAAAATTGATGATAAACTTTTTAAATCATAGAAGATAGTAGATATCATGCTCTACTTGACTCTTCTAATGGATTGCTTGTTTTGCTGCAGTTAAACTTGATGTATATTGTATTTTATCTGTTTAGCACTGTTGAAGGCTAACAATAATTTATTCTGCATTATCTTGGTCATAATATTTCTTACTGGGCTAGTTAAGCTCACCCTTTACTTTCATTATTCTCTTCAGAAAATGAGAATATAGTTGGGACTAGTCGAGGAACGGAGTGACGGTCCAGATGGTTGCATTAGTAGTCCTCACTATCCTATGAAATAGTGAGATAATAAATGTAATGAGGACTCCATTGAGTTTGGATATTGTCTAGGTGACAATATTCGTATTAAAACTCTCAGATTATATTTTGTCGTATTTTACATGACAATTGTATAATTAAGTTGTATTTGAATTTTGTACAATGTATTTGGCGACTCAGAATGGGTGATGTATACCTATTTTGGGGGCGTCGCATAATTTACAAGCTGGCTGCAGCTGAGAAATGTCCATCTTGGAAACCAAATCTAGATTTAGAGGCTAAATCTGTGATCACATGATTCTTAGGCTCACATGAAAGAGCAATATGTACAAAAGCAAGAAAAAGAACTAGATTTGAGTAAATCTAAACCATTCTAACTTCAATGAATCTAGTTTAGTCACTTTTGAATCGATCAAAGTTAGAAGTAGCCTGATTTAAGTAAATCTAGCCCGCAGGCTGCAAGATTAAATATCTACATTATGAAAGTAGTTAAAGTAGATATTTATATAAAAGTAATATATATATATATATATATATATGTGTGTGTGTGTGTGTGTGTGTGTAAAGAAGGATTCAGACTGCTTTTGGAGCTTGAGAACTCAGTTTCCACCGGTTAAAATTTTATATGTTGTATTATATATGTATACAAGTGTTTAGAAAGAAAAATATTAAATTTGGAACACTATAGGAGGGGTTAAGAGCTGAAATGGACAGAGTTTTCTCTCTTTTTCTTATTTTTTTTTCTTTATTTTATGGCTGATGGGGGGTCTTATTTATAGATCAAAATAGTTGCGGGTCTACCCATGGTAGCCGCGGGTCTACCTACGGCTACCCGGGTGGGCCCAGGCCCAATGGGTCTCATTGTCTCGAAGTACGCACACTTCGGCCAACGCGCTGCTTGTTCGAACTTTCATAACTTTCAATTCGAGAGTCCGATGGAGGCATGTCATACCATTCCGGAAAGCTCTTTCTGAGAGCTACGCAATGACATAGGGTTGCTCTTTTCAGAATACATGAAGATGGGTCCATGACCAAAATGGCATCTTCGGGTCTTCGCAGGCAGTCTGTTGACCTATTTTGCGTAGTTTGTGCTCGAAAGTGCTGCAATGGCTCTTTGTGATCCAATTTGCAGTTATATTAGGTTTGTTAAAGTTGACTAGTTAAAATGACCATTTTTCCCTTCTAGGGGTTATCTCCAAGGCTAACTGGGCTTTTGCCTATTCTTTGGGGTTGTCTCTAGGGTTTAATTGCTGCTAACCTTTCTTTTCCTTATGGTTGATCTCTAAGTTTGATTTGATGTTCCACGAGGATATCTCCGTGGTTTGATTTGATGTTTTGGTCCTCCAAGGTTATCTTTGGAGTGTGAAAAAAGTATTTTTTCCCTCTTGCATAGTTAGTAACAGGAAAACAAAATTTTGAGTGTCTACAATAGGAAAAGGAGAGTATGCATTGATTACATTAATTTAAATAAAGTGTGCCCGAAGGATTTTTATCCGCTCCCACATATCGATAAGTTAATAGATGCTACTTCTGTAAGACCCCAACTTTTTATGAATAAAGATTTAATTTTCTCTAATTATTATTTTAAATAATAAGGTGTGGATTTGATATAATGCTATAGTTATGGGTGATATGTGTAAATTTTACAAAGTAAGCAAGTTGTAATAAATTATTCGTTTGGTCAAGGAATATTCTTTTTGTTGGGAATATTCGTACGACAGCACAATAATTGGTGAACCCCATAACAGAATGATTGTTGGATATAGAAAGTGACAAAAATAACCTTTTTATAAAAATAACGGCAAAACTTTTACCATTAAACTGTTGAATTACCTGATGATAAAAGTACAATAATACGCGAGGTTGCACAATAGCACACGGTATTGCACAGTATCTTTGATTATTGATTCTTACATAAGAAGTCTCTCAGTTTCATTCAATAATTGCCACAATAATTATTGCATAGTATCTCATATTATTAATTCAATTATTGTCACAGTATCATCTGCACAATATTTTATATTATTAAATGAATAATTGAGACAACACAATTATTCATATTATTATTTTCATTATTGATAATGTCTAGAAAGTTCTGTCGAGGAAAGGGATTAGGTTATTTAATTGTGCGACAATAAGGAGAAGTCCTTATCGAAAAGTCCCCTCTTTCATGGGAATGATCTGGTTGTCAATATTGTGAGTTATAATATTAATAATAAATAATTATTGAAAGATTTAAAAATGTGTTTATTGAAGATAAGTGATTTGTGGTAAATATTTATTCAATTTTTGATATAAATAGAGGGGTTTTTCATGAAGTATTTGTTGTAAATTTGGCTTATTATATGGACCCCCACTTACTCATTTTTTAAAATTATCGGTAGAAAGTTATCTCAGTTTTGTTTTATTATTATTATAATAGAAATAAAACAAAAAACTTTTTATATAAAATAGAATACTTTTTATATTATATATAAAGTTATTCATTTTATTAGATTATAAATAGAATATATTATATTTTATATAAAGTTTTTGTTTTATTAGAATATTTTATTACATAGTGATGAATAGTAAAAATCAGATTGTCGCCGATTCTGCACCCGTGAAATTTCTTTCTGTTCACCTGTGATTTTCTTTTAAATAGTACCCTGCCATTCTCCTATAAATAGGATGCTTAGTTAAGAAATGAAAATCACACTAGAATCAGATAATTCTTCTTCTATAATATTGTGCGTATTTCTTTTGAGCATAAGGATACTTTAAGTGTAGCAAACGATGCAAGTTTTTCTCAAGAATATCTCCGCTATACCAGTTAGATTTAATCTCCTACTAAGGCAAGAGATATTATTTTCATTCAATATTCGTAAGAAATATTATTTTCTTCCATACTCTATAGTATATAAGTAATATTATTTAGTTTCATATTCCTAAATCTACACTTATTTTGATAAATCTTTATACATACTCCACAAATTAGTAGAATATTCTTGAATTTTGCGCTTCATCTAGTATCGTTTCACTAAAATATTTTTCTGAACTTTCTTATTAAATTTTAATCTTTTCATGTCGGGGTACTATTCACTCGGGTACTATTCACCCGGGGTACTATTCACGACAAAATTAGTTTCTTTTCTGTCCAAATTATTTTTGATACATGAATATCATTCTTGAATTTACTCCACAATTAGTTATCATGTTGACAATTTGGACATTCTTAAACTCTGGATAAATTAAATTATAAATCTTTAATATTTATCTTTGATCTCACTTGATTGATTTCTTATATCATTGTCATCATCCTCATGCTTATATTGTGGTGAACGTTATCTTTGGCCCGTAGTGTGACTCCCCCAAAATAGGTATACACAACCCATTCTGAGTCGCCAAATACATTGTACAGAACTTAAATATAAACTTCATTTATACAATACGACAAAACGTAACTGAGAGTTTTAACACGAATATTGTCTCGTAGACAATATCCAAACTCAAATGGAGTCCTCATTATAATTATTATCACACTATTTTATAGAATAGTGAGGACTATTATAGCCACCATCTTGGACCATCACTCCATTCCCCGACTAGTCCCAGCTATATTCTCATTTCCTGAAGAGAACAATGAAAGAAAAGGATGATCTCAACTAGCCCAGTAAAGAATATTATGACTAAGATAATGCAAAATAAATTATCATTAGCCTTTAGCAGTGTAAAACTGATAGAATACAATAGACAACGAGTTTAACTGCAGTGGAACAAACAATCCATTAGAAGAGTCAAGTAGAGCATGATATCTACTATCTTCTATGATTTAAGAGTTCATTATCAATATTTTATCTCTATAACACATTTCAATAAATAATCAACATCACCAAATTATCCATGCACTACGGGCCAAGGATATTCGTTAGTATGACATCCATGAATTATCCATGCACTACGAACCAAGGATATTCATTATTATCACATCCACGAATTATCCATGTACTACGGGCCAATGATATTCGTTAGTATCACAAGTGGTCATGATCATGCCAACAACTGTCCATCAATGCACTACGGGCCAATGAGGACTTTTACCACATCATTTGTAACATTACATGTTATGATTATACCAATACACAATTCCTGGTCATAATTATACCAATCAACAGTCCATCTATGCAGTATGGGCCAAAGATGAGTTTAATCACAATATAAGCATGAGGATGATGACAATGATATAAGCATCAATCAAACGAAATCAAGGATAAATATTAAAGATTTTTTAATTTATCCAGAGTTTAAAAATTTCCAAATTGTCAACATGATAACTGCTTTGTGGAGCAAAATTCAAGAATAATATTCATGTATCAAAAATAATTTGGACAGAAAAGAAATCAATTTTTATCGTGAATAGTACCCCGGGTGAATAGTACCTGAGTGAATAGTACCCTGTGAATAGTATATCATGAATAGTACTTCATGAATAGTGCCGTACATATGAATAGTGCCGTATGTATGAATAGTACCCATGAATAGTACTTCATCATGAAAAGATCAAAATTTAACAAGAATGTTTAAAAAAATATTCCAGTAAAACGATACTAGATGAAGAGCAAATTTCAAGGATATTCTACTAATTTCAAGGAGTATAGAAGCAATACTTATCAAAATAAGTGTAGAATTAGGAATATGAAACGAAATAATATTAATTACATATTACAGAGTGTGGAAGAAAATATTATTTCATACGAATATTGAACAAAAATAATATCCCTTACGAATATTGAATGAAAATAATATTCCTTACGAATATTAAACAAAGACAATATTCCTTACAAATATTGAATCTATAATATTTCTTACGAATATTAAACGAAAATAATATTCTTTACGAATACGAAAAATAATATCTCTTTTGAATATGAAATAAATAATACCCCTTACCTTAGAAAGAGAGCAATTTTGACTGGTATAGCAGAGATATTCTTGAAGAAAGCTTATACTATTTTCTACACTCAAAGCTTCCTTAAACTCAAAAGAAATAGGCTCAATATTATAGAAGAAGAATTCTTTGATTCTGGTGTGATTTTCATTTCTAAACTGAGCATTCTATTTATAGGAGAATGGCATGATACTATTTGAATTAGAAAATCACGGGTGCACAGTAAAACCATGATGGGCGCCAAATTCGTTCGGATGATTTTTTTTTCTGATTTACATTGCAGCACTATGCAGTACGATGCAAACATTATGCAGTACTATGCAACAATAAAATATAATATATTCTATTTTATATAAAAAATAAAACTTATATATATATATATATATTGACATACTTTATATATATATATATATATATATATATATATATATATAACTGAGATAACTTTCTACCGATAATTTTGAAAAATGAGCAAGTGGGGTTCCATGTAATAAACCAAAATTTACAACAAATATTTCATAAAACCCCCCCTTTATTTATCTCAATTTACTTGGCTTCACTAAACACATTTTTAATAACATTTATTCATCATTAATATTATAACTCACAATATTTACAACCAGATCATTCCTAGGAAAGAGGGGTGTAAGACCCCAACTTTTTATAAATAAAATTGAATTTTCTCTATTCATTATCTTGAAATAATAAGGAGTTAATTTGATATAATATTTTGGTTATGGGTGAAATGTGCAAATTTTGCAAAATAAGCAAGTGGTTATAAAATATTTATTGTTGTCGGGGAATATTCATTTGGTCGTGGAATATTTTTTGTTTGTCGGGAATATTCGTGCGACCATGCCATGATCATTTGGGGGCCCCATAACGGAAAACGGTCGGATGAAGAAAATGACAAGTTTGAATTTTTATAAATAAAGACGTAATTATTCTGCAATTAACAACTTTGTTGGAATACCCTTTGGTTAAAGTACATGTCTACGCGTGTGGTTGCACAATGAGTATAT
This sequence comes from Panax quinquefolius, assembly GCA_020205615.1. Classification (NCBI taxonomy): domain Eukaryota; kingdom Viridiplantae; phylum Streptophyta; class Magnoliopsida; order Apiales; family Araliaceae; genus Panax; species Panax quinquefolius. Next base: position 51,736,707 of record CM035155.1, read on the forward strand.
GGTATTGCATAATATTTTTGAATTATTGATTCTTACGTAAGAAGGCACTAATCAATAATTGTAACAGTAATTATTGATCAATATTTTATTTTATTAATTCAATAATTGTTGCGTTGATATTTTATATTATTGTTGTTTCAATAATTGTCATTTGCGATATTTCCCATTATCAGATCAATAATTCATATTATTTGAATAATATTATTAGATAACCTTACTGACAATGTCTAAGGATGTTCTGTCTAGGAAAGGTGTTTGGTCACCTAATTGCGTGCCAATAAGGAGAAATCCTTATCGGAAAGTCCCATTTTTCCCGAGAACGACCTAGTTGTCATTATTGTGATTCTGTAATATTATTTGTGAATAATTAATTATTGATTTATATGATAAAGAAATATTTATTTTTATGTGGATATAAATGAAGGAATTAATGTTGAGGTGTTTTATCAGTATTTTGTCAGATTGGAGGTATTAAAAATCGTCCGTATGTGAATTTCGGGTATTTTTTGTTTGGAATTTGGAAAAATTTTCTTCTACAAAGTTGTAGAGAATTGAATTTCTATTCAATAGACATGAGATTTGAATTTTTCTGATAAAGGGCTATTTATTATGAATTATTGAAGTTTCAAAGATAAATGTTTTTTATTAAAAACATGGGTGGGCCCCACTTTTGGTTGGTGTAGAAATTTTGAATTTTAGTGGGCCCCACTTGTGATGGCTGATAATTTGGTCAAATAAATGTGCGTAAAAAAATTAGTATTTTATTAATTTAGTCTCCTTTGGCATTCTAGCATTTTCCTATAAATAGGTGCTTAGGTTAGAACTGAAAATCACATCAGAATCTGAAGCTTTCTCTCTCTATATTATCGAGCGTATTTTTGTGAGTATTTAGATACATTGAGAGTTGCTATTCAGTGCAAGTTTCCTTCAACATTACATTCGATATTCCGGTCAGAAGTACTGTTCTTTTGAGGTAAGTGATGTTATTTTCTTCGTAAATGATATTATTTCTTTCAATATCATTATGTCGAAATATTGGTATGAATATTATTGTGGAATTTCTACCTTTTTGTGTCGGAGTTACTATTCATGTATACGACACTATTCATGTATACGATACTATTTCACGAATACGACACTATTCACCAAAAAATAAAATTTTCTCTTCTTTGTCCCAGATGTCTATTATGGTTATTATCTTTGATTGTATCCATGTTTTGATCTTCATTCTTGAATTTTACTCCACTATGGTTTATTATGGAGTATTTTTAAACTTAGATTATCTAAAGTACGAATCCCTAATCTTGATCCTTTTTATCTCACTGGATTCGTTCTTTAAAATATTTTTCATCTTCCTCAGTACTTAATAGTAATACTTGATGAATATCTTTGGCCTGTAGTGCAAAGATGAATGATTATCTGATGAATATCTTTGGCCCGTAGTGCAAAGATGGATAGGTGTTGAGAAGAACATGACCAACTGGTGATACAAATGAATATCTCTGGCCTGTAGTGCAAAGATGAATATTTGATTCAAGATGTATATTGATTGATGTTACAGGGATAAAATATTGATGATGGACTTTTAAATTCATACATGATAGTAGATTTTATTCTCTACTAAACTCTTCTAATGAATTGTTATTTCAGCTGCGAATATTGATCTAAAACTTGTTGTCTATTATATTTTATCTGATTTGTTGAAGGCTAACGATAATTTATTGTTCATTATCATAGTCATAATATTCTTTACTGGGCTAGTTGAGCTCACCCTTTTCCTTTTTATTTCATTTTTCTTCTCAGGAGGTGAGAATTTAGCAGGAACTTGCCGAGGTATGGAGTGATGGTTCAAGATAGTTGTTTTAGCAGTCCTCACTATTTTGGAAAATAATGCATCAATAATTATAATGAGGACTATATCTGAGTGTAGATATTGTCTAGAAGACAATATTTGTATTTAAACTCACAGTTTATGTGTTGTCGTATTTTGCGCGACAATTATATTAATAAAGTTGTAGTTATTTTTGTACCATGTATTTGATGACTCAGAATGGGTGGTGTATACCTATTTTGGGGGTGTCACAATTGGTATTAGAGCTTAGAGATATGGTCTCTGGCGGAGATCGGAGAATAGAACTAGGAGGGGAGAGACGAGTAAATCCTTCGCTAGTGTGTCCTACCTAAGCTTATTTGTTGGTCGGTCAGAATATAGGGGTATTATGTGGTATGTCAATTTCTTTAATTAACCCTTGTTTTGTGGCAGTATTTGAGAATGGCAGCTGAGAACGTTAACAATGGAGTGTATGAGACCGTGGAGACACCTTTAATCACCAACCAGGAGAACGTGCAACAGGAAGGCAATATTCCTCCTGTAAACAACATTACCAAACAAACGATGAATGATGGGATGTTTAGAAGCTTTTTTCAGTTCATGTAAAATCAGACGAGGGAGACTCGTGTACAAAATACAGGTAGAAATGATAGCAATGCGCGGTTTGTCACAACCAACCAGTTTAAAGAGTTTGGACCACCAGAGTTCTGGGGAAAGCCAGATCCGATTAAGGCGGAAATGTGGGTCAAGCAAATAACCAAGATTTTCGATGTCTTAGGATGTACAGAGGAACAGAAGGTTCCATTCGCCACCTTTATATTTCGTGGTGAGGCAGATTACTAGTGGGAATCTTTGAAGCGTACCTAGCCAGCCGCACTCAATATGTCTTGGGAAACATTTTAGAAACTGTTCAATGACAAGTACTTTCCTAAAAGTATTCATCATATAAAGGAGGTAGAGTTTATTAGACTGGAACAGAATAACATGACGGTGTCCTAGTACGAGGCAAAGTTTGCGGAGTTATCCAGGTTTCCACCTCATTTGGTAGAGAATGAGGAACGTATGACACAGATGTTTCTTAGAGGTCTAAAACCCAAAATTTGTCAATACCTTATCTCTCACAAATTTTCTCTATATTCAGATGTTGTCAACATGGCTCAATTATTAGAGCGAGATAATGAGTATGTTCAACCGATGGACCACAACTAGGGTCATACCGGTGACAGCAGTCATCGGAGCAATGATAACCAGCGGAGAGGAAAAAATACGGACAAAAGCGGTAACCACTCGGGTGGTAATCGTGGCAATGATAATAAGAGAGGTGAGTCAAGTTGAAATTTCAAAAAGAGGAGATTCAACAATGACGGGAAGACATCAGCAGCAACATTAGCACCAATAACAAATTCTAGGGGAGGAGAACGACCGCCAGTTAGATTCTACAGATGCGGAGATGAGGGACACATAAGTCAAAAATGTTCACAACCTTCCAAGGTGTGTTTCAGCTGTGGAAAAGACGATCATATAGCCTAATTTTTTCCGGTAGCAAAGTCAAGTCCAACTGGGACGGTGGCACCAAAAGCGACTACAGACAAAACAAAGTCGGTGGTTCAAGGGAAAGCGTTTGTCGTGACTAGCCAAAACGCGAGAAACCCGAACGAGGAGATCACGGGTAAGCTAATCTTAAACTCTTATGAAGTTTAAACCTTACTAGATACCGCTTCTACCCATTCTTTTATCTCTCGTACTTGTGCTCAACATTTGAACTTGACTCTAGAGAAATTAGACTTTGACTTATCTGTTTAGACTCCGTTAGGAGAAACTTTCATTACATCCACTGTTTATAATTCTTGCTTGATCCAAGTTAGCACCATCACATTACCTGTTGATCTTATCTCTTTAAAGATACTTGCATTTGATGTGATTTTAGGGATTGATTGGTTAACCACTCATTATGCTAAAATTGATTGTTTTCGTAAGGATGTTTGTGACGCCCCCAAAATAGGTTTACAACACCCATTATGAGTCGTCAATAACATGGTACAGAAATAACTACAACTTTATTAATACAACATAAAAACTGTGAGTTTAAATACAAATATTGTCTTCTAGACAATATCAACACTCAAATAAGTCCTCATTACAATTATTGATATATTATTTTACAAAAATGGTGAGGACTACTAAAACAACTTTCTAAGACCTTCATTCCATACCCCGACTAGTACTCGCTACATTCTCGCCTCCTGAGAAGAAAAATGGAACAAAAAGGAAAAGGGTGAGCTCAACTAGCCCAGTAAAGAATATTATGACTAAGATAATATAGAACAAATTATCGTTAGTTTTCAACAGGGAAAATTTAATTTCATTTATAATAAGTTGGGGTCTTACATAAGGGGTATTATTTCTTTCGTATTCATAAAGAAAACTTCCGTTATTCCATTTTTTTATTCTGTTGGAATAACCTGTATATGCGGTCTACCCTATACTTGGTGAAATTCTTCTGTTATTCCATTCTTTATCATTATGATGGAATAACCTGTCTATGCGAAGTACCACATACATGGTGAAATTCTTCTGTTTTTCCATTCTTTATTATCTTTGTTGGAATATCACATGCGTGCGCTTACGCACGACCGATTCCGTTATTTATTATTCTCGTTGGAACATCCCGCTTGCGATTTTTTTGCCTCGACTTGGTTCCGTTATTTATTATTCTGTTGGAATAACTCCGTCTGGTATTTATCGCATGCCCGATGATTTCTTTTGTTATTTCATTCTTTATTATACTCAGTTGGTTAAAGTTTTGACTTCTATACTCCATGAAATTAGTGGAATATAGTTGATAATTGCGCTTCATCCAGTATCTTTTCATGGAAATATTCTTCAAAGCATTATTGAATTTTACTCTACAAAGAAGTATCATGTTGACAATTTGGACGTTATTAGTTCCTGGATAAATTAATTCTTGAACTTGTTTTATTGAATTCTTATATCATTGTCATCATCCTCATGTTTATATTATGTTGAAAGTCATCTATGGCTTGTAGTGCATAGATGGACTTGGTATGATTATGACCAGGGATTAATCTGTATAATCATGACCGTAATGTTACAAATGATGTGGTAAAAGTCCTCATTGGCCCGTAGTGCATTGATGCACAGTTGTTGGCATGATCATGACCATTGATGAATACACGAATATCCTTGGCCCGTAGTGCATGGATAATTTGTGGTTGTGATACTAATGAATATCCTTGGCCATAGTGCATGGATGATGTGGATTATTTATTAAGCTGAGTCCCAGCGATAAAAGTCATAAAAGATAGTAGATTTTATTCTCTACTTAACTCTTTTAATGGATTGCTTGTTCCGCTGCAGTAAAACTTGATGTTTGTTATATTGTATCAGTTTAACATTGTTGAGGACTAACGATAATTTATTCTGTATTATCTTAGTCATAATATTTCTTACTAGGCTAGTTGAGCTCACCCTTTTACTTTCATTGTTCTCTTCAGGAAATGAGAACGTAGCAGGGACTAGTCGGGGAACGGAGTGATGGTCCAGATAATAGCATTAGTAGTCCTCACTATTCTGTTAAATAGTATGATAATAAATGTAATGAGGACTCAATTGAGTGTGGATATTGTCTAGATGACAATATTTGTATTAAAACTCACAACATATGTTTTGGTGTATTTTACATGACTGTTGTATAATTAAGTTGTATTTAAATTTTATACCATGTATTTGGTGACTTAAGATAGGTGATGTATACCTATTTTGGGGGTGTCACAGTTGGTATCAAAGCTTAGGGATATGATCCCTGGCTAAGATGTGAGACAAGAACTAGGAGGGGAGAGACGGGAAATTCCTTCTCTAGTATGACCTACCAAAGTTTATTTGGTATTTAATTGGTAGGTCAGAGTATAGGGATAATATGTGATATGTTAATTAACCCTTGTTTTGTGGCAGTATTTAAAAATGACATCCGAGAATGTTGAGAACATTAATGGAGCACAGGAGACCGTTGAGTTTCCACAGATCAATAATCAGGATAATGTGCATCAGGAAGGAGACAATCCTCAGGCCAATAACAACACGGACCAGATGATGAACGATGGAATGTTCAGAGGCTTTATGCAATTCATGCAACATCAGGCAAGAGCGGCTCCTATCCAAAATACAGGTGGAAACACTGGTAACTCTCGGACTGTCACCGCTAAACAGTTTAAGAAACTGGGACCACCGGAGTTTTTTGGAGAGCCAAAACCACTTAAGGCGGAGACGTGGATAAAGCAGATCTGCAAGATATTTGATGTCCTAGGATGCTCCGAGGATCAAAAGGTTCCCTTTGCCACCTTCATGTTGCGTGCAGAGGCAGACATCGGTGGGAATCAGAAACGTACTCAACCTACCGTGACCAAGATGACTTGGGAGAAGTTCCAAAATTGTTCAATGACAAGTACTTTCCCGAAAGTATTCGTCACATGAAAGAGGTAGAGTTCATCAAGCTGGAGTAAAACATCATGACCGTGTCGTAGTACGAAGCCAAGTTTGCCGAGTTGTCCCGGTTTGCGTCCTATTTGGTTGATAATGAGGAGAGAATGACGCGAATGTTTCTAAGAGGTTTGAAACCCGAGATACGTCAATATCTTTTCTCTCATAAACTGTTTTTGTATTCAGATGTTGTTAATATGGCTCAGTTATTGGAGCGCGATAATGAGTCAACCCAACCAAAAGAGAACAGCCGGAAAAATGATAATACCAGTGATAACAGTTGTAATTCTATGTATGTGCACACCTAGAGGGGGGGTGAATAGATACTTGTGCTTAAAGTGATAAACAGTGAAATCTTTTTGAAAATTTCTACTACAGGTATAATTCAGACAGCTACACCTGTCTGCTTTAGTGTCTGCTTTAACTTATGTTCTTCATTTAATATTATCAGACAGCTAGACGTGTCTGTTTTAGTGTCTAGATTCGTGTAACTACAAACTAATAAAGTAGAATACCCAGAAATTAAACAAACAAAAAGGTAAAGTACAGAAACGTAAAGGCACCGAGATTTTTACGTGGTTCGTCCCCTATCCTCTACCTAGTGGCCTAATCCATGTCCAATCCCAACTAGGATTGGAGACTCTTTTTATTAAACTTAATATTCAATTAAATATAATAATAAGAACTCCCTGTTACAAAGAAGCTTTCCACTGATGGACACCTCTTTTTCCTATGCACCTCTCTGAACTTTCTCACCAATCGAGACCTTTGCACCTCTACAACCTTGAAAGCTCTCTTTGAACAGATCCTATATATTGCTAGATAGACCAAGCCAAACAAGACTTGAACTTTGAATATAATAAAAGAAATTACAGTAGACTTCTTATTTTCTAGCCACAAAGAATTATAGACAGTACAATGAATAGCTGGAAATAAACAATGAAAGCTCTCAATAGGATTCTTCTCTCAGATATAACAACGTGAATTAGCTTTCAGTATCCTCCCAGTACTTAGCCGTGAAAATAATAACACTATATATAAAGAGAGACCCAACGGCTATAAAATAATTGTTAGCAATAAATTAGATGATTTAAATCCCATAGCAAGAAATCGATGATTTAAATCCCATAATATTAGCTACTAATATCGACTAAACTAAGCATGAACATAAGATAGAATAGGAAACTCATATCAAAGTTGGTATACCCCATGATATTAACAATTAAAGAGTCCAACCGATTTGGTAAATCAAGGATATGTTTTCAAGTCAAACCAAAACACCTTACATAAAGGAATAATGAGATATTTGATAAAGTTTGTTACTAGCCAATCATTAGATAACAGGTACCTTATTTAGTTTCCTTTTCAAATTGAATTGCATATCATTACTAAATTATATTAAAGATCTTTTCAGCAACATGCAACATGCAAACTTAAATATAGAAGGAATATACTAATGGACCATAATTCTAATCTTGGGCCACAAAAAATCAACATATAATAAATTTAAATCAGCCTAAACAATTTAAATCAAGTTCATAAACCCAATAATATTGTCATCATTAAAATCATAAAATATATAACCAACATTCTCCCCCTTTTTGATGATGACAATACATAATGCCATTTAATTAATATGCTCCCCCTAAGTATATAGCTCCCCCTTAATTTATTCATATTAAGGAAACAAATTCTAAATTACCATCATTTGCATATTCAAGCACAATATAGTATCTCAAATACCATATATATATCTCCCCTTTGTCATTATCAAAAGAAACCACATATTAATCATTAAGCACAAGTATCTCTCCCCCTTTGTCATCAACAAAAAGTAATGTATAACAATTTAGCTAAATAGTTATCTCTCCCCATTTGCCAACATTAAAAGAATAAGTGCAAAGATAAAGAATGTCATTGGAGCAAGTTTATAACAAAACCACATATAGCAAGTAGACAATACGATCATACCTTTGTGATTTGTTACCTATATAACAACATTTTGTAACCAGTAGAAAGCTTGATAGTTGTGCTCCTTAATGTAGATTTGGATTTTGTATTTTCAGAATCAAAAATCTATTTAATAGCACTTCTTTTTATCATCCCAATGTTGAGGTCTTTAAAGCTCAGGTTAGGAGGATAATTTTTCACTGTTATGGTTGTTCTTGGAAGACTACCATTGGTCATTTGTTCATCTGATTAACTTTCTGGAATATCAGATTTTGCATAAGAATTTATCTGATTTGCCTTCAAAAACAGACGGGTCGAGCAGTCTTGATTTAGGTGTCTGCATGTTTTCCTGGTTCATCTATTTTTCCTTCTGATGAAGACGACTTAGGCTATCTGGATTGAGCTGTTTTTCTTTCCAAATTCCAGATCTTTAACTGTTTTCCTGCAAAGTTTCCTTCCTCTTCTTTTGACAGATCAGGGTTAAAATTATCAAATAAAATATGAACATATTCCTCAACCTTTTATCAAGATTATCATGTGTATTAAATATGGAGCATATGACATAATAAATGATGTTATTAACCCTTGTAATACGAAATCCATAGTGTTATTATAATAATATATCTAATTAAAACTCTATTAAAAATATTAAAAATAACATGAGGTACTTACAGATTCCACCAAATAATTTATAGGTAACTTACTCTCTCAAAGTAAAGAATCATCCATCTCCTTTTGATCTTGAGACACCTATAAATAAATAGTCTCTATCTTTTTGGTACCCAAATCTTCTTGGGTCCTTTTGGGTTAGTAGCATATGAATCACTTTTCTTTACCCAAATTTATTTTATTCTAATTTTATTACAATTAGAATCAAAATGACCTTTAAAACCACATTTTTTACAAGTAACAAATGGTGAACAATAAAGTGGTTTATGCCTTGATTTACTATTAATCATTCTAATATTATTATTAGTCCTATTTTCAACATTTTTAATAGGATTATACCCAATTCCTTATTTATCAAGACTAGACCTTTGTGCCCCTAACATAACATTTAGGTTCTCTTCTCCTTGCACAAATTTAGCAAGATCATTTTTAAAGATGTTATTTCAGCATTTGTTACATTATCATCATGTTGCATATTCATCATTTTCCATCATTAAAAGCATCTATGCACATTTCTCATTTTAATTTTTTTTTAAATTTGATTTTCATTTTTAAGATATTCATTTTCTTTTTTTTTCTTCAATAAGTGACTCAACTTCATTCATTAGCTCATTTACGCAGCTTCTTAAAATAAGCGCTTTTTTTTTTAAGCCTTTGATTTTCATTTTGTAAAGCAAGATAATCAGATGTAGATATTTCAAAATTTTCATGAAAATTCGTTACCTCTAGTTGATCACCGTCTTCTAGTCCCATGAAACATAATTGGCCAATTTCTTCATCTTGTTTCTGCTTTTTGACTTGCTGCTTCATCGGAGTTGAGATACCTTCTTGATTCTTCCTTTGTTTCTTTCTTTGAAGTAGTCTCTCGAGTTTTCTTGAGAGCATTTCAATTTCTTCATCAAAATCTTCATCATTGCCTTCTATGTAACTTTCAACATGAGAGCCAAGATCTTCTTCTTAGGTGCCTCATCTTCTTCATCGCACTCTCTTGAGTTGATTTTCAAATTCTTCAAGCTCTCCAAACAAGGTAAGAGTTTCCATGGTACTAATTGTTGGTGAGTCTTGGAGAGTTGTGACTTTCGCAAAACCCGTTTGGGCATGACTTCTTAGCGACTTTCTATTAATTTCTCTCGATCAATTTTCTTTCCAAATACTTAGAGAGTTCATTAGAGTAAGAAATCTCCCTTGAGCTTCATTAATTGTTTCATATTTTTCTAATTTGAAGAGTTCATATTCTTGCATCAACATACTTAGCTTGACTTCCTTCACTTCAGTAGTTCCCTCGAGCCTCATGAAGATTGTATCCCACATTTCTTTTGTTGTGTTGCACGATGATACTTTATCAATTTCAGCTTGGACCATTCCGCTTAGCAAGGTGTTCATGGTTCTTGAATTGTAGGAAAACATATAGCTTTCGTTTGCATCCATCTCCATGAGAGCCTTTGGTTTTCCATCATCATGTCTAGGAATGATAGGTCCATTTTCAACAACCCACCATTCCGATGGGTCTCTTTTAAGAAAAATCTTCATTCTGAACTTCCAAAAGTTGAAGTTTTCACTTCCGAACAACAACGGTGGCCTACTTGTGGACTGACCTTCTTGAAAGTTTAGATGTGCCATAGGATCTTTCCCTACGACCTGCAACAATCAATATTAGTAGAGCCTTACTCTGATACCAAATGTAATTCTATGTATGTGCACACCTAGAAGGGGGGGGTGAATAGGTGTTTATGCTTAAAGTGATAAACAGTGAAATCTTTTTGAAATTTTCTGCTAAAGGTATAATCAGACAGTTACACCTGTCTGCTTTAACTTATGTTCTTTGTTTTATATTATCGACAGACTAGACGTTATCGCATTTTGAGTGTCCGGATTCATGTAACTACAAACTAATAAAGCGTAATACCCGAAATTAAACAAATGAGAAGGTAAAGTGCGTAAACGTAAAGGCACCGAGATTTTTTACGTGGTTCGCCCTATCCTCTATCTAGTGGCCTAATCCATCTCCAATCCCAACTAGGATTAGAGACTCTTTTATTAAACTTAATATTCAATTAAATATAATAAAGAACACCTATTCTACAAAGAAGCTTTCCACCGATGGACACCTCGCCTTTCTATGCACCTCTCTCGCAACCTTTCTCACCACCGAGACCTTTGCACCTCTCTACAACCTTGAAAGCTCTCTTTGAACAGATCCTATCTACTGCTAGATAGACCAAGCCAAACAAGACTTGAACTTTGAATATAATAAAAGAAATTACAATAGACTTCTTATTTTCAGCCACAAAGAATTATAGACAGTACAATGAATAGCTGGAAATAAACAATGAAAGCTCTCAATTGGATTCTTCTCTATATAGCAACGTGAATTAGCTTCTTGTATCCTCCTGTACTTTGCTGTGAAAATAACACTATATATAAAGAGAGACCCAACGGCTATAAAATAATTGTTAGTAATAAATTAGATGATTTAAATCCCATAATATTAGCTACTAATATTGAGCAACGGTTATAAGCATAAGATAGAATAGGAAACTCATATCAAAGTTGGTATACCCCATGATATTAGCAATTAAAGAGTCCAACAGATTTGGTAAATTAAGGATATGTTTTCAAGTCAAACCAAAACACCTTACATAAAGGAACAAGGAGATATTTGATAAAGTTAGTTACTAGCCAATCACTAGATAACAGGTACCTTATTTAGTTTCCTTTTCAAATTGAATTGCATATCATTACTAAATTATATTAAAGATCTTTTCAAAGAATATGCAACATGCAAACTTAAATATAGAAGGAATTTACTAATGGACCATAATTCCAATCTTGGGCCACAAAAAATCAACATATAATAAATTTAAATCAGCCCAAACAATTTAAATCAAATTCATAAACCCAATAATATTGTCATCATTAAAATCATAAAATATATAACCAACATTCTCCCCCTTTTTGATGATGACAATACATAATGCCATTTAATTAATATGCTTCCCCCTAAGTATATAGCTCCCCCTTAATTTATTCATATTAAGGAAACAAATTCTAAATTACCATCATTTGCATATTCAAGCACAATATAGTATCTCAGTACCATATATATATCTCCCCCTTTGTCATTATCAAAAAGAAACCACATATTAATCATTAAGCACAAGTATCTCTCCCCCTTTGTCATCAACAAAAAGTAATGTATATCAATTTAGCTAAATAGTTATCTCTCCCCATTTGCCAACATTAAAAGAATAAGTGCAAAGATAAAGAATGTCATTGAGCAAGTTTATAACAAAACCACATATAGCAAGTAGACAATACGATCATACCTTTGTGATTTGTTACCTATATAACAACATTTTGTAACCAGTAGAAAGCTTGATAGTTGTGCTCCTTAATGTAGATTTGGATTTTGTATTTTCGTAATCAAAAATCTATTTAATAGCACTTCTTTTATCATCCCAATGTTGAGGTCTTTAAAGCTCAAAGTTAGGAGGATAATTTTTCACTTTATTATGGTTGTTCTTGAAGACTACCATTGGTCATTTGTTCATCCGATTAACTTTTACGGAATATCGATTTTGCATAAGAATTTATCCGATTTGCCTTCAAAAACAGACGTTTCGGATCGAGTGCGGTCTTGATTTAGGTGTCTGCATGTTTTCCTCGGTTCATCTATTTTTCCTTCGATGAAGACGACTTTAGGCTATCTGGATTGAAATGCTTTTTTTTTCCAAATTCGAGATCTTTAACCTGTTTTTCTGCAAAGTTTCCTTCCTCTTCTTTTGACGATCGGGGTTAAAATTATCAAATAAAATATGAACATATTCCTCAACCTTTTATCAAGATTATCATGTGTATTAAATATGGAGCATATGACATAATAAATGATGTTATTAACCCTTGTAATATGAAATCCATAGTGTTATTATAATAATATATCTAATTAAAACTCTATTAAAAATATTAAAATAACAAGAGGTACTTACATGATTCCACCAAATAATTTATAGGTAACTTACTCTCTCAAAGTAAAGAATCATCCATCTCCTTTTTGATCTTGAGACACCTATAAATAAATAGTCTCTATCTTTTTTGTACCCAAATCTTCTTGGGTCCTTTTGGGTTAGTAACATATGAATCACTTTTCTTTACCCAAATTTATTTTATTCTAATTTTATTACAATTAGAATCAAATGACCTTTAAAACCACATTTTTACAAGTAACAAATGGTGAACAATAAAGTGGTTTATGCCTTGATTTACTATTAATCATTCTAATATTATTATTAGTCCTATTTTCAACATTTTTAATAGGATTATACCCAATTCCTTATTTATCAAGACTAGACCTTTGTGCCCCTAACATAACATTTAGGTTCTCTTCTCCTTGCACAAATTTAGCAAGATCATTTTTAAAGATGTTATTTCAGCATTTGTTACATTATCATCATGTTGCATATTCATCATTTTCCATCATTAAAAGCATCTATGCACACATTTCTCATTTTTAATTTTTTTTTTAAAATTTGATTTTCATTTTTAAGATATTCATTTTCTTTTCTTTCTTCAATAAGTGACTCAACTTCATTCATTAGCTCATTTACGCAGTTCTTAAAATAAGCAGTTTTCTTTTTAAGCCTTTGATTTTCATTTTGTAAAGCAAGATAATCAGATGTAGATATTTCAAAATTTTCATGAAAATTCGTTACCTCTAGTTGATCACCGTCTTCTAGTCCCATGAAACATAATTGGCCAATTTCTTCATCTTGTTCTGTTTTGGACTTGCTCATCGGAGTTGAGATACCTTCTTGATTCTTCCTTTGTTTCTTTCTTTGAAGTAGTCTCTCGAGTTTTCTTGAGAGCATTTCAATTTCTTCATCAAAATCTTCATCATTGCCTTCTATGTAACTTTCAAATTTCAGAGAGCCAAGATCTTCTTCTTAGGTGCCTCATCTTCTTCATCGTACCTCTTGAGTTGATTTTCAAATTCTTCAAGCTCTCCAAACAAGGTAAGAGTTTCCATGGTACTAATTGTTGGTGAGTCTTGGAGAGTTGTGACTTTCGGTGCAAACCGTTTGGGCATGACTCTTAGCAGCTTTCTATTAATTTCTCTCTGATCAATTTTCTTTCCCAGCATACTTAGAGAGTTCATTAGAGTAAGAAATCTCCCTTGAGCTTCATTAATTGTTTCATATTTTTCTAATTTGAAGAGTTCATATTCTTGCATCAACATACTTAGCTTGACTTCCTTCACTTCAGTAGTTCCCTCGAGCCTCATGAAGATTGTATCCCACATTTCTTTTGTTGTGTTGCACGATGATACTTTATCAATTTCAGCTTGGACCATTCCGCTTAGTTAAGGTGTTCATGGTTCTTGAATTGTAGGAAAACATATAGCTTTCGTTTGCATCCATCTCCATGAGAGCCTTTGGTTTTCCATCATCATGTCTAGGAATGATAGGTCCATTTTCAACAACCCACCATTCCCATGGGTCTCTTTTAAGAAAAATCTTCATTCTGAACTTCCAAAAGTTGAAGTTTTCACTTCCGAACAACAACGGTGGCCTACTTGTGGACTGACCTTCTTGAAAGTTTAGATGTGCCATAGGATCTTTCCCTACGACCTGCAACAATCAATATTAGTAGAGCCTTACTCTGATACCAAATGTAATTCTATGTATGTGCACACCTAGAAGGGGGGGGTGAATAGGTGTTTATGCTTAAAGTGATAAACAGTGAAATCTTTTTGAAATTTTCTGCTAAAGGTATAATCAGACAGTTACACCTGTCTGCTTTAACTTATGTTCTTTGTTTTATATTATCAGACAGCTAGACGTGTCTGTTTTAGTGTCTGGATTCATGTAACTACAAACTAATAAAGCAGAATACCCAGAAATTAAACAAACAGAAAGGTAAAGTGCAGAAACGTAAAGGCACCGAGATTTTTACGTGGTTCGGCCCCTATCCTCTATCTAGTGGCCTAATCCATCTCCAATCCCAACTAGATTAGAGACTCTTTTATTAAACTTAATATTCAATTAAATATAATAAAAGAACACCCACATTACAAAGAAGCTTTCCACCGATGGACACCTCTCGCTTCTATGCACCTCTGCACCTTTCTCACCACCGAGACCTTTGCACCTCTCTGAACCTTGAAAGCTCTCTTTGAATGATCCTATCTATTGCTAGATAGACCAAGCCAAACAAGACTTGAACTTTGAATATAATAAAAGAAATTACAATAGACTTCTTATTTTCACCCACAAAGAATTATAGACAAAGATCTGATGAATAGTGAAATAAACAATGAAAGCTCTCAATGGATTCTTCTCTATATAGCAACGTGAATTAGCTTCTTGTATCCTCCTGTACTTTGCTGTGAAAATAACACTATATATAAAGAGAGACCCAACGGCTATAAAATAATTGTTAGTAATAAATTAGATGATTTAAATCCCATAATATTAGCTACTAATATTGAAAGCAAATCTAGCATAAGCATAAGATAGAATAGGAAACTCATATCAAAGTTGGTATACCCCATGATATTAGCAATTAAAGAGTCCAACAGATTTGGTAAATTAAGGATATGTTTTCAAGTCAAACCAAAACACCTTACATAAAGGAACAAGGAGATATTTGATAAAGTTAGTTACTAGCCAATCACTAGATAACAGGTACCTTATTTAGTTTCCTTTTCAAATTGAATTGCATATCATTACTAAATTATATTAAAGATCTTTTCAGCAATATGCAACATGCAAACTTAAATATAGAAGGAATTTACTAATGGACCATAATTCCAATCTTGGGCCACAAAAAATCAACATATAATAAATTTAAATCAGCCTAAACAATTTAAATCAAGTTCATAAACCCAATAATATTGTCATCATTAAAATCATAAAATATATAACCAACATTCTCCCCCTTTTTGATGATGACAATACATAATGCCATTTAATTAATATGCTCCCCCTAAGTATATAGCTCCCCCTTAATTTATTCATATTAAGGAAACAAATTCTAAATTACCATCATTTGCATATTCAAGCACAATATAGTATCTCAGTACCATATATATATCTCCCCCTTTGTCATTATCAAAAAGAAACCACATATTAATCATTAAGCACAAGTATCTCTCCCCCTTTGTCATCAACAAAAAGTAATGTATATCAATTTAGCTAAATAGTTATCTCTCCCCATTTGCCAACATTAAAAGAATAAGTGCAAAGATAAAGAATGTCATTGGAGCAAGTTTATAACAAAACCACATATAGCAAGTAGACAATACGATCATACCTTTGTGATTTGTTACCTATATAACAACATTTTGTAACCAGTAGAAAGCTTGATAGTTGTGCTCCTTAATGTAGATTTGGATTTTGTATTTTCAGAATCAAAAATCTATTTAATAGCACTTCTTTTTATCATCCCAATGTTGAGGTCTTTAAAGCTCAGGTTAGGAGGATAATTTTTCACTGTTATGGTTGTTCTTGGAAGACTACCATTGGTCATTTGTTCATCTGATTAACTTTCTGGAATATCAGATTTTGCATAAGAATTTATCTGATTTGCCTTTCAAAAGAATGAATTCGAGCAGTCTTGATTTAGGTGTCTGCATGTTTTCCTGGTTCATCTATTTTTCCTTCTGATGAAGACGACTTAGGCTATCTGGATTGAGCTGTTTTTCTTTCCAAATTCCAGATCTTTAACTGTTTTCCTGCAAAGTTTCCTTCCTCTTCTTTTGACAGATCAGGGTTAAAATTATCAAATAAAATATGAACATATTCCTCAACCTTTTATCAAGATTATCATGTGTATTAAATATGGAGCATATGACATAATAAATGATGTTATTAACCCTTGTAATACGAAATCCATAGTGTTATTATAATAATATATCTAATTAAAACTCTATTAAAAATATTAAAAATAACATGAGGTACTTACAGATTCCACCAAATAATTTATAGGTAACTTACTCTCTCAAAGTAAAGAATCATCCATCTCCTTTTTGATCTTGAGACACCTATAAATAAATAGTCTCTATCTTTTTGGTACCCAAATCTTCTTGGGTCCTTTTGGGTTAGTAGCATATGAATCACTTTTCTTTACCCAAATTTATTTTATTCTAATTTTATTACAATTAGAATCAAAATGACCTTTAAAACCACATTTTTTACAAGTAACAAATGGTGAACAATAAAGTGGTTTATGCCTTGATTTACTATTAATCATTCTAATATTATTATTAGTCCTATTTTCAACATTTTTAATAGGATTATACCCAATTCCTTATTTATCAAGACTAGACCTTTGTTGCCCCTAACATAACATTTAGGTTCTCTTCTCCTTGCACAAATTTAGCAAGATCATTTTAAAGATGTTATTTCAAATTTGTTACATTATCATCATGTTGCATATTCATCATTTTCCATCATTAAAAGCATCTATGCATTACATTTCTCATTTTTAATTTTTTTTAAAAATTTGATTTTCATTTTAAGATATTCATTTTCTTTTCTTTCTTCAATAAGTGACTCAACTTCATTCATTAGCTCATTTACGCAGCTTCTTAAAATAAGCGCTTTTCTTTTTAAGCCTTTGATTTTCATTTTGTAAAGCAAGATAATCAGATGTAGATATTTCAAAATTTTCATGAAAATTCGTTACCTCTAGTTGATCACCGTCTTCTAGTCCCATGAAACATAATTGGCCAATTTCTTCATCTTGTTCTGTTTTGGACTTGCTCATCGGAGTTGAGATACCTTCTTGATTCTTCCTTTGTTTCTTTCTTTGAAGTAGTCTCTCGAGTTTTCTTGAGAGCATTTCAATTTCTTCATCAAAATCTTCATCATTGCCTTCTATGTAACTTTCAGCTTGTAGAGCCAAGATCTTCTTCTTAGGTGCCTCATCTTCTTCATCGTACCTCTTGAGTTGATTTTCAAATTCTTCAAGCTCTCCAAACAAGGTAAGAGTTTCCATGGTACTAATTGTTGGTGAGTCTTGGAGAGTTGTGACTTTCGGTGCAAACCGTTTGGGCATGACTCTTAGCAGCTTTCTATTAATTTCTCTCTGATCAATTTTCTTTCCCAGCATACTTAGAGAGTTCATTAGAGTAAGAAATCTCCCTTGAGCTTCATTAATTGTTTCATATTTTTCTAATTTGAAGAGTTCATATTCTTGCATCAACATACTTAGCTTGACTTCCTTCACTTCAGTAGTTCCCTCGAGCCTCATGAAGATTGTATCCCACATTTCTTTTGTTGTGTTGCACGATGATACTTTATCAATTTCAGCTTGGACCATTCCGCTTAGCAAGGTGTTCATGGTTCTTGAATTGTAGGAAAACATATAGCTTTCGTTTGCATCCATCTCCATGAGAGCCTTTGGTTTTCCATCATCATGTCTAGGAATGATAGGTCCATTTTCAACAACCCACCATTCCCATGGGTCTCTTTTAAGAAAAATCTTCATTCTGAACTTCCAAAAGTTGAAGTTTTCACTTCCGAACAACAACGGTGGCCTACTTGTGGACTGACCTTCTTGAAAGTTTAGATGTGCCATAGGATCTTTCCTCACGACCGCAACAATCAATATTAGTAGAGCCTTACTACGATACCAAATGTAATTCTATGTATGTGCACACCTAGAAGGGGGGTGAATAGGTGTTTATGCTTAAAGTGATAAACAGTGAAATCTTTTTGAAATTTTCTGCTAAAGGTATAATCAGACAGTTACACCTGTCTGCTTTAACTTATGTTCTTTGTTTTATATTATCAGACAGCTAGACGTGTCTGTTTTAGTGTCTGGATTCATGTAACTACAAACTAATAAAGCAGAATACCCAGAAATTAAACAAACAGAAAGGTAAAGTGCAGAAACGTAAAGGCACCGAGATTTTTACGTGGTTCGGCCCCTATCCTCTATCTAGTGGCCTAATCCATCTCCAATCCCAACTAGGATTAGAGACTCTTTTTATTAAACTTAATATTCAATTAAATATAATAAAAAGAACACCCTGTTACAAAGAAGCTTTCCACTGATGGACACCTCTGCCCCCTATGCACCTCTGCAACCTTTCTCACCACTGAGACCTTTGCACCTCTGCAACCTTGAAAGCTCTCTTTGAACAGATCCTATCTACTGCTAGATAGACCAAGCCAAACAAGACTTGAACTTTGAATATAATAAAAGAAATTACAATAGACTTCTTATTTTCAGCCACAAAGAATTATAGACAGTACAATGAATAGCTGGAAATAAACAATGAAAGCTCTCAATTGGATTCTTCTCTATATAGCAACGTGAATTAGCTTCTTGTATCCTCCTCATACTTTCTGTGAAAATAACACTATATATAAAGAGAGACCCAACGGCTATAAAATAATTGTTAGTAATAAATTAGATGATTTAAATCCCATAATATTAGCTACTAATATTGAGCAACGGTTATAAGCATAAGATAGAATAGGAAACTCATATCAAAGTTGGTATACCCCATGATATTAGCAATTAAAGAGTCCAACAGATTTGGTAAATTAAGGATATGTTTTCAAGTCAAACCAAAACACCTTACATAAAGGAACAAGGAGATATTTGATAAAGTTAGTTACTAGCCAATCACTAGATAACAGGTACCTTATTTAGTTTCCTTTTCAAATTGAATTGCATATCATTACTAAATTATATTAAAGATCTTTTCAGCAATATGCAACATGCAAACTTAAATATAGAAGGAATTTACTAATGGACCATAATTCCAATCTTGGGCCACAAAAAATCAACATATAATAAATTTAAATCAGCCCAAACAATTTAAATCAAGTTCATAAACCCAATAATATTGTCATCATTAAAATCATAAAAAATATAACCAACAACAGTCATCGAAGCGGTGACAATAAGCGTGGAGGAAATCAACATGCTAGAAATGGTAACCACTTCGGTGGTAATCATGGCCAAAACAATAAGAATGGACATTTCAAGAAGAGGAGATTCAACAATGATGGAAAGAGGTTAGCACTAGCACCCGTTGTTAAGGAAGGAGAACAACCACCTATCATATGCTTTAAATGCGGAGGGGAGGGACACATCAGTCCAAACTGTGCGATGTCGTCCAAAGCATGCTATAATTGTGGAAGAAAAGTTCACCTAGCCTGATTTTGTCGTTCACCAAAGACAAGTTCAGCTAGGATGGAGGCACCAAAGGACATCCCAGAAAAGTCAAAGCCAGTAGTGCAAGGGAGAGCATTTGTTGTGACCTCCCAGAAAGAAAGGAACGCGAACGAGGTCATCATGGGTAAGCTTATCATAAACTCTAGCGAAGTATATACCTTATTTGATACCGGTTCTACCCATTCTTTTATTTCTCCTACTTGCGCTCAACGTTTAAATTTGACTCCGGAGAAATTGGACTTTGACTTATCTGTTGAAACTCCGTTGGGAGAAACCTTCATTACATCCACTGTTTATAAGCCTTGTTTGGTTCAAATCGGTACCCTCACATTACCTATCGATCTTATTTCATTGAAAATACTTGCATTTGATGTAATTCTAGGGATTGATTAGTTAACTACTCATCATACAAAAATTGATTGTTTTCGTAAGGTTGTTAGCTTTCATATTCCTAACCAACCTATTTTCCGAATTCAAACAACCAAACCATTAAAATCAATTACTGTCATCTCAAGCCATAAAGCTATTCATTTATTGAAAAATGGATGTCAAGCTTTCTTAGCTCATGTCACAGATCTAAACAAAAATACGTCAGTTTTGAATGATATTTCTATTCTTAATGAATGTATTGACGTATTCCCTGAAGAACTTCTTGGCCTACCCCCAGAGTGTGAAATTAAATTTTGTATCGACCTTGAACCCGGTATTAAACCTATTTTCAAAGCCCCATATCGAATGGCTCCTATTGAACTTCAGGAGTTAAAGACCCAACTGCAGGAATTGTTAGACATCGGTTTTCATTAGCCCTAAAGACGTCTCCTTGGGGTGCTCTGTTCTATTCGTGAAAAAGAAAGACGGGGAGTATGCGACTTTGTATTAATTATCGGGAGTTGAATCATGTCACCATCAAAAATAGGTACCCATTTCCACGTATTGATGACCTGTTTGACCAGTTGTAAGGCACCAAATTCTTTTCAAAGATTGATCTTCGTTCCAGATATCACCAATTGAAGATTAGAACCGATGACATTCCAAAGACGACTTTCGAACTCCGATGCGGGCATTATGAATTCCTAGTCATGTCTTTTTGGATTGACTAATGCTCCTCTTTGCTTCATGGATATGATGAACCGAGTATTCAAGGAATATTTGGATCACTTTGTGGTCGTCTTTATTGATGACATCCTTATTTATTCCAAAAGTCGTGAAGATCATAAGCAACATTTGAGGCTGATACTTCAAAAGCTTCGTGAATAAGCTTTATGCCAAGTTGAAGAAATGTGAGTTCTGGATTGAGGAAGTAGCATTCCTTAGGCACGTGGTATCAAGTCATGGAATATCTATTGACCCAGCAAAGATTGAAGCTATTCAAAGCTGGGAGCAACCTAAATCAGTGACCGAAGTATGTAGCTTTCTCGGCTTAGCTGGTTATTATCGGAGATTCGTAGAAGGGTTTTCTCGAATCGCTACTCCCTTTACTCAGCTGACTCGGAAAGATACAAAATTCGGTTGGAACGAGGAATGTGAGAAGAGTTTTCAAGAACTCAAGATGAGACTCATTTCAGCACCTGTTCTGACAATTCCATTTGGCTCGGAGGGATTTGTCATCTACAGTGATGCTTTAGGCAAAGGGTTAGGATGTGTTCTCATGCAACATGGGAAAGTCATAGCCTATGCCTCTCGACAACTCAAAGAATATGAGAGGAATTATCCTACTCATGATCTAGAGTTGGCAGCTGTTGTTTTTGCACTAAAGATTTGGAGGCATTACTTATATGGGGAGAAAGTGGATATTTTTACGGATCATAAAAGCCTCAAATATTTCTTCACTCAAAAGGAACTCAACATGCGACAGCGACACTGGCTTGAACTGTTGAAAGATTATAATCATACCATCCAATACCATCTTGGAAAAGCAAACGTGGTAGCTGACGCATTGAGTAGAAGATCATATGCGGGTACGAGTGCGATATTGTCAACGCAGAGGCCCATTTTGTATGACTTGCAAAGGATGGAGATAGAGATAAAGACTCTAGGGACCCACGTAATGATGGCGAATATACGAGTAGAACCAACTTTAATCGATAAAGTTAAAGCTGCTCAAGCTACAGACATGGAACTGATGCATATGAGGAAGAAAGTACAAGAAGGTGCTATGCCGGAAGCAAGAATCAATGAAGAAGGAATACTTCGAGTCAACTCCAGACTTTGTGTTCCTAACGATCCTGAGTTAAAGTATAAAATTATGATGGAGACACACAATACACCATTTGCAATCCATCCAGGGAGTACCAAAATGTATCATGATCTTCGACATACATTTTGGTGGGGTAATATGAAGAGAGAGATAGCGCTGTTTATCTCAAGGTATTTAACTTGTCAACGAGTCAAGGCAGAGCATCAAGTACCAAAAGGTCCATTACAACCACTTAAAAATCCAGAATGGAAGTGGGAGCACATTACCATGGATTTTATTACTGGTCTTCCCAAGGTTTCTCAAGGCATAGATGCAATTTGGGTCATTGTTGATAGATTGACCAAGTCTGCTCATTTCTTACCAATACGACAAACTTATACACTTGAACATCTTGCTCGTATGTACATAAATGAGATTGTAAGACTGCATGGAATGCCAGTATCCATAGTTTCTGATCGAGACCCAAGATTCACTTCATAATTTTGGGTTAGTTTACAAAAAGCTATGGGCACAAATTTACGATTTAGTTTGGCATATCATCCTCAGACGGACGGATAATCAGAGAGGACTATTCAAACTCTTGAAGATTTATTATAAGACTCTGTGTCTTTGACTTCAAGGGAAGTTGGGACAAGTTCTTACTATTAGTGGAGTTTTCTTACAACAACAATTATCAAACAAGTATTGACATGGCTCCATTCGAGGCGTTGTATAGAAGAAAGTGTCATTCTCCAGTATGCTAGGATGAGGTAGGTGAAGCAACATTGTTGGGACCGGAGTTGGTACGTATGACTACGTAAAAGATTCAAATGATCCGACAACGTATAA
This sequence comes from Panax quinquefolius, assembly GCA_020205615.1. NCBI lineage: Eukaryota > Viridiplantae > Streptophyta > Magnoliopsida > Apiales > Araliaceae > Panax > Panax quinquefolius. The sequence goes on from CM035155.1 coordinate 51,759,866, forward strand.
AAACCTCACAAGACTGACAAAAGAGTTATGCTGATCTTCATCGAAAGGACGTGGAATTCGATATTGGAGATCATGTGTTATTACGTGTTGCTCCATGGAAAGGAGTTACGAGATTTGGAAAGAGAGGAAAGCTCAATCCTCGATTCATTAGCCCATTTTAAATCCTCAATCGAGTAGGGACTGTAGCCTATAGACTCGCTTTACTGCCAAGTATGTCTTGTGTTCATAACGTTTTTTATATATCCATGTTACGTAAATATGTGGAAGACCCGAACCACATTATTGAGTTAGAATCGGACGAAATAGCAGAAGATTTAATGTATGAAGAGGTTCTTATTCAAATCTTGGATAAGAAGGAACATATTCTACGCTCCAAGGTGACACCTCAAGTCAAAGTTTTATGGAGGAACCACGATGTTGAAGAAATGACCTGGGAGTTAGAATCTGAAATAAAATCAAGGTATCCTTACTTCTTCGACATATAAGGTACATACCCTAATTTCGAGGGAAAAATTTCATAAGAAGGGGAGATTGTAAGACCCCAACTTTTATGAATAAAGATGAATTTTCTATAATTATAATATTTTGAATATTATGGAATGAATTTGATATAATGTTATAGTTGTGGGTAATAGTTATAAATTTTGCAAAGTACACAAGTTGTTATATAATATTCGATTGGTCGGGGAATATTCATTTTAACAGGAAATATTCGTACGACGACATAATCATTGGTGGACCCCACAACGGAATTATTATCGGATTGAGAAAATGACAAAAATATTTTATAAAAATAATAGCAGAAGTTTTATCGTTAACTATTGAAACACCCGGTGTTAAAAGTACAGGAATACGCGTGATTGCATAGTAGCACACGGTATTGATTATTGATGTTTACGTGAGAAGTCACTCAGTTTTGTTCAATTATTGCTTCAGTAATTGTTGCATAGTATCTCACGTTAATTGATTCAATTATTGTCGATATTTTATATATTATTAAATCAATAATTGAGACGATGAAGTTATTAATATTATTATTTGCAATATTAACGATGTCTAGGGAGAAATCCTTATTGGAAAACCCCCTCTTTCCAGGAACGACACAATCGATTAATAGTGTGAATTATAATAATGATGATGAAGTTTTGTTTTATTAGTATTATTCATGTAATAAAACAGAAAAGCTTTTTATATAAAACATAATACTTTTATAAAGTTATTCGTTTTATTAGAATATAAATAGAATATATTACATTCTATTATGCATATTATTTTGCATAGTAAAATCTTTTTATATAAAACAGAATACTTTTATAAAGTTATTCATTTTATTAGATTATAAATAGAATATATTATATTTTATTTAAAAGATTTTGTTTTATTAGAATATTTTATATTAAACCAATCTGGACCGTCCTTTTAAAAGTAAATCAATATTGACCATTCAGGAATTAGTCACTATTCAGTCCATTCTCCTATAAATAGAAGCTCATTCATTCATTATTTCTTACGAATTCACTGAAACTCTAGAGAGAAAAACTATAGAGAGAAAGAAGAAAAGTATTCTGCTACTTCACTACTCCTATATCCAGTTGTTCTAAGGTAAGGGGTATTATTTCTTTCGTATTCATGAAGAGAACTTACATTATTCCATTTTTTAATTACATTGGAATAACTCGTGTATCGTGGTCTACCCTATAATTGGTGAAATTCTTCAGTTATTCCATTCTTTATCATTATGTTGGAATAACCTGCCTATCCAAGTACTGCATACATGGTGAAATTCTTATGTTATTCCATTCTTTATTATTCATTTGGAACATCCTCATCGCCAAGTTTACGCATGACACAGTTCCATTATTTATTATTCATTGGAACATCCTCGCTTGCGGTGCGATTTTTTGCACGACTTTAGTTTCAGTTATTTATTATTCTCTTAGAATATCCTCGGGCCGTGCATTTACTGCGTGACACGGTTCCGTTATTTATTATTACATTGGAATAACCTATCATGCGATTCATTGCATGCGGTGATTTCTTTTGTTATTCCATTCTTTATTATACTCGATTGGTTAAAGATTTGACTTATACTCCATGAAATTAGTGGAATATCCTTGATATTTGCGCTTCATCCATATCTTTTCATGGAAATATTCTTACGAGCATTCATGAATTTTACTATACAAAGAAGTATCATGTTGATAATTTGGACGTTATTAGTTCCTGGATAAATTAATTCTTGAGCTTGTTTTATTGAATTCTTATATCATTGTCATCATCCTCATGTTTATATTATGTTGAAAGTCATCTGTGGCCTATAGTGCATAGATGGACTTGGTATGATTATGATCAGGGATTAATCGGTATAATCATGACCGTAATGTTACAAATGATGTGGTAAAAGTCCTCATTGGCCCGTAGTGCATTAATGGATAGTTGTTGGCATGATCATGACCATTGATGAATACACGAATATCCTTGGCCTGTAGTGCATGGATAATTTGTGGTTGTGATACTAATGAATATCCTTGGCCGTAGTGCAGGGATGATGTGGATTATTATTAAAATTTGAGTCCCAAATGATAAAAGTGATGAAAAACCTTTTAAATCATAAAAGATAGTAGATTTTATTCTCTACTTGACTCTTTTAATGGATTGCTTGTTCCGCTGCAGTTAAACTTGATGTTTGTTATATTGTATCAGTTTAACACTGTTGAAGGCTAATGATAATTTATTATGTATTATCTTAGTCATAATATTTCTTACTGGGCTAGTTGAGCTCACCCTTTTACTTTCATTGTTCTCTTAAGGAAATGAGAACGTAGTAGGGACTAGTCGGGGAACGGAGTGACGGTCCAGATAATAGCATTAGTAGTCCTAACTATTCTGTTAAATAGTGTGATAATAAATGTAATGAGGACTCAATTGAGTGTGGATATTGCCTAGATGACAATATTTGTATTAAAACTCACAGCATATGTTTTGTCGTATTTTACACAACTGTTGTATAATTAAGTTGCATTTGAATTTTGTACCAAGTATTTGGTGACTCAAGATAGGTGATGTATACCTATTTTGGGGGCGTCACATTTATGATTTCAGGGGTTTTGTTAGTTCCTTTATTGGAATGAGGTTTAGGTATCTGGGTTTCCATCTTTCTATCAATACCTTGACTGCCTCCTCTAGTGAATGACTCTAGTTGAGTTGTCATTGTTTGGCCTCGAGTGTTTTTACTTTGTTCCTTTAGAAAGACAACCAATTCTGCTATCTGATTTCTTAGTCCCTCAAACTCCTCTCAGGAAATAGGAGTTGGTTCAGGCTGGGCACTTGTAGCCATGTTTGGAAGTGGGCTTAATGCCTTTTTGGACTTTGAACTGGTAACGGGACCAATCGTTTCCCTGTAAAAAGACTATGTAGTTTAGTATGGGTAAACATGAAGATGCTATGTGCCGCCCCCAAAATAGGTATACATCACCCATCTTGCGTCGCCAAATACATGGTACAAAATTCAAATACAACTTAATTATACAACAGTCGTGTAAAATACGACAAAACATATGCTGTGAGTTTTAATACAAATATTGTCATCTAGACAATATCCACACTCAATTGAGTCTTCATTACATTTATTATCACACTATTTAACAGAATAGTGAGGACTACTAATGCTATTAACTGGACCGTCACTCCATTCCCCGACTAGTCCCTCGCTATGTTCTCATTTCAAAAAGAACAATGAAAGTAAAAGGTGAGCTCAACTAGCCCAAGAAGAAATATTATGACTAAGATAATGCGTAATAAATTATCGTTAGCCTTGAACAATGTTAAACCGATACAATATAACAAACATCAAGTTTAATCATAATGAACAAGCAATCCATTAAAAGAGTCAAGTAGAGAATAAAATCTACTATCTTTTATGATTTAAATGGTTTTCATCACTTTTATCACCGGGACTCAACTTAATAATAATCCACATCATCCCCGCACTACTACGCAAGGATATTCATTAGTATCACAACCACAAATTATCCATGCACTACTGCCAAGGATATTCGTGTATTCATCAATGGTCATGATCATGCCAACAACTCGCCCATCAATGCACTACGGGCCAACGAGGACTTTTACCGCATCATTTGTAACATTACTTGGCCATGATTATACCGATTAATCCCCGGTCATAATCATACCAAGTCCATCTATGCACCACAAGCCACGTATGACTTTCAACATAATATAAACATGAGGATTTATGACAATGATATAAGAATTCAATAAAACAAGTTCAAGAATTAATTTATCCAGAACTAATAACGCCCAAATTGTCAACATGATACTTCTTTGTAGAGTAAAATTCAAGAATGCTCGTAAGAATATTTCCATGAAAAGATATCGGATGAAGCGCAAATATCAAGGATATTCCACTAATTTCATGGAGTATAGAAGTCAAAACTTTAACCAATCGAGTATAATAAAGAATGAAATAACAAAAGAAATCACTGTGCATGCGATAGATCGCGATGCATGTGTTATTCCAATGTAATAATAAATAATCGAACCGAGTGCAAAATAAATTCAAGACCGGCTGTGATATTCCAAATGTAATAATAAAGAATGGAATAACAATGTAAATTACCATGCATGCGATAGATCGCAGAGACAAAGTTATTCCAACAAAATAATAAATAATGGAACCAAAGTCATGCAGTAACGCATTGCATGTGATATTCCAATGTAATAATAAATAATGGAACCAGTCATGCGTAAATGTACATACGGGATATTCTAATGTAATAATAAAGAATGAAATAATGTAAGAATTTCACCATGTATGCGCAGATTGCATATATACGAGTTATTCCAACATAATAATAAAGAATGGAATAATGAAAGAATTTCACCATGTATGCGGTACTTCGCATAGACAAGTTATTCCAACATAATAATAAAGAATGGAATAACAGAAGAATTTCACCATGTATGCGGTACTTTGCATATACGGGTTATTCCAACATAATAATAAAGAATGGAATAATGTAAGAATTTCACCAAGTATAGGTAGCCTCGCACAGATAAAGTTATTCCAATGAATAATAAAGAATGGAATAATGTAAGTTCTTTTCATGAATACAAAAGAAATAATACCCCTTACGTAGTACAACAAATAATATCCCTTACCTTATAAAGAAGAGTACTACTCAAAGCCGGTAGAAGCGGGCATATATTTGAAGAAAACTTGCACTACGCTTCAAAGCTTTCTTAAACTCTAAAGAAATTAAACTCAAGATTATAGAAAAAGAATTCTCTATATAGTTTCTCTCTAGAGTTTTAGTGAATTCGTAAGAAATAATGAAGGAATGAGCTTCTATTTATAGAAGAATGGACCTAATAGTAACTAATTCTGAATCTGTTCAGATTGATTTACTTTTTTAACAGACGGTCAGTTGGTTTACTATAAAATATTCTAATAAAACAAAATCTTTTAAGTAAAATATAATATATTCTATTTATAATCTAATAAAACGAATAACTTTATAAAAGTATTACATTTTTTATATAAAAAGATTTTACTATACAAACACTATGCAGAAGCACTATACAAACACTATGCATAATAAAATATAATATATTCTAATTATTGTCTAATAAAACAAATAACTTTATAAAAGTATTCTGCTTTTTATATAAAAAAGATTTTACTATGAAAACACTATGCATAATAGAATATAATATATTCTATTTATAGTCTAATAAAATGAATAACTTTATAAAAGTATTCTGCTTTTATATAAAAAACTTTTACTGTTTTATTACATTAATAATACTAATAAAACAAAAATTCATCATCATTATTATAATTCACACTATTAATCGACTGTGTCATTCCCGGAAAAGAGGGGCTTTCCAATAAGAATTTCTCCTATTATGCCATGAATTAGGTGACCAAACCTCTCCATGGCAGAACTTCTAGACATCGTTAATATTGCAAATAATAATATTAATAACTTTGTCGTCTCAATTATTGATTTAATAATATATAAAATATCGACAATATTTAAAATTAGGTGACCAAACCTCTCCATGGCAGAACTTCTAGACATTGTTAATATTGCAAATACTAATATTAATAACTTCGTTGTCTCAATTATTGATTTAATAATATATAAAATATCGACAATATTTGAATTAATTAACATGAGATACTATGCAACAATTACTGAAGCAATAATTGAACAAAATTGAGTGACTTCTCACGTAAGCATCAATAATCAACGCAACCGAAAAAGGTTTGCACATTGACCAAGTGATGTGACACTGCTAAATGGGTCTGTGAAACCGAGATTCATTTAGGTTTGGGGGCTTGATTATGCGGAGGGAAGGTATTAGGCACCCCCCGACATCCGTGTTGCCACGGTGATCGCCACTTTTCAAGAAACTGTTATATGAATGTGTGTTTTTGTGTGTGGATCAATGTTCAATTATTTGAAAGTAGTGCGAGGCCTCGTTCGCACCTATATACAAAGGGTTTGAATTTATAAAAAAATTCAGTTTTAAAAATGATATAGCAGTGAAATTTTGTAAAAAGAGGTTTTTCAAACCCCGTGCTCAATAATAATTGAGACCTTTTCATACCTCCATTTTTATAATTAAATGTTCAGTTTGATTGCTTTTATTTTTGAGATGTGAATTATCCTCGAGAAAATAATATACAGTAGTGCCGAACTCCTCATGGGCATGACAACCATCCAAGGAAAAGATGCTTTTGCCCTCCTATATAGTTAGTAACAGGAAAAGAAAATTTCGAGTGTTTACAGATGCCCCTCTTTATCATGTTCATGTAATGTAATGGAACGGACATAATAAAGATTAGTAGACACTTGAAATATGACAAGGTATTTTTAATGATGCAGATCGCAATGTAATGAATGTTAAAATATTTTCGCAAATCGCAGTTCGTAAGTCGCACATCGCATTTTGTACTTCGCTTTTCGCATTTGGCCAATTGCGTTTCACAATTCGCACATCGCATACCGCATATCGCAAATCGCAAATTGCAATGTAATGAATGCTATGATGAATGTTAAAATGTTTTCACAAATCGCTTTACCTTTATCGGGGGTTGCTGATGCTTATGCTGGTGTTGACTACAATGGTTTGGCTTTTTGTCGGTGTCGCTAATGCTTCTTTGATGAAGAGAAATTGAGATGTCGCCGATGCTTACGCTGGTATTTTATAATGGTGCCTACCCTGATGTTAGTTTGATAATAGATCCTAGCCTGCTGGTAGTTGAATACGCTGACATCGCCCAACTATTTCGGTTCTCACTCGAACGGTGGCATATAAACTTTCATCACTGAACTGTCTTGATGTTGCGCTTAATTGATGCCAATGGTTTTGAATACCAGATCTTCCAATACCTTTGCTGAATTGATATTCAAAGGTTTGCTTCACCAGACTCTACCTAATGTTATGCTTGATAGAGATGTATATTGATGTAGAGCCTCACCCTTTTTGAGGTGATTTGGAGTTTCCTTTCGCTGTTGGGTGCTTTTGCCCCATTTCCTTGAACATTTGATTCATGAACCCTACCGAATCGATGACTGAATGTCACCGATATCCTCGGAGGTTGCAAATTTCGCTCTTTTCGCTATTGAACTTTTGAACTTCAGTGTAGAGGCCTTAATTTATGAGGATTTGACGCAAATTAACATGTTTGACAGTTTAGATTTCCTTTGCCAGACCTTTTGTCATTGGCCTTGAGTTAAGAACTTTTTGAGAATTTTCCCCTTCTTTCGTAGGGGCACACTTATGTCGCCATGATTTCTTTCAGGAGTTTTCCTTCTTTTGATGAGAGGCTTGATCCCGCCTTAAAATTCTTCACTTTCTTGGAATCGAAAAAAATGCCCTAGTCCTTTCGCATGTTGTTGTCGGGGATTCCTACGAGAAAGTCTCTTTGTTGACTAAATCGCGAGTGAACAATATCTGAATTGCCAGTGAGATGATATGAGGGAAGCTCTGATGATGATGGACCATGCTGATGGTGTTGACTGGGGCATTTTCCTCTTTAGGATGGTTGATAAATGCCCCAGTGTTGAGTTGTCGTTGTTTCTGAGATTGCCCCAGTCTTGTTGTAAGGTTTCCAATATCGGGTTATTACCAATTTTGAAATTACCCCAGCCTTGCTTGTTGTCTGGGATAGTTGCTTTGATAGATGAGCTGATAAGATGTCAAAATTGCAAGAGGCTTTTACTTCTGTATCAGATGATGAACAGGTCATGGATTTGGGCTTTAATGCCCTCAATCATTATTCCTGACTTGTTTGCACAATCGGCTTAGACGGTTTTCTTCTGATTTGATGAAGACTTGATTAAGGGTGTCAGATCTTTGAAGGTCCTCGCTGCTGGTTGTCTTGGTATATCGCTGTTTCTTCCTTTCTGGGATTTGTGCCAGATTCGATGGAATGACATTGAAGTGTTGTTGGGTCTTCTCCACATGGGTCGCTGACTTTGAGGGTTGTTTGGGTTTGGATATTTCTCTTAAGGGATAGACCGCACCACTTATGGTTTCCTACATACTCTTGTATGTGAGGGAGATCAGATCTGCGTAGTTCCTACTTGATAAGATAAACGGATTGATAAGTGTTTGTTTGAGAAGTGTTTGTTTGGGGTTTTTGGGTTTTTATTTGGTTTGATCGCACCATAAATGGCTGCCTAAGTACTCCCATTGATGGGGGAGATCGGTCTTTCGTAGTCGGAGCTTGATGAGTTGAAACCTGAATGACTTGATTTTTGATTTTTTGATTTTTCTTTTTTTCTTTTTTTTTTATTTTCTTTTTTGTTCTTTTTTGTTTCTTTTTTGTTTCTTTTTGTTTCTTTTGTTTTCAATATTTACACGTATGAAAAAAAGGCATACTACGAAGAAATTGATACCGTCCCAACATCTTTTGGAACTTGCAACTTTTATCCCCTAGATCTACATCTTTTTGGCTAGTTGAGGCCTCATAGTCCAGTTGTTAGTGGTTGTGTTACCTTCAAGGCTCGCGACAGAGGTTACTTCTTAGTTTTGAATATCTTCACTTATGGCCATAACTTGATCGCTTCCTAATTTAATACATTCCTTAGGGATGCTTGATCTAGACCCATCGCAAAAAGGTATGAACTCTTGATTCTTTGATGGGTTGGTTTCCCCGACAACCTCACCACCTTCTCCTTCATCTGTTCCCTCACGCTTTTCCTGGGCTTGAGAGGATTCGACCATGAAATCTCCCTCGAACTGTTGTCGCATATCTTGCAAGGAACTTTCCTTTTTTTCTTTTTCTTCCTTGGAAAGGATCAGTATTTCCTCCGCATCATCCAAGGTTATAAGATCTGGAATGTGGTTGTCATCTATGGACCACAGGATGTTGGATGATGTCGGATGAATCTCCTTTGGGGATTCCCTTGTCTCCTCTGTCATTTCCTGCATTAAGATCATTCCATCTTGGGTTCTACCAGGATCATCGCTCATAGCCTTCACCTCATTTGAGCTGCCTGTCTCAAGTGGACATCTTAAGCTTTTTATTTCCTTTTTGCCTATTTTGGTCATGGGACATTCTATCTCCAGCTCTCCATTTTTAATTAGATCTTGGATTTTATGTCGCAAAGACCAGCATTCCTCAGTCGTATGTCCAAGTGAGTTAGAATGGTATAGACATATCTTGGTGGAATCATAACTCTTTATCTTGGGATTTATAGGAGGCAGCAACTTAGTAATCCTTTATTCGCTTATCAGAAAGTATAGCATTTCTTCATTGGATTTGCTTAGAGGGGTGAATTTTGGACTCTTGTGGAGGTTGTTTGATCTTTCTTCTTTGAGAATTCGCATTCCCCCGATTGATTTTTCCATTGACGAGATCTTCTAGCAATTTTATCATCCCCCTTTTTTTGGCCTTCTGATAGTTGAGTGAAAAACGGCCTCGTATCCTGATGTTGGCGCACTATCAGCTTAGCTAGCAGATTGACTTGATTTTGGATTGTCTCTAACTTTTGCATTACTATCATACCCTCCTTTGTGTTTTCCCACTTTAGGACATTTGATCTGTGCCTTTGGGGGTATTCTTCTATCTTACGAATTGGATACCTTTTAGCCCTTTCTGACCCGATCATGTTTACTTCCCTCGTATCATGCTGCAACGGAAGGTTGGTGTTAACAGTCTGTTGATCAGGTTACTGAACCAAAATACTGCCACTTTCGATCAGATTTTGAATTTTATGCTTTAAGGACCAACAATCTTCTATATCGTGTCCTAGAGACCCTGAGTGGTAAGCACATCTCTGGCTTGGATTATATCTTTTGCTCCCTGGTTCCAGAGGTGGAGCCAGCTCGGTAATTTTCTTGTGATCCATTAATATCGCCAACACATTTTCAAGGGAATCGCCTAGTGGAGTGAACACCCAATTTTTTGTTCTTTCAAATTTTCTTTTCCTGTCTGGGTATTGGTTGAACGTAGCCTGTTGTTGAGATGGCAGATTGTCTTGCATTTTACAAATGGGGGGACTGTAGGTTGGTCTCCTAGATTGCCCCTGTACAACAAGGGATACATCTTCATTGCCTTTATCGGGTACACCCTTGGGATCGCTCGCATACTTGCCAGTCTGTATATTCTTGGCGACTGCTTCCAAGGCAGTGAAGTCTTTAATCTTGCCTATCTTCAGGCCCATCTCTGCCATTTCTCAGTGTTTGATCATTTCAGAGAATGACTTTCCTATGCCTGCTAGGATCTTCTCGTAGTACGGAGCCTCTTGGATATCAATAAACGTCATTACCATCTCAGTTTCTATCATTGAAGGAATGACTTGCGCTGCTAGATGTCTCCACCTTTGGGCATATTCTCGGAAAGATTCAGTACTTTGCTTTTTAACTTTAGTCACTTGGTATCGATTAGGTGCCATTTATGACTGAAAACTGTACTGATTTAGAAAGGTGTGCGCCAATTCTTCCCAGTTGTGGATTTCGGCATTGTCAAGTCGAGCATACCATGCCTTAGCCTCTCTAGTGAGACTCTTTAGAAAAAGTTGCATCCTGAGGCTTTCATCTCCAGCATAAGACCCCCCAGTTCGCCAATGTACACTTTCAGGTGCGTATAGGGATCGCCTTCCCCATTGTACTTTTCAAACTCTGGGACTTTGAATTTAGCAGGATAGCGAGCCCCTGGGAATATGCAAAGATCTGAATAGGTGACACTCCCATAATTTCCAGTCCCTTTGATTAACCGGATGGTCTTCTCCATTTGTTGAACTTTCTTTCTTATATCCCTAGTTTCTCGATCATCCCTGAGATTTGTGATTTCTTTATTGGAATGAGGTTTAGGTATCTGGGTTTCCATCTTTTTGCCAATACCCTGACTGCCCCTTGGTGTGGATAACTCTGGTTGAGTAGGCATTGTTTAGCCCTAGATTCCTCTATGTGCAGAGGATTCTGTGTGGATGGGTATTTGTGTACGCTGAGTAGATTGGTGTAGTTCTTTGAGCATAACAACCAACTCTGTCATTTGATAGCTTAATTTTTCGAACACTTCACGAGAGACAGGAGTAGGATCGGGCTGAGAACTTTTATCCATGTCTGACTGTGGGGTTAATGCCCTTTTATACTTTGAACGGGAAATATGATCAATTGCTTCCCTACAAAAGACTTATGTAGTTTAGTCTTAGGGATAATGTAAATAATATTTATAATGCACCCATTTTAGGAATATTGTCCTACAAAAACGGGTATTGTATGCACAAAATAATCTTCATATTTTCCATTACATAAAGATGAATATGGAATAAAATTACAAGCAAATGCTTTTACAAGTAATTAAAAATAGAAAGCATGATGAAACTTTCCTCCGTGTTTGGTTTATCAGAGGTTGACCTATCTTAGGGTTACTCTCGCGGCTTTTTTGGCATGAAGGTTCCCAGATCATCGCAATCTACTTGACGGAAAGATAATCCGTTCTTTCAACTGGAGTGAATCTAGGTGGTGCCTTTCCTTAGCCTCATTGGAATTATTCTCCTTACGAGTCCAGTAATCAAACACCGACAAGATAGCCTCCTGATGGAGGAACCACACAACATACATTCACATACAACGTGTCTCACCGTTCATGCAAATGATGACATGTGCGAAGCACTAAAATCACAGATAGATATAATACGATCTTGATAAAAAGAAATGCATTCGTACACATTCATCATGAATGTAAATGCAACATTCACACACAAGCATATAACAGTTTTAAAAAGCTTGTAATAGCGGCTTAAGCTCTCTTACTGGAAGTCCCCAGCGGAGTCGCCACCTGTCGACGTCGGAATTTTTATTTGTCTCTTTTCGTTACTTGTTCTTTGGTGTTCTCATTGTTATGTGAGATTTGTTTGAAAAAATAAATGAAAAAGGTCCGACATGTATAATGTCGACGATTTGACTTTAAGAGTCGCCAGTTGGTGTTTTTAACTGGTTGCACCAACGCAACCGAAAAAGGTTTGCACATTGACCTAGTGATGTGACACTGCTAAACGGGTCTGTGAAACCGAGATTCATTTGGGTTCGGGGGCTTGATTATGCAGAGGGAAGGTGTTAGGCACCCCCCGACATCCGTGTCGCCACGGTGACCGCCACTTTTCAAAAAAATTGTTATATGAATGTGTGTGTGTGTGTGGATCAATGTGCAATTATTTGGAAGTAGTGTTGTACCTCGTTCGCACCTATATACACAGGGTTTGAATTTATGAAAAAAGCAGTTTTAAACAGGATATAACAATGAAGTTTTGTAAAAAGAGGTTTTTCAAACCCTGTGCTCAATAGTAATTGAGACCTTTTCATACCTCCATTTTTATTATTAAATGTTCGGCTTGATTGCTTTTATTTTTGAGATGCAAAACATCCTCGAGAAAATAATATACAGCAGTGCCGAACTTCTCACGGGCATGACAACCATCCATGGAAATTCAAACACTGTAAATAATGTACAAGCTGCTTACAACTGAAAAATGTCCATCACGGGAACCGAATCTAGATTCAGTAGCATGAATCTGTGATCACATGATTCCTAGGCTCACATGATGCCGCAGTTTATATGAAAAGCAGTAAGTAGTTATATATATTAAAGCTGTAAATATATATATACAGACATGATCAACCACCACGAAGCACCTCCATGGGGGATAAAAAATGTAAATATATAAATGTGGTAAATATATATATATATATATGGACATGATCAACCACCATGAAACACCTCCATAGGGGATCAGAAATGTAAATATTTAAAAGCGGTAAATATATATATATATATATATATATATGGAAATGATCAACCACCACAAAGCACCTCTATGGGGGATCAGAAATGTAAATAAAGTAGTAAATACGATCAACCGCCACGAAGTAAACTCCAAGCAGGACTAAATGTAAATAAAGCAGTAAAAGGCCTCGAAGTAAACTCCAGGCCTGATAGAAATGTATATATATATATATATAAAAGTAGTAAACGCACCAGATATAAAATCAGGGCTCATCGGATATGTTTGACAACAGTTATATATATAAGTATATATATATAAAAGCAAGTAAACGCTCCAGATATAAGTCTAGGCTCAATCGAGGCATAACATGATAATGTTAGTCCGTATATAAATATATACATATATAAGTATATATATACGATGTAAATGAAAACCACTTTGATTGAAGTTCAGTATTACATACACACAAATACGACTCTCAATGTGTAGAATAGTGTGTGCAAAGATGAAGAAAAAGGATTTAAAATGTGTATGAAGGCTTACAGTGGACTACCAAAGAAGACTCCAATAACTTTAAATGGATGAGTACTCGGCTCCCGCCGGTGAAAATATGACAGAATATAAGCTCAAAAGTGTTTGAAATAAGAAAGCACTCAGTTTATGGTGTGTACAAAGCCAATTGGACAGGATTTCCTCGCTCTTTCTCCCTCAAATAAGGCCACCCCAAGCCCCATATATATAGGGGGGTTCCCCAGGTCTACCTGCGGATACCCGGGCTGCCCAGGGCACTGTGGGTCCCACCGTGTCGCAGTGCGTACACTCGGACAACGCGCTGTTTGCTCGGTCGTTCATAACTTTCAATCCGGGAGTCCGATGGAAGCGAGCCATACCATTCTGGAAAGCTCTTTTCGAGAGCTACACAATGACATACGATTTTCCCTTTTTGCTTCTGAGAAGATGGTTTCATGACCGAAATAGTATTTCTGGGTTTCCGTCAGGCAGTCCGGTGAGCTATTTTGCGTAGTTTGCGCTCTGAAGTTAAGATATAGGTCTTGTGGGACTTCTATTAAATCAATTTGGGTTGAAATGAGTGTATTTGGTTTGAAATGAAGTTGATTGGCAAAATGACCATTTTACCCCTCCTAGGGTTATCTCCGGTTTTCACACATTTGTAGATGTCTTTTCACAGGGTAATCTTTGAGGTTGTCATGCTGTTGACTCTTAATATCCTCAGGGTTATCTCTGAGGTTGGAATTGATGTTGTGGTCCTCCAGGGTTATCTCTGGAGTGAAAAAGATGCTTTTGCCCTCCTGCATAGTTAGTAAGGAAAAGAAAATTTCGAGTGTCTACACCACCTATCGACGTCGGGATTTTTATTTGTCCCTTTCTGTACTTGTCTTTTGGTGTTCTCATTTTTGATGAGTTTTGTTTGAAAAAATAAGTTTGAAAAGTTCCGACATGTAAATGTCGACGATTTGACTTTTAGATTCGCCAGTTGGTAATTTTGAAATGGTTGTACCAACTCAATTGAAAAAAGTTTGCACAAAGACCCAATGATTGGACACTGTTTAACTGGTCTTGGAAACCGAGATTCGTTAGGGTTCAGGGGCTTGATTAAGTGGAGGGAAGGTGTTAAGCAGCCCCCGACTTTTGTGAAAACACGGTTACCGCCACTTTCTATTTAACTTTTATCTGTGTATGCGTGTGTGAGTTGGACCTATATGAATTGTCTAGAAGTAGTGCTATGCCTCGTTTGCACCTATTTACAAATGGTTTGACTTTTGTAGAAAAGTTCAATTTTAACAAGATATAGCAGTGAAGTTTTGGAAAACAGGTTTTTCAAACCCTTATACTCAATAGTAATTGAGGCCTTTGATACTTCCATTTTATTATGTTCGGCTTGATTGTTTTTATTTTCGAGATGCGAGTCATCTTTGAGAAAATAAGATACATAGTAGTGCCAAACTCCTTGTTGGCATGAGAGCCATCTAAGGATATCCAGACAACGTAGATAATTTGTAAGACCCCAACTTTTATGAATAAAGATGAATTTTCTATAAGTATCATTTTTGAATGTTAAGGAGTGAATTTGATATAATGTTATAGTTGTGGGTAGTATTTACAAATTTTGCAAAGTATGAAAGTTGTTATAAAATATTCAATTGGTCGGGGAATATTCGTTTTAACAGGGAATATTCGTACGACGACACAATCATTGGTGGACCCCACAGCAGAATTATTGTCGAAATGAGAAAATGACAGAAATATCTTTTTATAAAAATAATGGCGAAAGTTTTACCGTTAACTGTTGAAATACCGGTGTTAAAAGTACAGTAATACGTGTGGTTTTATAGTAGCACACGGTATTGATTATTGATGCTTACGTGAGAAGTCACTCAATTATACTCAATTGTTGCTATAGTAATTACTGCATAGTATCTCACGTTATTTGATTCAATTATTGTCAATATTTTATATTATTAAATCAATAATTAAGATGATAAGTTATTCATATTATTATCTGCATAATTAACAATGTCTAGAAAGTTCTGTCGAGGAAAGGGGTTTGGTCACCTAATTGTGCGCCAATAGGGAAAAATCCTTATCGGAAAGCCCCCTCTTTCCTGGGAACAATCTGGTTGTTAATATTGGGAGTTATAATAATGATGAATAAATGTCTATAAAATATTGAGGGTATTTTTATGAAGTATTTGTTGTAAATGTTGTTTGTTATTTGAACCCCCATTTACCCATTTTTCAAAACCGCTTGTAGAAAGTTATCTCGGATTACGTATTATTATATAAGTATATATATATAATAATAATAATAAGTTTTGTTTTGCTTGAATATTATATTCTTAATTTGAAAAACTAGCGTCTGTGAGGTTACAAGAATTTGGCCCGTGAATTTCAAAAGTTTTGTCCGTGATATTTTTTCTTAACAGTGCCCCTTCCATTCTCCTATAAATAGGATGCTTAGTTAGAATTGAAAATCACACCAAAATCAGAGAATTCTTCTTCTATAATATTGAGCGTATTTCTTTAGAGTTTTAAGAAGCTTTGAGCGTAGAAAACAGTGAAAGTTTTCTTCAAGAATATCCCCGCTATACCAGTTAGAATACTCTCATTTTTAAGGTAAGGGATATTATTTTTGTTCAGTATTCATATGAAATAATATTTTCTTTCATACTTTGTAGTATGTTAATATTATTTTATTTCAGATTTCGAATTCTACACTCATTTTGTTAAAGTTTTGGCTTCTATACTCCATGAAATCAGTAGAATATCCTTGATATTTGCGCTTCATCCAATATCTTTTCATAGAAATATTATTCTGAGCATTCTTGATAAGTTTTAACTTTTTCATGCCGAAGTACTATTCACGAGGTTACTATTCCCGAAGTACTATTCAAGGGATACTATTTACTCGATTACTATTCACTCGGGGTACTATTCATGACAAAAATTGATTTCATTACGGTCAAAATCATTTTTGATACAATATTATTCTTGAATTTTACTCCACAAAGTAGTATCATGTTGATAATTTGGACATTATTGAATTATGAATAAATAAATTATAAATCTTTAAAATTTATCCTTTGCTTTCTTTTAATTAAATTATAAATCTTTAAATCTTTAAGATTATAAGAGAAGAATTTTCTCTATAGTTTCTCTCTCTAGAGTTTCAGTGAATTCGTCAGAAACAATGAAGGAATGAGCTTCTATTTATAGAAGAATAGACTGAATAGTAACTAATTCCTGAACGGTTCAGATTGATTTACTTTTAAACAGACGGTCCAGATTGGTTTACTATAAAATATTCTAATAAAACAAAATCTTTTAAGTAAAATATAATATATTCTATTTATAATCTAATAAAACGAATAACTTTATAAAAATATTCTCATTTTATATAAAAAGATTTTACTATGCAAAAACACTATCTGAGCAGCTTATGCAAAACACTATGCATAATAAAATATAATATATTCTAATTATTGTCTAATAAAACAAATAACTTTATAAAAGTATTCATTTTATATAAAAAAGATTTTACTATACAAAACACTATGCATAATAGAATATTATATATTCTATTTATAGTATAATAAAACGAATAACTTTATAAAAGTATTCTGCTTTTATATAAAAAAGCTTTTCATTTTATTACATTAATAATACTAATAAAACAAAAATTCATCATCATTATTATAATTCACACTATTAATCGACCGTGTCGTTCCCGGAAAGAGAGGGCTTTCCAATAAGGATTTCTCCTATTGGCGCAATTAGTGACCAAACCTCTCCTTGGCGCGAACTTCTGACATCGTTAATATTGCAAATAATAATATTAATAACTTTGTCATCTCAATTATTGATTTAATAATATATAAAATATCGACAATAATTGATTCAAATAACGTGAGATACTATGCAACAATTACTGAAGCAATAATTGAACAAAACTGATAGACTTCTCACGTAAACATCAATAATCAATACCGTGTTCTACTATGCAACCACGCCAGACATTCACGTACTTTTACTACCGAGTAGTTCAACAGTTTTAACGGTAAAACTTCCGCCGTTATTTTCATAAAAATATTTTTGTCGTTTTCTCAATCTGACAATAATTCATTTGTGGGGTCCACCGATGATTATGTCGTCGTACAAATATTCCCTGTTAAAACGAATATTCCCCGACCAATCGAATATTATATAACAACTTGCGTACTTTGCAAAATTTATAAATATTACCCACAACTATAACATTATATCAAACTTACTCCATAATATTAAAAACATATTTTGAGAAATTTATATCTTTATTCATAAAATCTAGGGTCTCACATGCTATATGCTATGTAATGTGTCTGTTTTAGGAGTGTTTTAATGTTCTCCTGCAAAACAGATGTAAGTTATTTTTGGTGACATGATAGCATGGCATGTCTTGATTGGGAAAAGAATGCATATTTACATCTTCCTTTATTTTGTCCATTACATTGAGATTTAAATGGAATTGAAATTACATGGAATTGAAATTATATGTAATTGAAAGGGGAAGGTATGAAGAGACTTCCCTTCGCATTTGGTTTATCAGAGGCAGACCTATCTTAGGCTACTCTTGCAGCTTTTCGACATGAAGGTCCCCAGATCATCGCAATTTACTAGATGTGAAGTTAATTCGATCTTTCAACTTGAGCTAATCTGGGTGGTGCCTTTCCTGAGTCTCGCGTGATTAGTCTCCCTTGAGTCCAGTAATCAAACACCAACAAGTTAGCCTCCTGGTGGAGGAATCACATAACATCCATTCATATACATCACATCTCACCGTATAGAAATGATGACATGTGCGAAGCACTAATATCACATGCAGATATGGTGCGAAGCACTAAAGTGCAGTAAATAAAGCACATACATCCATTCAATGTAAATGTAGTATTCACACATAAGCAGATAAAAGTTTGGAAAAGCTTGAATAACGATTTAATCCCTCTTACTGGAGTCCCAGCAGAGTCGCCACCTATCGACGTCGGGATTTTTATTTGTCCCTTTTCGTTACTTGTTCTTTGGTGTTCTCATTGTTAATTGAGATTTATTTGAAAAACAAATGAAAAAGGTCCGACATGTATAATGTTGACGATTTAACTTTAAGAGTCGCCAGTTGGTGTTTTTAACTGGTTGCACAAACGCAACCGAAAAAGGTTTGCACATTGACCCAGTGATGTGACACTGCTAAACGGGTCTGTGAAACCGAGATTCATTTAGGTTCGGGGGCTTGATTATGCAGAGGGAAGGTGTTAGGCACCCCCCGACATCCGTGTTGCCACGGTGATCGCCACTTTTCAAGAAACTGTTACATGAATATGTGTTTTTGTGTGTGGATCAATGTGCAATTATTTGGAAGTAGTGCGAGGCCTCGTTCGCACCTATATACAAAGGGTTTGAATTTATAAAAAAATTCAATTTTAAAAATGATATAGCAGTGAAGTTTTGTAAAAAGAGGTTTTTCAAACCCCGTGCTCAATAATAATTGAGACCTTTTCATACCTCTATTTTTATTATTAAATGTTCGGCTTGATTGCTTTTATTTTCGAGATGCGAAGCATCCTCTAGAAAATAATATCTGATAATCTTAGAACTCCTCATCAAACATGACAACCATCCAAGGAAAAGATTCTTTTGCCTCTCTGCATAGTTAGTAACGAGAAAAAGAAAATTTTGAGTGTTTACGAGATGCCCTCTTTATCATGTTCATGTAATGTAATGGAATGGATATAATAAAGATTAGTA
The DNA here is from genome assembly GCA_020205615.1 of Panax quinquefolius. Lineage (NCBI taxonomy): Eukaryota > Viridiplantae > Streptophyta > Magnoliopsida > Apiales > Araliaceae > Panax > Panax quinquefolius. Next base: position 51,779,431 of record CM035155.1, read on the forward strand.
AAAACTTGAAATATGATAAGGTATTTTTAATGATGCGGATCGCAATGTAATGAATGTTAAAATATTTTCATAAATCGCAGATTAAGTAAGTCGCACATTGCATTTTGCACTTCGCTTTTCGCATTTGGTCAATCGCATTTTGCAATTTGCACATCGCATACCGCATATCGCAAATTGCAAATCGCAATGTAATGAATGCTATGATGAATGTTAAAATGTTTTCGCAAATCACTTTACCTTTATCGGGGGTTGCTGATGCTTATGCTGGTGTTGACTACAATGGTTTGGCTTTTTGTCGGTGTCGTTAATGCTTCTTTGATGAAGAGAAATTGAGATGTCGTCGATGCTTACACTGGTATTTTATAATGGTGCCTACCCTGATGGTAGTTTGATAATAGATCCTAGCCTGCTGGTAGTTGAATACGCTGACATTGCCCAACTGTTTCGGTTTTCACTCGAACGATGGCATATAAAGCTTTCATCACTGAACTGTCTTGATGTTGCATTGAATTGATGCCAATGGTTTTGAATACCGGATCTTCCAATACCTTTGCTGTATTGATATTCAAAGGTTTGCTTCACCAGACTCTGCCTATGCAGGCACTATGCAAACACTATGCATAATAAAATATAATATATTCTAATTATTGTCTAATAAAATAAACAACTTTATAAAAGTATTCTGTTTTATATAAAAAGATTTTACTATACAAAATAATATGCATAATAAAATATAATATATTCTATTTATAGTCTAATAAAACGAATAACTTTATAAAAGTATTCTGTTTTATATAAAAAGCTTTTCTATTTTATTACATTAATAATACTAATAAAACAAAAATTCATCATCATTATTATAATTCACACTATTAATCGACCAGTTCGTTCTCAGGAAAGAAGGGGCTTTCAAATAAGGATTTTTTTCTATTGGCGCGCAATTATGTGACCAAACCTCTCCTTGGTAGAACTTCTAGACATCATTAATATTACAAATAATAATATTAATAACTCTGTCATCTCAATTATTGATTTAATAATATATAAAATATCGACAATAATTTAATCAAATAACGTGAGATACTATGCAACAATTATCGAAGCAATAATTGAACAAAACTGAGTGACTTCTCACGTAAGCATCAATAATCAATATCGTGTGCTACTATGCAACCACGCGCGTATTCATCGTATTTTTTTATTATCGAGTAGTTCAATGATTTTAATGGTAAAACTTCCGCCGTTATTTTCATAAAAATATTTTTGTCGTTTTCTCAATCCAAAATAATTCCATTGTGGGGTCCACCGAGATGATTGTCTTGGTCGTCATTTAATATTTCTGTTAAAACGAATATTTCCCGACCAATCGAATATTATATAACAACTTGCGTACTTTGCAAAATTTATAATATTACCCACAACTATAACATTATATCAAACTTACTCCATAATATTAAAAAAATATTTCGAGAAATTTAAATCTTTATTCATAAAATCTGGGGTCTCACAATCTCCTCTCCTTATGAAATTTTGCCCTCGAAATTTACGTACGTACCTGGTATGCCGAAGAGGTGTGGATACCTTGACTTCATTTCATATTCCAACTCTTGAGGTATAACCTTGAATACCTTTATCGTCGAAAACATTACATGTTGCATACATACATGCCCGATGTCCTTCGATTGCCTCTGAATGCACATCTGTCCCTAAAATAGCCATTTTAGGCCTTGATACCGACTTCAAATCTCAAAATATAAAGAATGAAAGTTATTGGTCTACTCGTTATCTTTCCGAATCATCCTGAATCACCTCAATCGGAGTTCGTATGAAAAGGTTATACCCAATTTACTAAAGGACATCCAGACAGATTTTGGATTAACACTTGACCAGCGCCTAGGCGCCCAGATTTGGCCTTGGGCAAGCGCCTAGGCGCCCAAGAGCAGGATCTAAGCGCCTAGGCGCTCGACCCTTGAAACTTAGCTCCAATTTTCCAGATTTTGTAACTTTTGACGCACATACTTCAAATCTTCATAACTTCTTCATCCGTTATCGGAATTAGTCCGTTTTTGAGGCTATGGAAAGATTGTAACATGCTTAATAAAACCCCCATGATTTCATAATTTTTTAGATTCATTAATTATTCCAAAATTTAGCTCCAAAGTCCCCCAAGACTAAGTTTTTACTAACAACGATATGTGAAAAATGTTATGAATACGCGACATACTTGGCGGTAAAACGAGTCTATAGGCCACAGTTCCTACTCGATTGAGGATTTCAAATGGGCCAATTTAATCGATGGTTAAGATAATGCCTTCTTAAACCTTCTTCTTCATATTCATCAGATTCGGGTGTGTAGCTTGAGCGGCTTTAACTTTATCGATTAAAGTCGATTCTACTCGTATATTCATTATCTTCACGTGGGTCCCTAGTGTCTTTAACTCTATCTTCATCATTTGTAAGTTATACGAAATGGGTTTTTATGTTAACAACATCGCACTCGTAAACGCATACAATCTTCTACTCAATGCGTCAGCTACCACGTTCGCTTTTCCCACGATGATATTGAATGGTACGATCGTAATCTTCAACAACTCGAGCCAACGTCTTTGGCGCATTATACGTTCATTTTGGTTGAAGAAATATTTTATGGTTTTAGAAATGAGTTTTGTACTGGGGTCAATACAAAATTCGATTTCACGCTCTAGGGGTAGGCTAGGAAGTCTTCAAGAATATGTCAGGAAATTTATTAACATAGAAATATCATTCAAACTGTGACTCTCATCTAAGACTTGGATAGCACGCCACATTGATACCTATCAACTTGTCATCGTCATTCATGACGTCGCCTACAGAAAGTCTGGCTTCGGTGCATTCTGCACAAGGAAGTCAACAACGAAAGGATCGGGGCTCTTTACTTATGGCTTGATATGACAATGATTTAATTTAGTGGTTTGGTTGCTTGAATTCGCATAGCAGGTTGGTTAGGAATATGAAAGCTAACAACCTTACGAAAAGCATGATGAGTAGTTAACCAATCAATTTCTAAAATCACATCAAAGGCAAGTATTTTCAAAGAGATAAGATTGACATGTAACGTGAAAGTGTCGATTTGAATCAACCAGATTTATAAACAGTGGAGGTAACGAAGGTTTCTACTAACAAAGTTTCAACCAATAAGTCAAAGTCTAACTTCGCTGGGGTCAAATTTAAATGTTGAGCGCAAGTAAGAGAGATAAAAGAATGTGTAGAACCGGTATCTAATAAGGTATAGACTTTGCAAGAATTTATAATTAACTAACCCGTGCTAACTTTGATTGGGCTACTCGTTTTTTGGGAAGTCACAAAAAACGCTCTCCCTTGAACTACCGGTTTTGTCTTGTCTGGGACGGCCTTTGATGCCTCCATCCCAGCTGGACTTGTCTTCGGTGCACAACAAAATCGGGTCCGGTGGCCTTCTCTTCCACAATTTTAACATGCTTTGGATGGCATCGTGCAGTTTGGACTGATGTGTCCCTCCCCTCCACATTTGAAACATATGATAGGATCGTTCTCCTTCCTTAATAACGGGTGTTGGTGCTGATGTCTTTCCATCATTGTTGAATCTCCTCTTCTTGAAATGTCCATTCTTATTATTTTGGCCATGATTACAACCAAAGTGGTTACCATTTCTGGCATGCTGATTTCCTCCACGCTTATTGTCACCGCTTCGATGACTGTTATCACCAGTATTATCATTTTGCCGACTGTTCTCTTTTGGTTGGGTTACAAACACAGTTTATGAGAGATAAGATATTGACATATCTCGGGTTTCAAACCTCTTAGAAACATTCGCGTCATTCTCTCCTCATTATCAACCAAATGAGACGCAAACTGGGATAACTCGGCAAACTTTGCTTCGTACTGCGACACGATCATGTTGTTTTGCTCCAGCTTGATGAACTCTACCTCTTTCATGTGACGAATACTTTCGGGAAAGTACTTGTCGTTGAACAGTTCTTGGAACTTCTCCCAAGACATCTTCAATCGGCGGAGTTAAAAATCGCTTCTGATTCCCACTAGTAATCTGCCTCTGCCCGCAACATGAAGGTGGCAAAGGGAACCTTTTGCTCCTCGGAGCATCCCAAGACATCAAATATCTTTTTGATCTGCTTTATCCACGTCTCCACCTTAAGTGGTTTTGGCTTTCCAGTGTTTTCACCCGCATTTTGGATAGGAACCGCTCTTGCCTGAGGTTGCATGAATTACATAAAGCCTCTGAACATTCCATCGTTCATCATCTGGTCCGTGCTGTTGTTTGCCTAAGGATTGTCGCCTTCCAGATGCACATTATCCTGATTATTGATCTGTGGAGACTCAACGGTCTCCTGTGCTCCATTGATGTTCTCAACATTCTCGGATGTCATTTTCAAATACTGCTACAAAACAAGGGATAATTAACATATCACATATTATCCCTATACTCTGACCGACCAATTAAATACCAAATAAACTTAGGTAGGTCATACTAGTGAAGGAATTCCCCGTCTCTCTCCTCCTAGTTCTTGTCTCACATCTTAGCCATGAATCATATCCCTATGCTTTGATACCAACTGTGACGCCCCCAAAATAGGTATACATCACCCATCTTGAGTCGCCAAATATATGGTACAAAATTCAAATACAACTTAATTATTATTTACTTTCATTTCCTGAAGAGGACAATGAAAGTAAAAGGGTGAGCTCAACTAGCCCAGTAAGAAATATTATGACTAAGATAATGCAGAATAAATTATCGTTAGCCTTGAACAATGTTAAACTGATACAATATAACAAACATCAAGTTTAACTGCAGCGGAACAAGCAATCCATTAAAATGGTCAAGTAGAGAATAAAATCTACTATCTTTTATGATTTAAATGGTTTTCATCACTTTTATCACTGGGACTCAACTTAATAATAATCCACATCATCCCTGCACTACGGCCAAGGATATTCATTAGTATCACAACCACAAATTATCCATGCACTACGGGCCAAGGATATTCATGTATTCATCAATGGTCATGATCATGCCAACAACTGTCCATCAATGCACTACGGGCCAATGAGGACTTTTACCGCATCATTTGTAACATTACGGTCATGATTATACCGATTAATCCCTGGTCATAATCATACCAAGTCCATCTATGCACTACAGGCCACAGATGACTTTCAACATAATATAAACATGAGGACGATGACAATGATATAAGAATTCAATAAAACAAGTTCAAGAATTAATTTATCCAGGAACTAATAACGTCCAAATTGTCAACATGATACTTCTTTGTAGAGTAAAATTCAAGAATGCTCAGAAGAATATTTCCATGAAAAGATACTGGATGAAGCGCAAATATCAAGGATATTCCACTAATTTCATGGAGTATAGAAGTCAAAACTTTAACCAACTGAGTATAATAAAGAATGAAATAACAAAAGAAATCACCAGGCATGCGATAGACCACACAGACAGGTTATTCTAACAAAATAATAAATAACGGAACCAGGTCAGGAAAAATTCGCACCGATAGGATATTCCAACAGAATAATAAAGAATGGAATAAAACAAAAATTACCATGCATGCGATAGACCACAAAGACAGGTTATTCCAACAGAATAATAAATAATGGAACCAGGTCATGCGTAAATGCACAGATAGAATAGTCCAACAGAATAATAAATAATGGAACCAGGTCATGCGTAAATGTACATATAGGATATTCCAACAGAATAATAAAGAATGAAATAACAGAAGAATTTCACCATGTATGCGGTACTTCACATAGACAGGTTATTCCAACATAATAATAAAGAATGGAATAACAGAAGAATTTCACCATGTATGCGGTACTTTGCATATACGGGTTATTCTAACATAATAATAAAAAATGGAATAACAAAAGAATTTCACCAAGTATAGGGTAGCCCGCATATACAGGTTATTCCAACAGAATAATAAAGAATGGAATAACAGAAGTTCTCTTCATGAATACAAAAGAAATAATACCCCTTACGAGTACAACAAATAATATCCCTTACCTTATAAAGTAGAGTACTCAGACGGGTAGGGCGGGGATATATTTAAAGAAAACTTGCACTACGCTCAAAGCTTTCTTAAACTCTAAAGAAATTCGCTCAAGATTATAGAAGAAGAATTCTCTCTATAGTTTCTCTCTCTAGAGTTTTAGTGAATTCGTAAGAAATAATGAAGGAATGAGCTTCTATTTATAGAAGAATGGACTGAATAGTATCTAATTCTGAATCTGTTCAGATTGATTTACTTTTAAGCGGACGGTCTGGATTGGTTTACTATAAAATATTCTAATAAAATAAAATCTTTTAAATAAAATATAATATATTCTATTTATAATCTAATAAAATGAATAACTTTATAAAAGTATTCTGCTTTATATAAAAAGATTTTACTATCTGAAACACTATCACGCAGCCTATATGCAAATACTATGCATAATAAAATATAATATATTCTAATTATTGTCTAATAAAACAAATAACTTTATAAAAGTATTACATTTTTATATAAAAAGATTTTACTATACAAAACACTATGCATAATAGAATATAATATATTCTATTTATAGTATAATAAAACAAATAACTTTATAAAAGTATTCTGTTTTATATAAAAAGCTTTTCTGTTTTATTACATTAATAATACTAATAAAACAAAAATTCATCATCATTATTATAATTCACACTATTAATCGACCAGGTTGTTCCTAGGAAAGAGAGGGCTTTCCAATAAGGATTTCTCCCTATTGGCGCGCAATTAGGTGACCAAACCTCTCCTTGGCAGAACTTCTAGACATCGTTAATATTGCAAATAATAATATTAATAACTCTGTCATCTCAATTATTAATTTAATAATATATAAAATATCGACAATAATTGAATCAAATAACGTGAGATACTATGCAACAATTACTGAAGCAATAATTGAACAAAACTGATAGACTTCTCACGTAAGCATCAATAATCAATACCGTGTTCTACTATGCAACCACGCCATTCATCGTACTTTTACTACAAAGTAGTAGTTCAACAGTTTTAACGGTAAAACTTCCGCCATTATTTTCATAAAAATATTTTTGTCGTTTTCTCAATCTGACAATAATTCATTTGTGGGGTCCACCGATGATTATATCGTCGTACAAATATTCCCTGTTAAAACGAATATTCCCCGACCAATCGAATATTATATAACAACTTGCGTACTTTGCCAAATTTATAAATATTACCCACAACTATAACATTATATCAAACTTACTCCATAATATTAAAAAAATATTTTGAGAAATTTAAATCTTTATTCATAAAATCTAGGGTCTCACATGCTATATACTATGTAATGTGTCTGTTTTAGGAGTGTTTTAATGTTCTCCTGCAAAACAGATGTAAGTTATTTTTGGTGACATGATAGCATGACATGTCTTGATAGGGAAAAGAATGCATATTTACATCTTCCTTTATTTTGTCCATTACATTGAGATTTAAATGGAATTGAAATTATATGTAATTGAAAGGGGAAGGTATGAAGAGACTTCCCTTCGCATTTGGTTTATCAGAGGCAGACCTATCTTAGGCTACTCTTGCAGCTTTTCGGCATGAAGGTCCCCAGATCATCGCAATTTACTAGATGTGAAGTTAATCCGATCTTTCAACTTGAGCGAATCTGGGTGGTGCCTTTCCTGAGTCTCGCGTGATTAGTCTCCCTTGAGTCCAGTAATCAAACACCAACAAGTTAGCCTCCTGGTGGAGGAATCACACAACATCCATTCATATACATCGCATCTCACCGTATAGAAATGATGACATGTGCGAAGCACTAATATCACATGCAGATATAGTGCGAAGCACTAAAGTGCAGTAAATAAAGCACATACATCCATTCAATGTAAATGTAGTATTCACACATAAGCAGATAAAAGTTTGGAAAAGCTTGAATAACGATTTAATCCCTCTTACTGGAGTCCCCAGCAGAGTCGCCACCTGTCGACGTCGGGATTTTTATTTGTCCCTTTTCGTTACTTGTTCTTTGGTGTTCTCATTGTTATGTGAGATTTATTTGAAAAAACAAATGAAAAAGGTCCAACATGTATAATGTTGACGATTTGACTTTAAGAGTCGCCAGTTGGTGTTTTTAACTGGTTGCACAAACGCAACCGAAAAAGGTTTGCACATTGACCCAGTGATGTGACACTGCTAAACGGGTCTGTGAAACCGAGATTCATTTAGGTTCGGGGGCTTGATTATGCGGAGGGAAGGTATTAGGCACCCCCCGACATCCGTGTTGCCACGGTGATCGCCACTTTTCAAGAAACTGTTATATGAATGTGTGTTTTTGTGTGTGGATCAATGTGCAATTATTTGGAAGTAGTGCTAGGCCTCGTTCGCACCTATATACAAAGGGTTTGAATTTATAAAAAAATTCAGTTTTAAAAATGATATAGCAGTAAAGTTTTATAAAAAGAGATTTTTCAAACCCTGTGCTCAATAATAATTGAGACCTTTTCATACCTCCATTTTTATTATTAAATGTTCGGCTTGATTACTTTTATTTTCGAGATGCGAAGCATCCTCGAGAAAATAATATACAGTAGTGCCGAACTCCTCATGGGCATGACAACCATCCAAGGAAAAGATGCTTTTGCCCTCTTGCATAGTTAGTAACAGGAAAAGAAAATTTCGAGTGTTTACAGATGCCCCTCTTTATCATGTTCATGTAATGTAATGGAATGGATATAATAAAGATTAGTAGACACTTGAAATATGATAAGGTATTTTTAATGATGCAGATCGCAATGTAATGAATGTTAAAATATTTTCGCAAATCGCAGTTCGTAAGTCGCACATTGCATTTTGCACTTCGCTTTTCGCATTTGGCCAATCGCATTTTGTAATTTGCACATCGCATACCGCATATCGCAAATTTCAAATCGCAATGTAATGAATGCTATGATGAATGTTAAAATGTTTTCACAAATCACTTTACCTTTATCGGGGGTTGCTGATGCTTATGCTGGTGTTGACTACAATGGTTTGGCTTTTTGTCGGTGTCGCTAATGCTTCTTTGATGAAGAGAAATTGAGATGTCGCCGATGCGATGCTTCTGCGGTATTTTATAATGGTGCCTACCCTGATGGTAGTTTGATAATAGATCCTAGCCTGCTGGTAGTTGAATACGCTGACATCGCCCAACTGTTTCGGTTCTCACTCGAACGATGGCATATAAAGCTTTCATCACTAAACTGTCTTGATGTTGCGTTGAATTGATGCCAATGGTTTTGAATACCGGATCTTCCAATACCTTTGCTGAATTGATATTCAAAGGTTTGCTTCACCAGACTCTGCCTGATGTTATGCTTGATAGAGATGTATGTTGATGTAGAGCCTCACCCTTTTTGAGGTGATTTGGAGTTTCCTTTCGCTATTGGGTGCTTTTGCCCCATTTCCTTGAACATTTGATTTGCAACCCTATTTGAATCGATAACTTTGAATGCCGATATCCACGGAGGTGTAGCTCGCTCTTTCGCTATTGAACTTTTGAACTTCAGTGTAGAGGCCTCAATTTATGAGGATTTGACGTAAATTAACATGTTTGACAGTGTAGATTTCCTTTGCCAGACCTTTTGTCGTTGGCCTTGATTTAAGAACTTTTTGAGAATTTTCCCCTTCTTTTATAGGGGCACGCTTATGTCGCCATGATTTCTTTTAGGAGTTTTCCTTCTTTTGATGAGAGGCTTGATCCCGCCTTAAAATCCTTCACTTTCCTGGAATCGAAAAAAATGCCCCAGTCCTTTCGCATGTTGTTGTCGGGGATTCCTAAGAGAAAGTCTCTTTGTTGACCAAATCGCGAGTGAACAATATCTGAATTGTCAGTGAGATGATATGAGGGAAGCTCTGATGATGATGGACCATGCTGATGGTGTTGACTGGGGCATTTTCCTCTTTAGGATGGTTGATAAATGCCCCAGTATTGAGTTGTCGTTGTTTCTGAGATTGCCCCAGTCTTGTTGTAAGGTTTCCAATATCGGGTTATCGCCAATTTTGAAATTACCCCAGCCTTGCTTGTTGTCTGGGATAGTTGCTTTGACAGATGAGCTGATAAGATGTCAAAATTGCAAGAGGCTTTTACTTCTGTACCAGATGATGAGCAGGTCGTGGATTTGGGCTTTGATGCCCTCAATCATTATTCCTGACTTGTTTGCACAATCGGCTTGGACGGTTTTCTTCTGATTTGATGAAGACTTATGATTAAGGGTGTCAGATCTTTGAAGGTCCTCGCTGCTGGTTGTCTTGGTATATCGCTGTTTCTTCCTTTCTGGGATTTGTGCCAGATTCGATGGAATGACATTGAAGTGTTGTTGGGTCTTCTCCACATGGGTCGCTGACTTGGAGGGTTGTTTGGGTTTGGATATTTCTCTTGAGGGATAGACCGCACCACTGATGGTTGCCTACGTACTCTTGTATGTGAGGGAGATCAGGTCTGCGTAGTTCCTACTTGATAAGATAAACGGCTTGACAAGTGTTTGTTTGGGTTTTTATTTGGTTTGATCACACCATAAATGGCTGCCTACGTACTCCCATTGATGGGGGGGGGGGGGAGATCAGGTCTTTTGTAGTTCAGGCTTGATGAGTTGAAACCTGAATGACTTGATTTTTGATTTTTCTTTTTTTTCTTTTTTTTTTCTTTTTTGTTTCTTTTTGTTTCCTTTTTTTCAATATTTACACGCATGGAAAAAAAAGGCATAGTACGAAGAAATTGATACCGTCCCAACATCTTCTGGAACTCGCAACTTTTATCCCCTGGATCTAAATCTTTTTGGCTAGTTGAGGCCTCATAGTCTAGTTGTCAGTGGTTGTGTTACCTTCAAGGCTCGCGACATAGGTTACTTCTTGGTTTTGAATGTCTTCACTTATGGCCATAACTTGATCGCTTCCTAATTTAATACATTCCTTAGGGATGCTTGAGCTGGACCCATCACAAAAAGGTATGAACTCTTAATTCTTTGATGGGTTGGTTTCCCCGACAACCTCACCACCTTCTCCTTCATCTGTTCCCTCACGCTTTTCTTGGGCTTGAGAGGATTCGACCATGAAATCTCCCTCGAACTGTTGTCGCATTTCTTGCAAGAAACTTTCCTTTTTTGCTTTTTCTTCCTTGGAAAGGATCAGTATTTCCTCCGCATCATCCAAGGTTATAAGATCTGGAATGTGGTTGTCATCTTTGGACCACAGGATGTTGGATGTTGGCGGATGAATCTCCTTTGGGGATTCCCTTGTCTCCTCTGTCATTTCCTGCATTAAGATCATTCCATCTTGGGTTCTACCAGGATCATCGCTCATAGCCTTCACCTCATTTGAGCTGCCTGTCTCAAGTGGACATCTTAAGCTTTTTATTTCCTTTTTGCCTTTTTTGGTCATGGGAAATTCTATTTCCAGCTCTCCATTTTCAATTAGATCCTGGATTTTATGTCGCAAAGACGCTGATTCCTCAGTCGTATGTCCAAGTGAGTTAGAATGGTATAGACATATCTTGGTGGAATCATAACTCTTTATCTTGGGATTTATAGGAGGCAGCAACTTAGTAATCCTTCCTTCGTTTATCAGAAAGTATAGCATTTCTTCATTGGATTTGCTTAGAGGGGTGAATTTTTGGACTCTTGTGGAGGTTGTTTGATCTTTCTTCTTTGAGAATTCGCATTCCCCCGATTGATTTTTCCGTTGGCGAGATCTTCTAGCAATTTTTTCATCCCCCTTTTTTTGGCCTTCTGATAGTTGAGTGAAAAATTGCCTCGTATCCTGATGTTGGCGCACTATCAGCTTAGCTAGCAGATTGACTTGATTTTGGATTGTCTCTAACTTTTGCATTACTATCATACCCTCCTCTGAGTTTTCCCACTTTAGGACATTTGATCTGTTCCTTTGGGGGCATTCTTCTATCTTACAAATTGGATACCTTTTAGCCCTTTCTGACCTGATCATGTTTACTTCCCTCGTATCATGCTGCAACGGAAGGTTGGTGTTGACATTCTGTTGATCAGGTTACTGAACCAAAATACTGCCACTTTCGATCAGATTTTGAATTTTATGCTTTAAGGACCAACAATCTTCTATATCGTGTCCTGGAGACCCTGAGTGGTAAGCACATCTTTGGCTTGGATTATATCTTTTGCTCCCTGGTTCCAGAGGTAGAGCCAGCTCGGTAATTTTCTTGTGATCCATTAATATCGCCAACACATTTTCAAGGGAATCGCCTAGTGGAGTGAACACCCAATTTTTTGTTCTTTCAAATTTTCTTTCCCTGTATAGGTATTAGTTGAACACAGCCTGTTGTTGAGATGGCAGATTGTCTTGTATTTTCCAAATGGGGGGACTGTAGGTTGGTCTCCTAGATTGCCCCTATACAATAAGGGATACATCTTTATTGCCTTTATCGGGTACACCCTTGGGATCGCTTGCATACTTGCCAGTCTGTATATTCTTGGCGACTGCTTCCAAGGCAGTGAAGTCTTTAATCTTGCCTATCTTTAGGCCCATCTCTGCCATTTCTCCGTGTTTGATCATTTTTGAGAATGGATTTCCTATGCCTGCTAGGATCTTCTCGTAGTACGGAGCCTCTTGGATATCAATTAACGTCAATACCATCTCAGTTTCTGTCATTGATGGAATGACTTGCGCTGCTAGATGTCTCCACCTTTGGGCATATTCTCGGAAAGATTCAGTACTTTGCTTTTTGACTTTAGTCACTTGGTATCGATTAGGTGCCATTTATGACTGAAAACTGTACTGATTTAGAAAGGTGTGCGCCAATTCTTCCCAGTTGTGGATTTCGGCATTGTCAAGTCGGGCATACCATGCCTTAGCCTCTCTAGTGAGACTCTTTTGAAAAAGTTGCATCCTGAGGCTTTCATCTCCAGCATAAGCCCCAGTTCGCCAATGTACACTTTCAGGTGCGTATAGGGATCGCCTTCCCCATTGTACTTTTCAAACTCTGGGACTTTGAATTTGGCAGGATAGCGAGCCCCTGGGAATATGCAAAGATCTGAATAGGTGACACTCCCATTATTTCCAGTCCCTTTGATTAACCGGATGGTCTTCTCCATTTGTTGGACTTTCTTTCTTATATCCCCAGTTTCTCGATCATCCCAGAGATTTGTGATTTCTTTATTGGAATGAGGTTTAGGTATTTGGGTTTACATCTTTTTGCCAATACCCTAACTGCCCCTTGGTGTGGATAACTGGTTGATTAGGCATTGTTTGGCCCCGGATTCCTCTATGTGCAGAGGATTCTGTGTGGATGGGTATTTGTGTACCCTGAGTAGATTGGTGTAGTTCTTTGAGCATAACAATCAACTCTGTCATTTGATAGCTTAATTTTTCGAACTCTTCGCGAGAGACAGGAGTAGGATCGGGTTGGGAACTTTTATCCATGTCTGACTGTGGGCTTAATGCCCTTTTGGACTTTGAACGGGAAATATGATCAATTGCTTCCCTACAAAAGACTTATGTAGTTTAGTCTTAGGGATAATGTAAATAATATTTATAATGCATCCATTTTAGGAATATTGTCCTGCAAAAACGGGTGTTGTATGCACAAAATATTCTTCATATTTTCCATTACATAAAGATGAATATGGAATAAAATTACAAGTAAATGCTTTTACAAGTAATTAAAAATAGAAAGCATGAAGAAACTTTCCTCCGTGTTTGGTTTATCAGAGGTTGACCTATCTTAGGGTTACTCTCGCGGCTTTTTGGCATGAAGGTCCCCAGATCATCGCAATCTACTTGACAGAAAGATAATCCGTTCTTTCAACTGGAGTAAATCTGGGTGGTGCCTTTCCTGAGCCTCGTTGGAATTATTCTCCCTACGAGTCCAGTAATCAAACACCGACAAGATAGCCTCTTGATGGAGGAACCACACAACATACATTCACATACAACGTGTCTCAACGTTCATGCAAATGATGACATGTGCGAAGCACTAATATCACAGATAGATATAGTACAGTGCAGTAAAATGCATTCGTACACATTCATCATGAATGTAAATGCAACATTCACACACAAGCATATAACAGTTTTAAGAAGCTTGTAATAGCGGCTTAAGCCCTCTTACTGGGAGTCCCCAGCGGAGTCGCCACCTGTTGATGTCGGGATTTTTATTTGTCCCTTTTCGTTACTTGTTCTTTGGTGTTCTCATTGTTATGTGAGATTTGTTTGAAAAAATAAGTGAAAAAGGTCCGACATGTATAATGTCGATGATTTGACTTTAAGAGTCACCAGTTGGTGTTTTTAACTGGTTGCACCAACGCAACCGAAAAAGGTTTGCACATTGACCTAGTGATGTGACATTGCTAAATGGGTCTGTGAAACCGAGATTCATTTGGGTTCGGGGGCTTGATTATGCAGAGGGAAGGTGTTAGGCACCCCCCGACATCCGTGTTGCCTCGATGACCGCCACTTTTCAAAGAAACTGTTATATGAATGTGTGTGTGTGTGGATCAATGTGCAATTATTTAGAAGTAGTGTTGTACCTCGTTCGCACCTATATACACAGGGTTTGAATTTATGAAAAAATCAGTTTTAAACAGGATATAGCAATGAAGTTTTGTAAAAAGTGGTTTTTCAAACCCTGTGCTCAATAGTAATTGAGACCTTTTCATACCTCCATTTTTATTATTAAATGTTAAAACGATTGCTTTTATTTTTGAGATCTGAAACATCCTCGAGAAAATAATATCTGATGATCTTAGAACTTCATCAAGGGCATGACATGACCATCCATGGAAATTCAAACACTATAAATAATACACAAGCTACTTACAATTTGAAAATGTCCAACACGGAACCGAATCTAGTTTCATGAGTTGAATCTGTGATCACATGATTCCTAGGCTCACATGATCTTCTTAGTTTATATGAAAAGCGATAAGTAGTTATATATATAAGTCAGAAATATATATATATATGATACATGATCAACCACCACGAAGCACCTCCATGGGGATCGGAAATATACATATATAAATGTGGTAAATAATATATATATATATATATATATATATATATATATATATATATATATATATGGACATGATCAACCACCATGAAATACCTCCACGGGGATCGAAAATGTAAATATTTAAAAGCGGTATATATATATATATATATATATATATATATATATATATATATATATATATATATATATGGACATGATCAACAACCACAAAGCACCTCCACGGGGGATCAGAAATGTAAATAAAGCAGTAAATGCGATCAATTGCCACGAAGTAAACTCCAGGCGGGACTAAATGTAAATAAAGCAGTAAAAGGCCTCGAAGTAAACTCCAGGCCTGATAGAAATGTATATATATATATATATATAAAAGTAGTAAACGCACCGGATATAAAATCAGGGCTCATCGGATATGTCTGACAACAGTTATATATATAAGTATATATATATAAAAGCAAGTAAACGCTCCAGATATAAGTCTAGGCTCAATCGAGGCATAACTCGATAATGTTAGTCCGTATATAAATATATACATATATAAGTATATATATACAGACAGAAATGAAAACCACGAACTGATGTCCAGGCATACGCACACAAAATGACTCTCAATGTGTAGAATAGTGTGTGCAAAGACGAAGAAAAAGGATTTAAAATGTGTAAGAAGGCTTATAGTGGACTACCAAAGAAGACTCCAATAACTTTAAATGGATGAGTACTTCGGCTCCGTAGCAAGAAAATATGATGAGAATATAAGCTCAAAAGTGTTTGAAATAAGAAAGCACTCAGTTTATGGTGTGTACAAAGCCAATTGGACAGGATTTCCTCGCTCTTTCTCCCTCAAATAAGGCCACCCCAAGCCCCATATATATAGAGGGGGTTCCCAGTCTACCTGCATATGCGGGCTGCCCGAACGCATTTGTGGGTCCCGCCGTGTTACAGTACGTACACTTGGACAACGCGCTGTTCGCTCGGTCATTCATAACTTTTAATCCGGGACTCCGATGGAAGCGTGCCATACCATTCTGGAAAGCTCTTTCCGAGAGCTACAAAATGACATATGATTTTCCCTTTTTGCTTCTGAGAAGATGGTTTCATGACCGAAATAGCATTTCCGGGTTTTCGTCAAGCAGTCCGGTGAGCTATTTTGCGTAGTTTGCGCTCCGAAGTTAAGATATGGGTCTTGTGGGACTTCTATTAAATCAATTTGGGTTGAAATGAGTTTATTCGGTTTGAAATGAAGTTGAGTTGGCAAAATAAACATTTTACCCCTCCCAGGGTTATCTCCGATTTTCACACATTTGTAGTTGTCTTTTCAAAGGGTTATCTTTGAGGTTGTCATGCTGTTGACTCTTAATATCCTCAGGGTTATCTCTGAGGTTGGAATTGATTTTGTGGTCCTCCAGGGTTATCTCTGGAGTGAAAAAGATGTGTTTGCCCTCCTGCATAGTTAGTAATAGGAAAAGAAAATTTCTAGTGTCTACACCACCTATCGACGTCGGGATTTTTATTTGTCCCTTTCTATACTTGCCTTTTGGTGTTCTCATTTTTGATGAGTTTTGTTTGAAAAAATAAGTTTGAAAAGTTCCAACATGTAAATGTCGACGATTTGACTTTTAGATTCGCCAGTTGGTAATTTTGAAATGGTTGTACCAACTCAATTGAAAAAAGTTTGCACAAAGACCCAATGATTAGACACTGTTTAACTGGTCTTGGAAACCGAGATTCGTTAGGGTTCAGGGGCTTGATTAAGTGGAGGGAAGGTGTTAAGCAGCCCCTGACTTTTGTGAAAACACGGTTACCGCCACTTTTCATTTAACTTTTATCTGTGTATGTGTGTGTGAGTTGGGCCTATGTGCAATTATCTAGAAGTAGTGTTATGCCTCGTTTGCACCTATTTACAAATGGTTTAACTTTTGTAGAAAAGTTCAATTTTAACAAGATATAGCAGTGAAGTTTTGGAAAATAGGTTTTTCAAACCCTTATACTCAATAGTAATTGAGGTCTTTGATACTTCCATTTTATTATGTTCGGCTTGATTGTTTTTATTTTCGAGATGCGAGTCATCTTCGAGAAAATAAGATACATAGCAGTGCCAAACTCCTTGTGGGCATGAGAGCCATCTAAAGATATCCAGACAACGTAGATAATTTGTAAGACCCCAACTTTTATGAATAAAGATGAATTTTCTATAAGTATCATTTTTGAATGTTAAGGAGTGAATTTGATATAATGTTATAGTTGTGGGTAGTATTTACAAATTTTGCAAAAGTATGAAAGTTGTTATAAAATATTCAATTGGTCTTAGGGAATATTCGTTTTAACAGGAATATTAAATGCGACGACACAAATCATAAGTGGACCCCACGGCAGTAATTATTGTTAATAAATGAGAAAATGACAGAAATATCTTTTTATAAAAATAATGGCGAAAGTTTTACCGTTAATTGTTGAAATACCGGTGTTAAAAGTACAGTAATACGTGTGGTTTTATAGTAGCACACGGTATTGATTATTGATGCTTACATGAGAAGTCACTCAATTATACTCAATTGTTGCTATAGTAATTACTGCATAGTATCTCACGTTATTTGATTCAATTATTGTCAATATTTTATATTATTAAATCAATAATTAAGATGATAAGTTATTCATATTATTATCTGCATAATTAACAATGTCTAGAAAGTTCTGTCGAGGAAAGGGGTTTGGTCACCTAATTGTGCGCCAATAGGGAAAAATCCTTATCGGAAAGCCCCCTCTTTCCTGGGAACAATCTGGTTGTTAATATTGGGAGTTATAATAATGATGAATAAATGTCTATAAAATATTGAGGGTATTTTTATGAAGTATTTGTTGTAAATGTTGTTTGTTATTTGAACCCCCATTTACCCATTTTTCAAAACTATCGGTAGAAAGTTATCTCAGTTCTGTATTATTATATAAGTATATATATATAATAAGTTTTGTTTTACTTGAATATTATATTCTTAATTTGAAAAACTAGCGTCTGTGAGGTTACAAGAATTTGGCCCGTGAATTTCAAAAGTTTTGTCCGTGATATTTTTTCTTAACAGTGCCCCTTCCATTCTCCTATAAATAGGATGCTTAGTTAGAATTGAAAATCACACCAAAATCAGAGAATTCTTCTTCTATAATATTGAGCGTATTTCTTTAGAGTTTTAAGAAGCTTTGAGCGTAGAAAACAGTGAAAGTTTTCTTCAAGAATATCCCCGCTATACCAGTTAGATACTCTCCTTTTTAAGGTAAGGGATATTATTTTTGTTCAGTATTCATATGAAATAATATTTTCTTTCATACTTTGTAGTATGTAAGTAATATTATTTTGTTTCAGATTTCGAATTCTACACTCATTTTGTTAAAGTTTTGGCTTCTATACTCCATGAAATTAGTAGAATATCCTTGATATTTGCGCTTCATCCAGTATCTTTTCATGGAAATATTATTCTGAGCATTCTTGATAAGTTTTAACTTTTTCATGCTGAAGTACTATTCACGAGGTTACTATTCCCGAAGTACTATTCACGAGATACTATTCACTCGATTACTATTCACTCGGGGTACTATTCATGACAAAAATTGATTTCATTACGGTCCAAATCATTTTTGATACAATATTATTCTTGAATTTTACTCCACAAAGTAGTATCATGTTGATAATTTGGACATTATTGAATTATGGATAAATTAAATTATAAATCTTTAAAATTTATCCTTTGCTTTCTTTTAATTGAATTCTTATTTCATTGTCATCATCCTCATGCTTATATTATGATGAAAGTCATCTGTGGCCCGTAGTACATAGATGGACTTGGTATGATTATGACCAGGGATTATTCGATATAATCATGATCGTAATGTTACAAATGATGTGGTAAATGTCCTCATTGGCCGGTAGTGCATTGATGGACAGTTGTTGTCATGATCATGACCATTGATTAAAACACGAATATCCTTGGCTCGTAGTGCATAGATAATTTGTGGTCGTGATACTAATGAATATCCTTGGCTGTAGTGCAGGGGTGATTCAATGATGTGGATTATTTATTAAGCTGAGTCTCAGCAATAAAATTGATGATAAACTTTTTAAATCATAAAAGATAGTAGATATCATGCTCTATTTGACTCTTCTAATGGATTGCTTATTTTGCTGCAGTTAAACTTAATGTATATTGTATTTTATCAGTTTAACACTGTGTAACAATAATTTATTCTACATTATCTTAGTCATAATATTTCTTACTGGGCTAGTTAAGCTCACCCTTTGCTTTCATTGTTCACTTCAGAAAATGAGAATATAGCTGGGACTAGTTGAGAAATGGAGTGACGGTCCAGATGGTTGCATTAGTAGTCCTCACTATTCTGTGAAATAGTGAGATAATAAATGTAATGAGGACTTCATTGAGTTTGGATATTGTTTAGGTGACAATATTCGTATTAAAACTCTCAGATTATGTTTTGTCATATTTTACACGACAGTTGTATATTTAAGTTGTATTTGAATTTTGTACCATGTATTTGGCGACTCAAAATGGGTGATGTATACCTATTTTGAGGGTGTCGCATAATTTACAAGCTGGCTGCAGCTGAGAAATGTCCATCTTGGGAACCAAATCTAGATTTAGAGGCTAAATCTGTGATCACATGATTCCTAGGCTCACATGAAAGAGCAATATGTACAAAATCAAGAAAAAGAACTAGATTTGAGTAAATCTAAACCATTCTAACTTCAACCAATCCAGTTTAGTCACTTTTGAATCGATCAAAGTTAGAAGTAGCCAGATTTAAGCAAATCTAGTCTGCAGGCTGCAAGATTAAATATCTACATTATGAAAGCAGTTAAAGTAGATATTTATATAAAAGTAATATATATATATATATTTATATATATATATATGTGTGTGTGTGTGTGTGTGTGCTGCAAAGAAGGATTCAGACTGCTTTTGGAGCTTGAAAACTCAGTTTTCACCGGTTAAAATTTTATATGTTGTATTATATATGTATACAAGTGTTTAGAAAGAAGAATATTAAATTTGGAACACTATAAGAGGGGTTAAGAGCTGAAATGGACAAAGTTTTCTCTCTTTTTCTTCTTTTTTTTCTTTATTTTATGGCTGATGAGGGGTTTTATTTATAGATCACAATAGTTACGGGTCTACCCGTGGTAGTTGCGGGTCTAGCTACGGCTACCTGGGTGGGCCCGGGTCCTGTGGGTCCCGTCGTCTCGAAGTACGCACACTTCGGCCAACGCGCTGTCTATTCGAACTTTCATAACTTTCAATCCGGGAGTCCGATGGAGGCATGTCATACCATTCCGAAAAGCTCTTTCTGAGAGCTACGCAATGACATAGGGTTGCTCTTTTCAGAATCCATGAAGATGGGTCCATGATCGAAATGGCATCTTCGGGTCTTCGCAGGCTGTCCGTTGACCTGTTTTGCGTAGTTTGTGCTCGGAAGTGCTACAATAGCTCTTTGTGATCCAATTTGCAGTTGTATTAGGTTTGTTAAAGTTGAATAGTTAAAATGACCATTTTGCCCTTCCAGGGGTTATCTCCAAGGTTAACTAGGCTTTTGGCTGTTCTTCGGGGTTGTCTCTAGGGTTTGATTGCTGCCAACTTTTCTTTTCCTTAGGGTTGATCTCTAAGTTTGATTTGATGTTCCACGGGGATATCTCCGTGGTTAGATTTGATGTTGTGGTCCTCCAAGGTTATCTTTGGAGTGTGAAAAAAGTGTTTTTGCCCTCCTGCATAGTTAGTAACAGGAAAACAAAATCTTGAGTGTCTACAATAGGAAAAAGGAGAGTATGCGTTGATTACATTAATTTAAATAACGCGTGCCCGAAGGATTTTTATCCGCTCCCACATATCGATCAATTAATAGATGTTACTTCTGTAAGACCCCAACTTTTTATGAATAAAGATTTAATTTTCTCTAATTATTATTTTAAATAGTAAGGTGTGGATTTGATATAATGCTATAGTTATGGGTGATATGTGTAAATTTTACAAAGTAAGCAAGTTGTTATAAATTATTCGTTTGGTCAAGGAATATTCTTTTTGTCGGGAATATTCATACGACAACACAATAATTGGTGAACCCCACAACAGAATGATTGTCGGATATAGAAAGCGACAAAAATAACCTTTTTATAAAAATAACGACAAAACTTTTATCGTTAAACTATTGAATTACCTGATGATAAAAGTACAATAATACGCATGGTTACACAGTAGCACACGGTATTGCACAATATCTTTGATTATTGATTCTTACATAAGAAGTCTCTCAATTTCATTCAATAATTGCCACAATAATTATTGCATAGTATCTCATATTATTAATTCAATTATTGTCACAGTATCATCTGCACAATATTTTATATTATTAAATGAATAATTGAGACAACACAATTTTTCATATTATTATTTGCATTATTGATAATGTCTAGAAAGTTCTGTCGAGGAAAGGGTTTAGGTTATTTAATTGTGCGACAATAAGGAGAAGTCCTTATCGAAAACTCCCCTCTTTCCTGGGAATGATCTGGTTGTCAAAATTGTGAGTTATAATATTAATAATAAATAATTATTGAAAGATTTAAAAATGTGTTTATTGAAGATAAGTGATTTGTGGTAAATATTTATTCAATTTTTGATATAAATAGAGGGATTTTTCATGAAGTATTTGTTGTAAATTTAGCTTATTATATGGACCCCCACTTACTCATTTTTTAAAATTATCGGTAGAAAGTTATCTCAGTTTTGTTTTATTATTATTATAATAGAAATAAAACAAATTTTTTTTTTATATAAAATCGAATACTTTTTATATTATATATAAAGTTATTCGTTTTATTAGATTATAAGTAGAATATATTATATTTTATATAAAGTTTTTGTTTTATTAGAATATTTTATTGCACAGTGATGAATAGTAAAAATCAGATTGTCGCTGATTCTGCGCTCGTGAAATTTCTTTCTGTTCACCTATGATTTTCTTTTAAATAGTACCCTGCCATTCTCTTATAAATAGGATGCTTAGTTAAGAAAAGAAAATCACACCAGAATCAGAGAATTCTTCTTCTATAATATTGTGCGTATTTCTTTTGAGCATAAGGATACTTTGAGTGTAGCAAACGATGCAAGTTTTTCTCAAGAATATCTCCGCTATACCAGTCAGATTTAATCTCCTACTAAGGCAAGGGATATTATTTACATTCAATATTCGTAAGAAATATTGTTTTCTTCCATACTCTATAGTATATAAGTAATATTATTTCGTTTCATATTCCTAAATCTACACTTATTTTGATAAGTATTGCTTCTGTACTCCCTGAAATTAGTAGAATATTCTTGAATTTTGTGCTTCATCTAGTATCGTTTCACTAAAATATTTTTCTGAACTTTCTTATTAAATTTTAATCTTTTCATGTCGGGGTACTATTCACTCGAGTACTATTCACCCGGGGTACTATTCACGACAAAATTAGTCTCTTTTCTGTCCAAATTATTTTTGATACATGAATATCATTCTTGAATTTTACTCCACAATTAGTTATCATGTTGACAATTTGGACATTCTTAAACTCTAGATAAATTGAATTATAAATCTTTAATATTTATCTTTGATCTCACTTGATTGATTTCTTATATCATTGTCATCATCCTCATGTTTATATTGTGGTGAACGTTATCTTTGGCCCGTAGTGTGACTCCCCCAAAATAGGTATACACAACCCATTCTGAGTCGCCAAATACATTGTACAGAACTTAAATATAAACTTCATTTATACAATACGACAAAATGTAACTGAGAGTTTTAACACGAATATTGTCTCGTAGACAATATTCAAACTCAAATGGAGTCCTCATTATAATTATTATCACACTATTTTATAGAATAGTGAGGACTATTATAGCCACCATCTTGGACCATCACTCCATTTCCCAACTAGTCCCAGCTATATTCTCATTTCTTGAAGAGAACAATGAAAGAAAAGGGTGATCTCAACTAGCCCAGTAAAGAATATTATGACTAAGGTAATGCAAAATAAATTATCATTAGCCTTTAGCAGTGTAAAACTGATAAAATACAATAGACAACGAGTTTAACTACAGCGGAACAAATAATCCATTAGAAGAGTCAAGTAGAGCATGATATCTACTATCTTCTATGATTTAAGAGTTCATCATCAATATTTTATCTCTATAACACATTTCAATAAATAATCAACATCACTGAATTATCCATGCACTACGGGCCAAGGATATTCGTTAGTATGACATCCATGAACTATCCATGCACTACGAACTAAGGATATTCATTATTATCACATCCACGAATTATCCATGTACTACAGGCCAATGATATTTGTTAGTATCACAAGTGGTCATGATCATGCCAACAACTGTCCATCAATACACTACGGGCCAATGAGGACTTTTACCACATCATTTGTAATATTACATGTTATGATTATACCAATACACAATTCCTGGTCATAATTATACCAATCAACAGTCCATCTATGCACTATGGGCCAAAGATGAGTTTAATCACAATATAAGCATGAGGATGATGACAATGATATAAGCATCAATCAAACAAAATCAAGGATAAATATTAAAGATTTTTTAATTTATCCAGAGTTTAAAATTTTCCAAATTGTCAACTTGATAACTGCTTTGTGGAGCAAAATTCAAGAATAATATTCATGTATCAAAAATAATTTGGACAGAAAAGAAATCAATTTTTATTGTGAATAGTACCCCAGGTGAATAGTACCTGAGTGAATAGTACCTCGTGAATAGTACTTCATGAATAGTGTCGTACATATGAATAGTGCCGTATGTATGAATAGTATCCATGAATAGTACTTCATCATGAAAAGATCAAAATTTAACAAGAATGTTTAAAAAAATATTCCAGTAAAACGATACTAGATGAAGCGCAAATTTCAAGGATATTTTACTTATTTCAAGGAGTATAGAAGCAATACTTATCAAAATAAATGTAGAATTAGGAATATGAAACGAAATAATATTAATTACATATTACAGAGTATGGAAGAAAATATTATTTCATACGAATATTGAACAAAATTAATATCCCTTACGAATATTGAACGAAAATAATATTCCTTACGAATATTGAACGAAGACAATATCCCTTACAAATATTGAACGAAAATAATATTTCTTACGAATATTGAACGAAAATAATATTCTTTACAAATACGAAATAAATAATACCCCTTACCTTAGAAAGAGAGCAATTTTGACTGGTATAGCAGAGATATTTTTGAAGAAAACTTATACTATTTTCTACACTCAAAGCTTCCTTAAACTCAAAAGAAATATGCTCAATATTATAGAAGAAGAATTCTTTGATTCTGGTGTGATTTTCATTTCTAAACTGAGCATCCTATTTATAGGAGAATGACATGATAATATTTGAATTAGAAAATCACGGGTGCACAGTAAAACCATCACGGGCGCCAAATTCGTTCGGATGAATTTTTTTTCTGATTTACAATGCAACACTATGCAGTACTATGCAACAATAAAATATAATATATTCTATTTTATATAAAAAATAAAACTTATATATATATATATACTGACATACTTTATATATATATATATATATATATATATATATAAAACTGAGATAACTTTCTACCAATAATTTTGAAAAATGAGCAAGTGGGGTTCCATGTAATAACCCAAATTTACAACAAATACTTCATAAAACCCCCCTCTATTTATCTCAATTTACTTAGCTTCACTAAACACATTTTTAATAACATTTATTCATCATTAATATTATAACTCACAATATTAACAACCAGTTCATTCCCAGGAAAGAGGGGTGTAAGACCCCAACTTTTTATAAATAAAATTGAATTTTCTCTATTCATTATCTTGAAATAATAAGGAGTTAATTTGATATAATATTTTGGTTATGGGTGAAATGTGCAAATTTTGCAAAATAAGCAAGTGGTTATAAAATATTCATTGTTGTCGGGGAATATTCATTTGGTCGTGGAATATTTTTGCTGTCGGGGAATATTCGTACGACGGTGCAGTCATTTGGGGGCCCCATAACGGAAAACGGTCGGATGAAGAAAATGACAAGTTTGAGTTTTTATAAATAACGACGTAATTATTACAGTTAACACTGTTGGAATACCCTGTGGTTAAAGTATAGTAATACGCATGGTTGCACAGTAGCACACGGTATTGCACAATATTTTTGAATTATTGATTCTTACGTAAGAAGACACTAATCAATAATTATTACAGTAATTACTGTTCAATATTTTATTTTATTAATTCAATAATTATTGCGTTGATATTTTATATTATTGTTGTTTCAATAATTGTCACTGCACATTATTTTCCATTATCAGATCAATAATTCATATTATTTGAATAATATTATTAGATAGCATTATTGGCAATGTCTAAGGAAGTTTTGTCTAGGAAAGGTGTTTGGTCACCTAATTGCGTGCCAATAAGGAGAAATTCTTATCTGAAAGTCCCATCTTTCCTGGGAACGACCTGGTTGTCATTATTGTGATTCTGTAATATTATTTATGAATAATTTATTATTGATTTATATGATAAAGAAATATTTATTTTTATGTGGATATAAATGAAGGAATTAATGTTGAGGTGTTTTATCAGTATTTTTTCAGATTGAAGGTATTAAAAATCGTCCGTATGTGAATTTCGAGTATTTTCTGTTTGGAATTTGGAAAAATTTTCTTCTACAAAGTTGTAGAGAATTGAATTTCTATTACATAGACATGAGATTTGAATTTTTCTGATAAAGGGCTATTTATTATGAATTATTAAAGTTTCAAAGATAAATGTTTTTTATTAAAAACATGGGCGGGCCCCACTTTTGGTTGGTGTAGAAATTCTGAATTTTAGTGGGCCCCACTTGTGGCTGATAATTTGGTCAAATAAATGTGCGTAAAAAAATTAATATTTTATTAATTTAGTCTCCTTTGGCGTTCTAGCATTTTCCTATAAATAGGTGCTTAGGTTAGAACTGAAAATCACACCAGAGTCTGAAGCTTTCTCTCTCTATATTATCGAGCGTATTTTTGTGAGTATTTAGATACATTGAGAGTTGTTATTCAGTGCAAGTTTCCTTCAACATTATATCCGATATTCTGGTCAGAAGTACTGTTCTTTTGAGGTAAGTGATGTTATTTTCTTCGTAAATGATATTATTTCTTTCAATATCATTATGCCGAAATATTGGTATGAATATTATTGTGGAATTTCTACCTTTTGTGTCGGAGTTACTATTTATGTATACGACACTATTCACGTATACGATACTATTTCACGAATACGACACTCTACACCAAAAAATGAAATTTTCTCTTCTTTGTCCCAGATGTCTATTATGGTTATTATCTTTGATTATATCCATGTTTTGATCTTCATTCTTGAATTTTACTCCACTATGGTTTATTATGGAGTATTTTTAAACTTAGATTATCTAAAGTATGAATCCCTAATCTTTGTCCTTTTTATCTCACTTGATTCTTTCTTTAAAATATTTTTCATCATCCTCAGTCCTTAATAGTGATACTTGATGAATAACTTTGGCCTGTAGTGCAAAGATGAATGATTACCTGATGAATATCTTTGGCCCGTAGTGCAAAGATGGATAGGTGTTGAGATGAACATGACCAACTGGTGATACAAATGAATATCTTTGGCTTGTAGTGCAAAGATGAATATTTGATTCAAGATGTATATTGATTGATGTTACAGGGATAAAATATTGATGATGGACTTTTAAATTCATACATGGTAGTAGATTTCATTCTCTACTAAACTCTTCTAATGAATTGTTATTTCAGCTGCGAATATTGATCTAAAACTTATTGTCTATTATATTTTATCTGATTTGTTGAAGGCTAACGATAATTTATTGTTCATTATCATAGTCATAATATTCTTTACTGGGCTAGTTGAGCTCACTATTTTGGAAAATAATGCATCAATAATTGTAATGAGGACTATATCTGAGTGTGGATATTGTCTAGAAGACAATATTTGTATTTAAACTCACAGTTTATGTGTTGTCGTATTTTGCGCGACAGTTGTATTAATGAAGTTGTAGTTATTTTTGTACCATGTATTTGACAACTCAGAATGGGTGGTGTATACCTATTTTGGGGGCATCACAGTTGGTATCAGAGCTTAGAGATATGGTCTCTGGCGGAGATCGGAGAATAGAACTAGGAGGGGAGAGACGAGTAAATCCTTCGCTAGTGTGTCCTACCTAAGCTTATTTGTTGGTCAGTCAGAATATAGGGGTATTATGTGGTATGTCAATTTCTTTAATTAACCCTTGTTTTATGTCAGTATTTGAGAATGGCAGCTGAGAACGTTAACAATGGAGTGTATGAGACCGTGGAGACACCTTTAATCACCAACCAGGAGAACGTGCAACAGGAAGGCAATATTCCTCCTGTAAACAACACTACCAAACAAACGATGAATGATGGGATGTCTAGAAGCTTTTTGCAGTTCATGTAAAATCAAATGAGGGAGACTCGTGTACAAAATTCGGGTGGAAATGATAGCAATGCACGGTTTGTCACAGCCAAGCAGTTTAAAAAGTTGGGACCACCAGAGTTCTGGGGAAAGCCGGATCCGATTAAGGCGGAAATGTGGTTCAAGCAAATAACCAAGATATTCGATGTCTTGGGATGTACGGAGGAATAAAAAGTTCCATTTGCCACCTTTATGTTCCGTGGTGAGGCAGATTACTGGTGGAAATCTTTGAAGCGTACCCAGCCAGCCGCACTCAACATGTCTTGGGAAACATTTCAGAAACTGTTCAATGACAAGTACTTTCCTAAAAGTATTCATCATATAAAGGAGGTAGAGTTTATTAGACTGGAACAGAAGAACATGACGGTGTCCCAGTACGAGGCGAAGTTCGCGGAGTTATCCAGGTTTCCACCTCATTTGGTAGAGAATGAGGAACGTATGACGCAGATGTTTCTTAGAGGTATAAAACCCGAACTTTGTCAATACCTTATCTCTCACAAATTTTCTCTATATTCAGATGTTGTCAACATGGCTCAATTATTAGAGCGAGATAATGAGTATGTTCAAGTGATGGAACACAACCAGGGTCATACCGGTGACAATAGTCATCGGAGCAATGATAACCAGCGGAGAGGGAAAAATACGGACAAAATCGGTAACCACTCGGGTGGTAATCGTGGCAATGATAATAAGAGAGGTGAGTCAAGTTGAAATTTCAAAAAGAGGAGATTCAACAATGAAGGGAAGACATCAGCAGCAACACTAGCACCAACAACAAATTCTAGGGGAGGAGAACGACCGCCAGTTAGATTCTACAGATGCGGAGAGGAGGGACACATAAGTCCAAACTGTTCACAGCCTTCCAAGGTGTGTTTCAGTTGTGGAAAAAATAGTCATATAGCCTGATTTTTTTCGATAGCAAAGTTAAGTCCAACTGGGATGGTGGCACCAAAGGCGACTACAGACAAAACAAAGTTGGTGGTTCAAGGGAAAGCGTTTGTCGTGACTAGGCAAAATGCGAGAAACCTGAACGAGGAGATCACGGGTAAGCTAATCTTAAACTCTTGCGAAGTTTATACCTTACTAGATACCGGTTCTACCCATTCTTTTAGCTCATTTACCACACATGTGTGGCCCACCAATAATGAAAAAAACGTTTTTCTTAAAAGAAAAAGCTTTAAAATTTAATTATTCCGGAACTTCAGAACTTCAATAATTCATAATAAATAGCCTTTTTTATCAGAAAAATTCTAACCTTATGTCCTTTCCATAGGAAATTCCATTCTTTACAACTTTACAGAAGAATGTTTTTCCAAATTCCAAACAAAAATTGACCGAAATCCACAAACAGGCGATTTTACAAGCTATAATCAAATTTCTGTCAAGAAATGGGGTCCACGAACATGTTTTAAACAATTTTAGTAACAAAAATACTCATCCTCCTCATATACTCATATATCCCACATTCATTGTAAAAATATCATCATTATTATATTATTAAAATATAATAATATATTTAAATGAATTATTTATCAGAAAAGATAAAATATCAATTTTTCAAAGAATTGTCACTTTAAAATTTTCTCCATCTATATCCACATAAAATGAATATTTTCTTATCATATAAATCAATAATTAATTATTCACAAATAATATTACAGAATCACAATATCTTGGCAACTAAGTAGCTCCTCAGAAGAGGGGGCTTTCCAATAAGAATTTCTCCTTCTTGGCGCCGCAATTAGTTGACTGAAACCTCTCCTTAGATGTAACTTTATGTACATTGCCAATAATGTTATCTAATAATATTATTCAAATAATATGAATTATTAATCTGATAAAGGAAAATACTGTGTAATGACAATTATTGAAACAACAATAATATAAAATATCAACGTAGCAATTATTGAATCAATAAAATAAAATATTAAACAGTAATTACTGTAACAATTATTGAGTAGTACATTCTTACGTAGGAATCAATAATTGGTGCAATACCGTGTGCTACTATATTTTAACCACTGAGTATTCTAACAGTATTAACGGTAACAACTACACCGTTATTTATAAACAACTTATACTTGTCATTTTCTTCATCCAATTGCTTTTCATTATGGGGCCCACACAAGGCTGCACCGTCGTACAAATATTCCCCGACAATAAGAATATTCCACGACCAAACTAATATTCTCCGATAAAAATGAATATTTTATAACCACTTGCTTATTAGAAATATTTGCGCATTTTATCCATAACTAACCACATTAATCAAACCAACCCTTACTATTTCAAAATAATAAATAGAGGAAATTTAATTTCATTTATAATAAGTTGGGGTCTTACAACCTCCCCTCCTTATGAAATTTCGTCCTTGAAATTGACGTACGTACCTGGTGTTTCGAAAAGGTGAGGATACCCCGCTTCCATTTCCGTTTCCAACTCCCAGGTCATTTCCTCAATAGCATGGTTCCTCCACAAAACTTTGACTTATGGTATGAACTTTATACGTAAGACATGCTCCTTCCTATCCAAGATCTTGACAGGTACCTCTTCGTACGTTAAGTCTTCGGCTATCTCATCCGGTTCTAACTCAATAATGTGGTTCGGGTCTTTCACATATTTACGAAGCACAGATATATGAAAAACATTATGAACACGAGACATACTTAGAGATAATGCGAGTTTATAGGCTACATTTCCTACTCGGTCAAGAATCTGAAATGGACCAATAAATCGTGGATTGAGCTTTCCTCTCTTCCCGAATCTTGTAACTCCCTTCCATGGGGCAACACGCAACAATACACGATCCCCAATACTAAATTCCACGTCCTTTCGATGAAGATATACATAACTCTTTTGTCGATCTTGTGCCGTTTATATACGTTGTCGAATCATTTGGATCTTTTCTGTAGTAATACGTACCAACTCTGGTCCCAACAATGTTTCTTCACCCACCTCATCCCAACATACTGGAGAGCGACACTTTCTTCCATGCAATGCTTTGAATGGAGCTACTCCTATACTTGCCTGATAACTGTTGTTGTAGGAGAATTCCACCAATGGTAAATACT
Source organism: Panax quinquefolius (assembly GCA_020205615.1). Classification (NCBI taxonomy): domain Eukaryota; kingdom Viridiplantae; phylum Streptophyta; class Magnoliopsida; order Apiales; family Araliaceae; genus Panax; species Panax quinquefolius. The sequence goes on from CM035155.1 coordinate 51,810,173, forward strand.
TATCCCAACTCCCTTTGAAGTCTAGGACACAGAGTCTTAATAGATCTTCAAGAGTTTGAATAGTCCTCTTTGATTGTCCATCCGTTTGAGGATGGTATGCCAAACTGAATCATAAATCTGTGCCCATAGCTTTTTACATAACCCAAAATCGTAAAGTGAATCTTGGGTCACGATCCGAAACTATGGATACTGGCATGCCATGCAATCTCACAATCTCATTTACATACATATGAGAAAGACGTTCAAGGGAATAAGTCTCTTGTATCGGCATGAAATGAGCAGACTTAGTTAATCTATCAACAATAACCCAAATAGCATTTATACATTGAGAAACCGTGGGAAGACCCGTAACGAAATCCATGGTAATGTGTTCCCACTTCCATTTTGGGATCTCAAGTGGTTGCAATGGACCCTTAGGCACTTGATGCTTCGCCTTTACACGTTGACAAGTTAAACACCTCGAGATAAACTTTGCAATCTCTCTCTTCATATTGTTCCACCAAAATGTATGTCAAAGATTACGATACATTTGGGTACTTCCAGGATGGATAGCAAACGGTGTATTATGTGCCTCCGTCATGATCTTGTACTTCAAATCAGAGTCGTTAGGAACACAAAGTCAGGAGTGGACTCGAAGTATTCCTTCTTCATCGATTCTTGCTTCTGGAATAGCACCTTCTTGTACTTTCTTCTTCATACGCATCGACTCCGGATTCGTGGCTTGAGCAACTTTAACTTTATCGATTAAAGTTGGTTCTCGCGTATACTTGACATCATCGCACTTTCGTTCCTGAATATGATCTTCTACTCAACGCTACGTCCACTACCATTTTGCTTTTCCGGGATGGTATTGAATGGTGTGGTCATAATTTTTTACAACTCGAGCCAACGTCGTTCTTGCGCATGTTGAGTTCCTTTTGGGTGAAGAAATATTTAAGGCTTTTATGGTGCGAATATATCTCCACTTTCTCCCCATATAGATAGTGCCTCCGGATCTTTAGCGCGAAAATGATCACCGCTAACTCTAGATCATGAGTAGGATAATTCCTCTCATACTCTTTAAGTTGTCGCGAGGCATAAAGGCGACTTTCCCACGTTGCATGTGAACATATCCTAACCCTTTACCGAAGCATCATTTGATATACAAATCCATCCGAACGAGATAGTATTGTCAGAACAGGTGCCGAAATGAGTCTCCTCTTAAGCTCTTGGAAACTCTTTTCGCATTCCTCGTTCCATACGAATTTTGCATCTTTCCGAGTTAGCTGAGTTAACGGAGTAGCGATTCGAGAAAATCCTTCCACAAATCTTCGATAATAACCAGCTAAGCCCAGAAAGCTACGTATTTCGGTTACCGACTTTGGTTGCTCCCAACTTTGTATTGCTTCAATCTTTGCCGGGTCAACAGATACTCCATATTTTGACACCACGTGCCCAAGGAATGCTACTTCCTCAAGCCAGAACTCCCATTTCTTCAACTTGGCATATAACTTGTTTTCGCGAAGCCTTTGGAGTACCAGCTTCAAATGGTGCTCATGATCTTCACGGCTTTTGGAATATATGAGGATGTCATCAATAAAGACAACAACGAACTGATCCAAATATTCCTTGAATATTCGGTTCATCATATCTATGAAATTCGCAGGAGATTTAGTCAATCCAAAAGACATGACTAAGAATTAATAATGTCCGTCTTAGGAGTTACGAAGGCGCCTTTGGAATATCCTCGGTTCTAATCTTCACCGATGATATCCGAGCGAAAGATCAATCTTTGAAAAGAATTGTGCTCCTTGCAACTGGTCAAACATGTCATCAATACGAGGTAGCGGATACCTATTCTTGATAGTGATGTGGTTTAATTCTCGATAATCAATACAAAGTCGCATACTTAGTCTTTCTTCTTTACAAATAAAACAGGAGCACCCCAAGGAGATGTACTTGGGGCCAATGAAACCGATGTCCAACAACTCCTGTAGTTGAACCTTTAACTCCTGAAGTTCAATAGGAGCCATTCGATATGGGGTTTTAGAAATGGGCTTTGTACCAGGTTCAAGATCAATAAAGAATTCAACTTCACGTTCTGGAGGTAGACCGGGAAGTTCTTCAGGAAATATGTCAGGAAATTTACTAACAACATGAATATTATTCAAATCCGACGTGTCTTTATTCAAATCCATAACATGGGCTAAGAAAGCTTGACATCCGTTTTTCAATAAACGAATAGCTTTATGACTTGATATGACAGTGATTTATTTTAAAGGTTTAGTTGCTTGAATTCGTACCATAGGTTAGTTAGGAATATGAAAACTAAAAACCTTACAAAAATAATTAATTTTGACATGATGAGTAGTTAACCAATCAATCCCTAAAATCACATCAAAAGCAAGTATCTTTAAAGAGATAAGATCAACAGGTAATGTGATGGTGCCAACTTGGATCAAACAAGATTTATAAACAATTGGATGTGATGAAAGTTTCTCTAATGGAGTCTCCACGAGATAAATCAAAGTCTAATTTCTCCGGAGTTAAGTTTAAACGTTGAAGCGAAGTAGGAGAGATAAATTAATGGGTAGCACCCCAGATTCTAGTAAGGTATAAACTTTGCGAGAATTTATGATTAGCTTACCCGTGATCACCTCGTTTGGGTTCCTCGCATTTTGACCAGATCCACGACAAACGCCTTTCCGAGAACCGATTGACTTTGACTTTTTTCGGGATGACCATTTGAGTCACCATCCTCACCGGACATGGTTTCGCTTCTTGTCAATCTCGAAGCGATATGTCCTTCTTTTCCACAATTATAGCATACCTTGAACTGTTGTGGTCGGTTTGGTGATATGTCCCTCTTTTCTACATTTATAGCATACTGATAGGTGGTTGTTCTCCTCCTTAGAACCGATTCTTCTTTGGTGCTAATGTCTTCACATTATCATTGTTGAATCTCCTCTTTTTAAAATCTCCCCGACTCGCTTCTTCTATTTTCATGGCCATGATTACCACCGGAGTGGTTCTGCCTTTGTCGTATTTTTCTTTCTCCGTTTGGTTATCGTTGTTACGATGATCGCTTTGTCCCAGATGATCCTGGTTATGGTCCCTCGGTTGAACGTACTCGTTATCTCGCTCTAATAATTGAGCCTTGTTGACAACATCTGAATAGAGAGAAAATTTATGAAAAATGAGATATTGACGTATGCCGGGTTTCAAACCTCTCAGAAACATCTGCGTCATACGTTCCTCATTCTCCACCAAATGAGGTGCAAACCTGGATAACTCTGCAAATTTTGCCTCGTACTGGGACACCGACATGTTGTTTTGTTCCAATCTAATAAACTCCATTTCCTTCATATGACGAATACTTTCAGGAAAGTACTTGTCATTGAACAGTTTCTGAAATGTCTCCCAAGACATTCTGAGTGCGGCTGAATGGGTACGCTTCATAGATTCCCACCAGTAATCTGCCTCATTACGGAACATAAAGGTGGCGAATGGAACCTTTTGTTCCTCCGTGCATCCCAAGACATCGAATATCTTGGTAATTTGTTTGACCCACGTTTCTGCTTTAATCGGATCCGGCTTTCCCCAAAATTCTGGTGGTCCCAACTCTTTGAACTGCTTGGCTGTGACAAACCGTGCATTGTTATCATTTCCACCTGTATTTTGTGTACGAGTCTCCCTCGTCTAATTTTGCATGAACTGCAAAAAGCTTCTAAACATTCAGTCATTCATCATCTGCTCAGTGGTGTTGTTCACAGGAGGAACATTTCCAGCCTGTTTCACGTTCTCCTCGTTGGTGGGTAAAGGTGTCTCCACGGTCTCATTTACTCCACTGTTAACATTCTCAGTCGACATTCTCAAATACTGCCATAAAACAAGGGTTAATTAAAGAAATCAACATATCACATAATATCCCTATATACTGACCACCCAACAAATAAGCTTAGGTAAGACACACTAGCGAAGGTTTTACTCATCTCTCCCCTCCTAGTTCTATTCCCCGATCTCCGCCAGAGATCATATCCCTAAGCTCTGATACCAACTGTGACGCCCCCAAATTAGGTTTACAACACCCATTCTGAGTCGTCAATAACATGGTATAGAAACAACTAAAACTTTAATAATACAACATAAAAACTATGAGTTTAAATACAAATATTGTCTTCTAGACAATATCAACACTCAAATAAGTCCTCATTACAATTATTGATATATTATTTTACAAAAATGGTGAGGACTACTAAAACAACTTTCTAAGACCTTCATTCCATACCCCGACTAGTACTCGCTACATTCTCGCCTCCTGAGAAGAAAAATGGAACAAAAAGGAAAAGGGTGAGCTCAACTAGCTCAATAAAGAATATTATGACTAAGATAATATAGAACAAATTATCGTTACTCTTCAACAGGGAAAAATATGATAGAATATAATATAGACAACAAGTTTCAGATCAATATTCACAGCGAAAATAATAATTCATAGAAGAGTTACGTAGATAATGAAATCTACTAATATCTATGAATTTAAAAGTCCATCATCAATATTTTATCCTTGTAACATCAATCAACATACTTCTTGAATCAAATATTCTTCTTTGCACTACAGGCCAAAGATATTCATCAGTTGGTCATGTTCATCTCAACACCTGTACATCTTTGCACTACGGGCCAAAGATATTCATAAGAAAATCAACCATCTTTACACTATAGGCCAAAGATATTTAGTAATATCATCATTTAGGACTGAGGATGATGAAAAATATTTTAAAGAAAACGAATTTAGTGAAATAAAAGAACAAATATTAAGGATTCGTACTTTAAACAGTCCAAGTTCAAAAATACTTCGTAAATAACCATAGTGAAGTAAAATTCAAGAATGATCAAAACATGGATACAATCAAAGCTAGTATCCATAATCGATATTTTGGAAAAAATCAAAAATTTAATTTTTCTGTGAATAGTGTTGTATTCGTGAATAAATAATCATATATCGTGAATAGTGCCGTATATCGTAAATAGTAACCCCAAACACTAAAAGACAAGAATTTCACAAGAAAAATCTTACCAATAATCCCAAGATAATGATATTAGAAGAAATAATATCATTTTAAAAAAATATAACATCTCTTACCTCGAAAAAGAATAGTATTTACGGCGGAATATCGATATATATTTGAAGGAACTTGCAACCGTATAGCAACACTCAAAGTATCAAAATACTCACAAGAATACGCCGATAATATAGAGAGAAAAACTTCAGCTACGGTGTGATTTTCAATTCTAACCTAAGCACTCTATTTATAGAAAAATTTTTAGAACACCAAAAGCGTAAAATTTAATAAAATATTAATATAATTATAAAATTTTCACGCCCATCTTAGAAATCTGATTTCAGCTCAATTACCACACATGTGGGACTCACCAATAATGAAAATAACGTTTTTCTTAAAAAAATAATTAAAACTTCAAAAATTAATTATTCTGGAACTTCAGAACTTCAATAATTCATAATAAACAGCTCTTTTATCAGAAAAATTTGAACCTTATATCATTTCCATAGGAAATTCCATTATCTATAACTTTGCAGAAGAAAGATTTTCCAAATTCCAAACAGAAATTGACCGAAATCCACAAACGGGCGATTTTACAAGCTATAATCAAATTTCAGTCAAGAAATGGGGTCCACGAACATGTTTAACATTTTAAAACAATTTTAGTGACAAAAATACTCCTCCTCCTCATACACTCATATATCCCACATTTATTGTAAAAATATTATCATTATTATATTATTAAAATATAATAATATATTTAAATGAATTATTTATTAGAAAAGATAAAATATCAAATTTTCAACAATTTTCACTTTAAAATTTTCTCCATCTATATCCACATAAAATGAATATTTTCCTTATCATATAAATCAATAATTAATTATTCACAAATAATATTACGAAATCACAATCTTGACAACGCATAGTTCCCCGAAAGAGGGCTTTCCATAAGAATTTCTCCTTCTTCGGGCGCCAAATTAGGTGACCAAACCTCTCCTTAGATAACTTTTTAGACATTGCCAATAATGTTTTCTAATAATATTATTCAAATAATATGAATTATTAATCTGATAAAGGAAAATACTGTGTAATGACAATTATTGAAACAACAATAATATAAAATATAAACGTAGAAATTATTGAATCAATAAAATAAAATATTAAACAATAATTATTTGTAACAATTATTGAGTAGTGCCTTCTTACGTAAGAATCAATAATTGGTGCAATACTGCAAATAATCTTGTTTTTAACCAATGAGTATTCCAACAAGATTAATTGATAATAACTACTGCCAGTTATTTATAAATAATTACTTATACTTGTCGTTTTCTTCATCCAATCGCTTTCCGTTATGGGGCCCACACAAGGCTACGCCGTCATACGAATATTCCCCGACAGTAAGAATATTCCACGACCAAGCGAATATTCTCTGATAAAAATGAATATTTTATAACCACTTGCTTATTTGAAATATTTGCGCATTTTACCCATAACTAACCACATTAATCAAACCAACTCTTACTATTTCAAAATAATAAATAGAGGAAATTTAATTTCATTTATAATAAGATGGGGTCTTACATTGTTAGTTTTCATATTTCTAACCAACATGTTATGTGAATTCAAGAAACCAAACCACTAAAGTCAATCACTATCATATCAAGCCATAATGCTATTCGTTTATTAAAAAATGGATGTCAAGCTTTCTTAGCTCATGTCATGGACTTGAACAAAAACACGTCAGATTTGAATTATATTTCTGTTGTTAGTGAATTTCCCGACGTATTTCCTGAAGAACTTCCTGGTCTACCCCCAGAACATGAAATTGAATTCCTTATTGACCTTGAACTGGGTACAAAACCCATTTCTAAAACCCCATATCGAATGGCTCCTATTGAACTTCAGGAGTTAAAGGTCCAACTACAGGAGTTGTTGGACATCGGTTTCATTCGTCCTAGTACATCTCCTTGGGGTGCTCCTATTTTATTCTAAAGAAGAAAGACGGGAGTATGCAACTTTGTATTGACTACCAGGAATTGAACCATGTCATCATCAATAATAGGTATCCGGTACCTCGCATTGATGACTTGTTCGACCAGTTGCAAGGAGCATAATTCTTTTTAAAGATCGATCTTCGTTCTGGATATCATCAGCTGAAGATAAAACTGAGGATATTCCGAAGACTGCCTTTAGAACTCGATACGGGCATTATGAATTCTTAGTCATGTCTTTTGGATTGACTAATTCTCTTGCTGCTTTCATGGATATGATGAACCGTGTGTTCAAGGAATATTTGGATCAGTTCGTTGTTGTCTTTATTGATGACATCCTCATCTATTCCAAAAGTTGTGAAGATCATGAGCACCATTTAAAGCAAGTACTTTAAAGGCTTCGTGATAACAAGATATATGTTAAGCTGAAGAAATACGAGTTCTAGCTTGAGGAAGTAGCATTCCTTGGGCACGTGGTGTCAAAACATGGAGTATCTATTGACCCGACGAAGATTAAAGCAATACAAAGTTGGGAGCAACCGAAGTCGGTGACCAAAGTACGTAGCTTCTGGGCTTATCTGGTTATTATCGGAGATTCATGGAAGAATTTTCTCGAATTGTTATTCTGTTAACTCACCTGACTCGGAAAGATACAAAATTCGTATGGAACAAGGAATGCGAGAAGAGTTTCCAAGAGCTCAAGAGGAGACTCATTTTGGCACCTGTTCTGACAATACCATCTGGTTCGGATGGATTTGTTATCTACAGCGATGCTTCAGGCAAAGGGTTAGGATGTGTTCTCATGCAACATGGGAAAGTCATAGCCTATGCCTCATGACAACTCAAAGAATATGAGAGTAATTATCCTACTCATGATCTGGAGTTGGCAGCAGTCTTTTTCACGTTGAAAATTTGGAGGCACTACTTGTATGGGGAGAAAGTGGAGATCTATATAGATCATAAAAGCCTCAAATATTTCTTCACCCAAAATGAACTCAACATGTGGCAACGACGTTGGCTCGAGCTGTTGAAAGATTACGACCATAACATTCAATATCATCCTAGAAAAGCGAACGTGGTAGCTGATGCATTGAGTAGAAGATCATATGCGGGTACGAGTGCGATGTTGTTAACACAAAGACCCATTTTTTATGACTTACAAAGGATGGAGATATAGTTAAAGGCTCCAAGTACCCACGTGATGATATCAAACATACGAGTAGAATCGACTTTAATTGATAAAGTTAAAGCTGCTCAAGCCACGGACCCAGAGATGATACGTATGAAGAAGAAAGTACAAGAAGGTGTTATTCCAGAAGCAAGAATCGATGAAGAAGGAATACTTCAAGTCAACTCCAGACTTTGCATTCCTAACGATTCTGACTTGAAGCATAGAATCATGATGGAGGCACACAACACACCGTTTACAATCCATCTTGGGAGTACCAAAATGTATCATGATCTTTGACATACATTTTGGTGGAGCAATATGAAGAGAGAGATCGCGGAGTTTATCTCGAGGTGTTTAACTTGTCAACGTGTAAAGGCGGAGCATCAAATGACAAAGGGTCCATTGCAACCACTTGAGATTCCAAAATGGAAGTGGGAACACATTACCATGAATTTCGTTACAGGTCTTCCCAAAGTTTCTCAAGGCATAGATGCGATTTGGGTTATTATTGATAGATAAACCAAGTCTACTCATTTCATGCCTATACGTGAGACTTATTCCCTTGAATGTCTTGCTCGTATGTACGTAAATGAGATTGTGAGATTTCATGGCATGCCAGTATTCATAGTTTTGGATCGTGACCCAAGATTCACTTCACGATTTTGGGTTAGCTTGTAGAAAGCTATGGGCATGGATTTATGATTCAGTTCGGCATACCATCCTTAAACGGACGGGCAATTGGAAATGACTATTCAAACCCTTGAAGATCTATTAAGACTCTGTGTCCTAGATTTCAAAGGAAGTTGGGATAAATACTTGCCATTGGTGGAATTTGTGAGATCTAGAATTTTTTGAAAAGAAAGTATTCAATTTTCTTATAATTATTATTCTATTTAGTAAATGGTTAAATTGATAAAAGGTTAAAGTTAATGGTGATATTTGAATTTTTTTCAAAATAAGCAGTTTGTCATGAAATACCCGGTAGTAAAAGTATAGTAATATGCGTGGTTGCATAGTAGCACACGGTATTGATTATTGATGCTTACGTGAGAAGTCACTCAGTTATACACAATTATTGCTACAGTAATTGTAAGACCCCGAATTTTATGAAATAAAAGTATTTAATTTTTCTTATAATGGTTAAATTGATTTCAATATCATTATTCCGGAATATTGGTAAGATTTTTCTTGTGAAATTTTTATTTTTTATGTCGGGGTTACTATTCACGAGTTACTATTCATGAGATTTATTCATGAGTTACTATTCATAAGTTACTATTCACGAGTTACTATTCACGAAGCATGATAATTTTTTTTACGTCAGAAGGCACTATTCAATAATTATTACAGTAATTACTGTTCAATATTTTATTTTATTGATTCAATAATTGCTACGTTGATATTTTATATTATTGTTGTTTCAATAATTATCACGGCATAATATTTCCCATTGTCATATCAATAATTCATATTATTTGAATAATATTATTAGATAACATTATTGGCAATGTCTAAAAAGTTCTGTCAAGGAGAGGTTTGGTCACCTAATTGTGCGCCAGTAAGGAGAAATCCTTATCGGAAAGCCCCCTCTTTCCTAGGAACGGTCTGGTTGTCATTATTGTGATTCTGTAATATTATTTGTGAATAATTAATTATTGATTTATATGATAAGGAAAATATTCATTTAATGTGGATATAGATGGAGAAAATTTTTAATGTGACAATTGTTGAAAATTGATATTTTATCTTTTCTAATAAAATATTTCATTTAAATATATTATCATATTTTAATAATATAATAATGGTGATATTTTTACAATGAATGTGTGATATATGAATAAATGAGGAGGAAGAGTATTTTTGTTACTATAAATGCTAAACATATGTTAAACATGTTGGTGGACACAATTTTTGACTGAAATTTGATTATAGCCTGTAAAATCGTCCGTATGTGGATTTCGGTCAATTTTTGTTTAGAATTTGGAAAAACTTTCTTCTGTAAAGTTGTAGAGAGTTAAATTTCCTATGGAACGGACATAAGATTTAAATTTTTATGATAAAAGGGCTATTTATTATAAATTATTAAAGTTCCGGAATATCGAGTCTGAATTGATTTTGTTGCATTAAATGATAAAAACATGTTTTTCATTTTGGTGGGCCCCACTTGCATGTGTTAGTTGCTAAAATTAGATGAAAAGGTGTGCGTAGGGAAATAAAATAAATATTATTATTTTATTAAATTTTCTACTTTGGTGTTTTAAGCATTTTCCTATAAATAGGGTGCTTAGGTTAGAATTGAAAATCACACCAGAAACTGAAGTTTTCTCTCTCTATAATATCAAGTGTATTTTTGTGAGTATTTTGATACTTTGAGTGTTTCTATATGGTGCAAGTTCATTCAACGTTATATCCAACATTCCAGTCAGAAGTACTGCTCTTTTGAGGTAAGGGATATTGTCGTTATTATGTAAGGGATTGTAAGGGTTATTATGTTTCTTCAGTTTCATAATTTTTCTGACCTTCAAAAATTTTGAAAAAATTTGAAATGATATTTTGATGAGTTTTCTCGATTGTGTCCAAAAATGGCGATTTTTGGATGTATAGATTAGGAGTTATGAATTTTATGGGAAAAACTATTTTAAAAGTAAACCCTTATAACTCCTTGTGGTTAACTCCAAAATTGATGAAATTTTTATTGGAGTACATCTATATAATATCAGTATACTCTGTAAATTTCAGAATTTTTGGACAAAAGTACAATTTATGATAAATGTTTAAATATTCGGCAGTTTTGGCCATATGAAAAATAGTAAATGAATTTTAAAAATTCCGAGAAAAATATATGGTCGTGATACTAAAAAATATCCTTGGCCTATAGTGCAGGGATGATTTGATGATGTGGATTATTTGTTAAGCTGAGTCTCAGCGATAAAAGTGATGAAAAACTTTTTAAATCATAGAAGATGGTAGATTTTATTCTCTACTTGACTCTTCTAATGGATTACTTGTTCCACTGCAGTTAAACTTGATGTTTGTTATATTGTATCAGTTTAACACTGTTGAAGGCTAACGATAATTTATTCTGCATTATCTTAGTTATAATATTTCATACTGGGCTAGTTGAGCTCACCCTTTCTTTCATTGTTCTCTTCAGAAAATTAGAATATAGCTGGGACTAGTCGGGGAATGGATTGACGGTCCAGATGGTTGCATTAGTAGTTCTCACTATTCTGTGAAATAGTGTGATAATAGTGTGATAATAATTGTAATAAGATTGAATTTGAGTGTGGATATTGTCTAGAAGACAATATTCGTATTAAAACTCTCAGTTTATGTTTTGTTGTATTTTACACAACAGTTGTATAATTTAGTTGTATTTGAATTCTGTTCCATGTATTTGGCGACTAACAATAGGTGATGTATACCTATTTTGGGGGCGTCACAGTACTTCTGACTGGAATATCAGATATAATGTTGAAAAAAACTTGCACTGCTTATCAACTCTCAAAGTATCTAAATACTCACAAAAATATACTCGATATTATAGAGAGAGAAAACTTCTAATTCTGGTGTAATTTTCAATTCTAACCTAAGCACCCTATTTATAGAAAAATGCTTAGAACACCAAAGCAAAAATTTAATAAAATAATATTTTATTAAAAAAAATTCACGCCCACCCTTGACGAAATTCATCAGGACACCAGTGGGGCCCACCAACATTAAAAAAACGTTTTTCTTTTAAAAAATATTTTTAACTCCAAAAATTAATTATTCTGGAACTTCAATAATTTATAATAAATAGCCCTTTTTATCATAAAAATACGAATTTTATGTCTATTCCATAAAAAATTTAATTCTCTACAACTTTGTAGAAGAAAGTATTTTCAAATTCTAAAGAAAAAATGACTGAAATCCGTATACAGATGATTTTCAACACCTCTATCCCGACAAAATACTGATAAAACACCTCAACATTAATTCTTTCATTTATATCCACATAAAATAAATATTTTCTTATCATATAAATTAATAATTAATTATTCATAAATAATATTACATAATTACAATATTGACAACCAGGTCGTTCTAGGAAAAAAAGAGGCCTTCCGGTAAGGATTTCTCCTTACTGGCGCACAATTAAATAACCCCTCTTAGACAGAACTTCCTTAAACATTGCACATAATGCTATCTAATAATATTATTCAAATTATATAAATTATTGATCTGATAATTTGAAATACTGTGCAATGACAATTATTAAATCAACAATATAAAATATCAACGTAGCAATTATTGAATCAATAAAATAAAATATTGAACATTAATTACTGTAATAATTATTGAGTAGTGACTTCTAATTTAAGAATCAATAATTAAAATTATTGTGCAATATCATTTGCTATTATGCAACAACGTGTATTACTTTACTTTACCCACCGGGTATTCCAACTGTTTTAACGGTAACCGTTATGCCATTATTTATAAAAAAACTCATACTTGTCATTTTCTTCATCCGATAGTTTTTCATTATGGGGCCTACAAATGGCTGCGCCGTCGTATAATATTCCCCGACAACAATGAATATTTTATAACCACTTGTTTATTTAAAATATTTGCGCATTTTACCCATAACTAACCACATTAATCGAATCAACCCCTTACTATTTCAAAATAATAAATAGAAGAAATTCTATTTTATATATATAAAAAATTAGGGTCTTACAACCTCCCCTCCTTATGAAATTATGTCCTCGAAATTGACGTGGGTAGCTGGTGTTTCGAAAAGGTGAGGATACCTCGCTTTCATTTTCGATTCCAACTTTGAGGTAATTTCCTCAATAACATGGTTCCTCCACAAAACTTTGACTTGTGGTATAACCTTTGTGTGTAGGACATGCTCCTTCCTATCCAAGATCTTGACTTATACCTCCTCGTACGTTAAATCTTCGGCTATCTCATTTGGTTCTAATTCAATAATGTGATTCGGGCCTTTCACATATTTACATAGCATGGATATGTGAAACATGTTATGTACACGAGACATACTTGGCGGTAAAACAAGTCTATAGGCCACAGTTCCTACTCGATCGAGGAAAATAGAGCAATAAATCAAGGTTTGAGATTTCTTCTCTTCATCGACTCTTACTTCTGGAATAACACATTCTTGTACTTTCTTCTTCATATTCATCAGCTCCGGGGCTATGGCTTGAGCAGCCTTAACTTTATCGATTAAAGTCGATTCTACGTGTATATTTGACATCATCGGGTGGGGTCCCTGGAGTCTTTAACTCTATCTCCATCATTTATAAGTTATACGAAATGGGTTTTGTGTTCGACAATATCGTACTTGTACCCACATACGATCTTTTACTCAATGCGTTAGCTACTACGTTTGCTTTTTCAGGATGGTATTGAATGATATGATCGTAATCTTTCAACAGCTCGAGCCAACGTATTTGGCACATGTTACACTCATTTTGGGTGAAGAAATATTTGAGGGTTTTGCATTTGGTTCAAGGTCAATACAAATTCGATTTCACGCTCTGGGGGTAGGCTAGGAAGTTCTTTAGGAAATACGTCAGGAAATTCATTAATAACAGAAATATTATTCAAATCTGACGTATTTTTGTTCAAGTTCATGGTATGGTCTAAGAAAGCTTGACATCCGTTTTTCAATAAACGAATGGATTTATGGCTTGATATGATAGTGATTGACTTTAGTGGTTTGGTTGCTTGAATTTGCATAACAGGTTGGTTAGGAATATGAAAACTAACATCCTTACGAAAACAATCAATTTTAGCATGATGAGTAGTTAACCAATCAATCCCTAAAATCACATCAAATTCAAGTATCTTTAAAGAGATGAGATCAACAGGTAATGTGATGGTGCCAACTTGAATCAAGCAAGATTAATAAACAATGGATATAATGAAGGTTTCACCCAACAGAGTTTCAACAGATAAGTCAAAGTCTAATTTCTCAGAGGTCAAATTCAAACGTTGAGCACAAGCAGGAGAAATAAAAGAATGGGTAGAACCGGTATCTAATAAGGTATAGATTTTGCAAGAATTTATGATTAACTAAACCCATGATAACTTCGTTCGGGTTACTTGCTTTTTGAGAAGTCACGAAAAATGCTCTTCCTGAAACCACCGACTTTGTTTTGTGCTCAGATCCGCTTTGATGTCACCGTCCGTCCCCAAATGGACTTGATTTCCCTATAGGACAAAATCGAGCTATGTGACCGTCTTTTCCACAACTAAAACATACCTTGGAAGGCTATGAACAATTTGGACTTATGTGTCCCTCCTCTCCGCATCTGTAGCATCTAACTGGCGGTCTTTCTCCTCCCCTTAAATTTTTTGCTGGTGCTGGTGCTGCTGCCGATGTCTTCCCGTCATCGTTAAATCTACTCTTCTTGAAATTTCCACTTGAATCATTTCTACTATTATCTTAGCCATGATTACCACCGAAGTGGTTACCATTTCTGGCATGATAATTTCCTCCATGATGGTTATCATTGTTCCGATGGCCGATGTCACCAGTACGATTATTATCGTGTTGTTGGTCATTATCTTTTGGTTGAGCTGACTCATAATCCCGCTCTAATAACTGAGCCTTATTCACTACATCTGAATACAAATATAGTTTGTGAGAAATGAGGTATTGACGTATTTCGGGTTTCAAACCTCGCAGAAATATTCGCGTTATTATCTCCTCATTATCAACCAAATGGGATGCAAACCGGGACAATTCGGTCAACTTAGCTTCGTACTACGACACTGTCATATTATTTTGCTCCAACTTGATGAACTCTACCTCTTTCATGTGACGAATACTTTCGGGAAACTACTTGTCGTTGAACAATTCTTGGAACTTCTCCCAGGACATCTTGAGTACGGCAGGCTTAGTACGCTTTACGGATTCCCACTAGTAATATGCCTCTCCTCGCAACATGAAGGTGGCAAAGGGAACCTTTTGCTCCTCGGAGCATCCCAAGACATCAGATATCTTGGTGATCTGCTTTATCCACGTCTCTGCCGTAAGTGGTTCTGACTTTCCCAAAAACTCCGGTGATCCCAGCTCCTTGAACTGCTTAGCGGTGACCATCTGTGAGTTTCCATTGTTTCCACTCGTATTTTGAACAGTAGTCTCTCTCGTTTGGTTTTGTATGAATTCTAAAAGTTCCTAAACATACCATCGTTCATCATTTGATCGGTGTTATTGTTTACAGGAAGATTATTGCCTTCTTGATGCACGTTATTCTGGGTATTAACCAACAATGATTCAACGGTCTCATGTGCTCCATTGCTTAACTCGACATTTTCAGATGTCATTTTCAAACATTGCTACAAAACAATAGTGAATTAACATGCCACATATTATCCCTATATTCTGATCGACCAATTAAATACCAAATAAGCTTAGGTAGGACACACTAGCGAAGGATTTACTCGTCTCTCCCCTCCTAGTTCTATTCTCCGATCTCCGCCATAGTCCATATCCCTAAGCTCTGATACCAACTGTGACGCCCCCAAAATAGGTCCACACAACCCATTCTGAGTTGCCAAATACATGGTATAGAAAACAACTACAACTTCATTATTACAATCGTCGTGCAAAATATGACAACACATATGTTGTGAGTTTAAATACAAATATTATCTTCTAGACAATATCCAAACTCAAATAAGTCCTCATTACAACTATTGATACACTATTTTAAAAAATAGTGAGGACTGCTAAAACAACTGTCTTGAACCATCACTCCATACCCCAACTAGTTCCTACTATATTCTCGCCTCCTAAGAAGAAAAATAGAACAAAAAGAAAAACGATGAGCTCAACTAGCCCAGTAAAGAATATTATGACTAAGATAATGAAAAAAAATTTATCGTTAGCCTTCAATAAACCAGATAAAATATAATGGACAACAAGTTTTAGATCAATATTCGCAGCGAAAATAATAATTCATTAGAAGAGTTAAGTAGATAATGAAGTCTACTATCTTCTATGATTTAAAAGTTCATCATCAATATTTTATCTCTGTAACATCAATCAATATACATCTTGAATCAAATATTCATCTTTGCACTACGGGCCAAAGATATTCATTCGTATAACCAGTTGGTCATGTTCATCTCAACACCTGTCCATCTTTGCACTACGGGCCAAAGATATTCATCAGGTAATCATTCATCTTTGCACTATGGGCCAAAGATATTCAGTTATATCACCATTTAGGGTTGAGGATGATAAAAATATTTTCAAGAAAACGAATCCAGAGAGATAACAGAACAAAGTTTAGGGATTCGTACTTTAGTTTATCCAAGTTCAAAAATACTCCATAATAATCAATTGTCGAGCAAAATTTAAGAATGAAGATCAAAATATGGATATAATCAAACATAGTAACCATAATAGACAACTTGGACAAAGAAAAGAAAATTTAATTTTTCTGTGAATAGTATCGTATACGTGAATAGTAACCCCGACACAAAAAAGCAAGAATTTTATAAGAAAAATCATACTTCGTGAATAGTATCGTATTCGTAAATAGTGTCATATATGTGAATAGTAACCTCGACATGAAAAGGTAAAAATTCATACCAATATTTTGGTATAATGATATTGAAAGAAATAATATCATTTATGAAAAAAATAACATCCCTTACCTCAAAAGAACAGTACTTCTGACTGGAATATCGGATATAATGCTGAAAAAAACTTGCACTGCTTATCAACTCTCAAAGTATCTAAATACTCACAAAAATACGCTCGATATTATAGAGAGAGAAAACTTCTGATTCTGGTGTGATTTTTAATTCTAACCTAAACACCCTATTTATAGAAAAATACTTAGAACATCAAAGCAGAAAATTTAATAAAATAATATTTTATTAAAAAAAATTCACGCCCACCCTTGAACAAATTCATCAGCACACTAGTGGTGTAAGACCCCGAAATTTTTAAATAAAAAGGAATTTCCTTTATTTATTATTTTGAAATAGTAAGGGTTGATTTGATTAATGTGGATAGTTAAGGGTTAAATACGCAAATATTTCAAAATAAGCAAGTGGTTATAAAATATTCATTATTGTTTGGAATATTCGTTTGGTCGTGGAATATTAAATCTCGTCGGGGAATATTATTAAATGCGGCGATAATGACCATGTGTGGGCCCCATAACTTGAAGCGATTGGATGAAGAAAACGACAAATATAAGTTGTTTTTAAATAATCAGCGTAGTTATTCTGAAGTTAATCTTGTTGAAATACCCTTGGTTAAAAACACACTAATATACGCGTTGTTGAGCAGAAGCACCTGCAGTATTGCACCAATTATTGATTCTTACGTAAGAAGGCACTACTCAATAATGGTTACGATAATTATTGCTCAAATATTTTATTGAGTTAATAATTCTTTGTGTTGATATTTTATATTCTTGTTGTTTCAATAATTGTCATTACATTATTTTCATTATCGAAGAAATAATTCATATTATCTCAATAATATTATTAGATAACATTATTGGCAATGTCTAGAAAGTTACGTCTAAGGAGAGGTTTGGTTACCTAATTGCTACCAAGATGAAGAAATTCTTATTGAAAGCCCCTTTCCTGAGAAGCGCACTCATTGTCAATATTGTGATTACAGAATATTATTTATGAATAATTAATTATTGATTCATATGATGAGAAAATATTGATTTTATGTGGATATAGATGGAGAAAATTTTATAGTGACAATTGTTGAAAATTGAAATTTTATCTTTTTCGATAAAATAATTCATTTAAATATATTATTTTAATAATATATTAACGGTGATATTTTTATAATGAATGTGGGATATATGAGTATACGAGGAGGAAGAGTATTTTTGTTGCAATAAATGTTTAAAACATGTTAAACATGTCGGTGGACCCCATTTATTATTTGAAATTTGATTATAGCACAAGAAATCGCTTGCTTGTGGATTTCGATTAGATTTCTGTTTAGAATTTGGAAAAACTTTCTTCTGTAAAGTTGTAGAGAATTGAATTTCCTATAAAAACTCAAGAGATTTGAATTTTCTGATGAAAGGGCTATTTATTATGAATTATTGAAGCTCAAGTTCAAAATAATTAATTTTGGAAGTTTTAATTGTTTTATTTAAGAAAAACGTTTTTTGCAATCCCACATGTGATACAAATGTGCTGAATTCAGTTGGTCTAAGGTGGGCTTGAATTTGTTTAATTATATTATTATTTTATTAAATTTTCTCGCTTTTTGGTGTTTTAAGCGTTTTCCTATAAATAGGGTGCTTAGGTTAGAATTGAAAATCACACCGAAAGCAAAGTTTTCTCTCTCTATATTATCGAAATTATTCTTGTGAGTATTTTGAGTATACTTTGAGTATTGCTAGACGGTTGCAAGTTCCTTCAAAGACTATATACGGTATTCTAGCTAGAAATCTTGATCTTTCGAGGTAAGGGATATTATTTTTTTTTCGTAATGATATTATTTCTTCAATATCATTATCTTTGAAATGTTGATCTGAAGTTTTATCAAATTTGAAACTTTTTCATGTCGGGTTACTATTCATGAGTTACTATTCACGAGTTACTATTCATGAGTTACTATTCACGATTCTACTATTCACGAGTACTATTATTAAGCGTGAAGATGTTTTTTGTGGAATTTCTATCTTTTGGTGTCTGAGTTACTATTCACGTATCTGGCACTATTCACGATACTCAAGACTATTCACGTATCTGGTACTATTCAATAGAAAAATAAAATTTCTTCTTTTCGTCCAAAAACATCTATTCGGATACTAACTTTCGATTGTATCCATGTTTTGATCATTCTTGAATTTTACACCACTATGATTATTTTTGAGGTATTTTTGGACGTGGATAAAACCAAGTACTTAATCCTTAATCCTTAATCCTTGTCATTTTGTTTCACCGGATTCGTTTCTTTAAAAAATATTTTCATCATCCTCGGTCTTAAATGATGATATTATGGAATATCTTTGGCTGTGAGTGCAAAGATGAATGATTTCTTAAGAATATCTTTGGCACAGAGTGCAAAGATGAATGATTTCTGAAGAATATCTTTGGCCCAGTAGTGCAAAGATGAACAGTGTTTAAATGAACATGACCAATCGATGAATATCTTTGGCTCAGAGTGCAAAGATGAATATTTGATTCGAGATGTATATTGATTGATGTTACGAGGGGATAAAAGATGAGACGATGAACTTTTAAATTCATACATAGAAGATAGTAGTTTGCATTCTCTACTTAACTCTTCTAATGAATTATTATTTCATTGCGAATATTGATTTAAAATTTGTTGTCTATTGTATTCTATTATATTTTTCCTGTTGAAGACTAACGATAATTTGTTGTATATTATCTTAGTCATAATATTCTTTATTGAGCTAGTTGAGCTCACCCTTTTCCTTTTTGTTCCATTTTTCTCGGGAGGCGAGAATATAGCGATGCAATTTAGCCTGGGTATGGAATGAAGGTTTTAGAAAGGATTGTTTAGTAGTCCTCACCATTTTGTAAAAAATAATGTATCAATAAATGTGATGAGGATTTATTTGAGTATAGATATTGTCTAGAAGATAATATTTGTATTCAAACTCACAGCTTCTTGTTGTAATAATAAAGTTGTAGTTGTTTACATACCATGTATTGACAACTCGTAATAGGTGATGTATACCTATTTTGGGGCGCGCCACAGTTGGTATCGAGCTTAGGGATATGATCTCTGGCGAGATCGGGGAATAGAACTAGGAGGGAGAGACGAGTAAATCCTTCGCTAGTGTGTCCTACCTAAGCTTATTTGTTAGTTGGTCAAGATATATAGGATATTATGTGATATATTGATTTCCTTAATTAACCCTTGTTTTATGACGATGTTTGAGAATGTCGATTGAGAATATTAACAATGGAAATGAGACCGTGGAGATGCCTGTACTCATCAACGAGGAGAACGTGCAACAGTCAATTTGCAATGTTTCTCTCCTGTGAACAACACCATTGAAGCGATGATGAACGAGGGATGTTTAGAAGTTTTTTGCGATTCATGCAAAATCGATTTAGAGGAAACTTCGTGTTCAAAATACGAGGAGGAAATGATAGCAATTCACGGGTTGTTACAAATGACCAAAGCGCTTCAAAGAGTTGGGACCACGAATTTAAGGGAAAGCGGATCCGATCATGGCGGAAACATGGGTCAAACAAATTACCAAGATATTCGATGTCTTGGGATGCACGGAGAACGAAGGTTCCATTCGCCACCTTTATGTTCCGTGGCGAGGCGGACTATCTGGTGGGATTACGTGAAGCGTACCCATCCAAATTAAGACTTTTCGGATGTCTTGGGAGACGTTTGAGAACTATTTAATGACAAATACTTTCCTCGAAAGTGTTCGCTATATGAAGGAAGTGGAGTTCATCGATTAGAGCAAAACAACATGACGGTGTCTCGATGACGAGGCAAAGTTTGCGGTGTTATCCAGTTTGCACCTCATTTGATGGAGAATGAGGAACGTGTGACGCGGATGTTTCTTAGAGGTTTGAAACCCAGATACGCCGTCGAGATCTCATTTCTCATAAATTTTCTCTTTATTCGGATGTTGTAAATGGGGCTCAATTATTAGAGCGAGATAACGAAATACGGTCAATCGAGGGACCACAACCAGGATCGTATGAAGAGATAGCGATCAATGAATAATGATAACTCGGAGAAAGAAACAGACGGACAAAATGGTTACCACTCTGGTGGTAATCATGGCCATGAAAATAGAAGAAGCGAGTCGAGGAGGAGATTTTAAAAGAGGAGATTTAACAACGACCATGTGAGAAGACGAAGGTCTTACGGCGAAAGAATCGGTTCTAAGGGAGGAGAACGACCACCCATTATATGTTACAAATGCGGAAAAGAGGGACATATCACCAAACTACCCACAACAGTTCAAGGTATGCTATAATTGTGGAAAGGAAGGACATATCGCTCGAGATTATGACAAAGAGCAAAACCTAGTTCAATGGGGACGGTGACTCAAAAGATCGTCCCGAAAAAGTCAAAGTCAACGATTCGGGAAGAGCGTTTGTTGTGATTGGTCATAATGCGAGGAACCCAAACGAGGTGATCACGGGTAAGCTATTTATAAATTCTTGTGAAGTTTATACCTTACTTGATACTGGGTGCTACCCATTCATTTATTTCTCCCGCTTGTTCTCAACGCTTTAAACTTGACTCGAGAGAATTAGACTTTGACCTATCTGTGGAAACTCCGTTAGAGAAACTTTCATCACATCCACCGCTTATATAAATCTTGTTTGATTCAAGTTGGCACCATTACCTTACCCGCTGACCTTATCTCTTTAAAGATACTTGCTTTTGATGTGATTTTAGGGATTGATTGGTTAACTACTCATCATGCCAAAATTGATTGTTTTCGTAAGGTTGTTAGTTTTCATATTCCTAACCAACCCGTTGTATGCAATTCAAGCAACTAAACCATTAAAATCAATCACCGTCATATCTAATCATAAAGCTATTCATTTATTGAAAAACGGATGTCAAGCTTTCTTAGCCCATGTTATGGATTTGAATAAAGACACGTCAAATTTGAATAATATTCTGTTGTTATTGACTTTCCCGACGTATTTCAAGAACTTCCCGGTCTACCCCCGTAACGTGAAGTTGAATTCTTTATTGATCTTGAACTCCGTACAAAGCCCATTTCTAAAACCCCATATTGAATGGCTCCTATTGAACTTCAGAGTTAAAGGTCCAACTACGAGAATTGTTGGACATCGGTTTCATTCGTCTAGTACATCTCCTTGGGGTGCTCTGCTTTATTTGTAAAGAAGAAAGACGGGAGTATGCGACTTTGTATTGACTATCGAATTGAACCATGTCACCATTAAGAATAGGTATCCTCTACCTCGTATTGATGACTTGTTTGACCCGATTGTAAGGGCACAATTCTTTTCAAAAATCGATCTTAGCTTCTGGGATATCATCACCAAGATTAGAATCGAGGATATTCCAAAGACCGCCTTGAACTTCGGTATGGGTATTATGAATTCTTAGTCATGTCTTTCGGACTAACTAATGCTCCTATGGCTTTCATGGATATGATGAACCGAGTATTCAAGGAATATTTGGATCGGTTTGTTGTTGTCTTTATTGATGACATCCTTATATATTCCAAAAGCCGTGAAGATCATGAGCACCATTTGAAGTCGGTACTCCAAAGGCTTCGTGAAAACCAACTATATGCCAAATTGAAGAAATGCGAGTTCGGCTTGAGGAAGTAGCATTCCTTGGGCACGTGGTGTCGAAACATTGAGTATCTGTTGATCCGTGAAGATTGAAGCAATATAAAGTTAGAGAGCAACCAAGTCGGTGGTCAAGTACGTAGCTTTTTGGGCTTAGTGGTTATTATCGGAGATTCGTGGAAGGGTTTTCTCGAATCGCTACTCCATTAACTCAAATTTAACTCGGAAGGATACAAAATTCGTTTGGAGCGAAGAATGCGAGAAAAGTTTCCAAGAGCTTAAGAGGAGACTTATTTTGGCACTGTTCTAACAATACCATCCGGTTCGGATGGATTTGTTATCTACAAATGATGCTTCGAGCAAAGGGTTAGGATGTGTTCTCATGCAACGTGGGAAAGTCATAGCCTATGCCTCGCGACAACTTAAAGAGTATGAGAGGAATTATCCTACTCATGATCTAGAGTTAGCGGCCCGATTTTCAAGCGCTAAAAATATGGAGGCACTATCTATATGGGGAGAAAGTGGAGATATATTCAGACCATAAAAAAGCCTTAAATATTTCTTCACTCAAAAAGAACTCAACATGCGGCCGGCTGACGTTGGCTCGAGCTATTGAAAGACTACGACCACACTATTCAATACCATCCCGGTAAAGCGAATGTAGTAGTAGCGCGATTGAGTAGAAGATCATATCGGAACGAAAAGTGCGATGATGTCAAGTATATGCATAGAGCCAACTTTAATAGAAAAAGTTAAGGTTGCTCAAGCCACCGGGCCGGAGCCGATGCGTATGAAGAAGAAAGTACAAGAAGGAGCTATTCGAGCGAGAATTGATGAAGAAGGAATACTTGAGTCCACTCTAGACTTTGTGTTCCTAACGACTCGATTTGAAGTACAAGATTATGATGGAGGCACAATAATACGCCATTTGCAATCCATCCTGGAAGTACTAAAATGTATCGTGATCTTCGACATACATTTTGGTGGAACAATATGAAGAGAGAGATTGCAAAGTTTATCTCGATGTGTTTAACTTGCCCGGCGTGTAAAAGGCGAGCATCTTGTACCTAAGGATCCGTTGCAACCACTTGAGATTCCGAAATGGAAGTGGGAACACATTACTATGGATTTCGTCTACGTCTTCCTACGGTTTCTCAAGGCATCAATGCTATTTGGGTTATTGTTGATAGATTAACCAAGTCCGCTTTCATTTCTTGCCGATCACGGAGACTTATTCCTTGAACGTCTTGCTAGTATGTATGTGAATGAGATTGTTAGGTTGCATGGCATGCTGTATCCATAGTTTCGGATCGTGACCCAAGATTCACTTCAAGATTTTGGGTTAGCTTGCAAAAAGTTATGGGCACGGATTTGCGATTTAGTTCGATACCATCCCCAAACCACGGACAATCGAGAGAGGACTATTCAAACTCTTGAAGATCTATTAAGACTCGTGTCCTAGACTTCAAGGGTAGTTGGGATAAGTATTTACCATTGGTGGAATTCTCCTACAACAACAGCTTATCAAGCAAGTATAGGTGTGGCTCCATTTGAAGCATTATGTGGACGAAAGTGTCGCTTCTCCAATATGTTGGGATGAGGTGGGTGAAGCAACATTGTTGGGACCCGAAGTTAAATGCGTATGACTCACCGAAAAGATCCAAATGATTCGACAACGATACAAACGGCACAAGATCGACAAAAAAGAGTTATGCGGATCTTCATCGAAAGGGACGTGGAATTTAATGTAGGGATCATGTATTATTGCGAGTTGCTCCATGGAAGGGAGTTACAAGATTTGGGAAGAGAGGAAAGCTCAATCCACGATTTATTGGTCCATTTCAAATTCTTGACCGAGTAGGAAATGTAGCCTATAGACTTGCGTTACCTCAAGAGTATGTCTCGTGTTCATAATGTGTTTCACATATCTGTATTTCAGAAAATATGTGAAAGACCCGAACCACGTTATTGAGTTAGAACCGGACGAGATAGTGAAGACTTAA
The DNA here is from genome assembly GCA_020205615.1 of Panax quinquefolius. Taxonomy (NCBI): domain Eukaryota; kingdom Viridiplantae; phylum Streptophyta; class Magnoliopsida; order Apiales; family Araliaceae; genus Panax; species Panax quinquefolius. Next base: position 51,834,678 of record CM035155.1, read on the forward strand.
CGTGTGAGGAGGTACTGTCAAGATCTTGGATAGGAAGGAGCATGTCCTACGCGCAAAAGGTCATACCTCAAGTTAAAGTTTTGTGGAGGAATCATGCTATAGAGAAATGACACGGGAATTGGAAACGGAAATGAAAGCGAGGTATCCTCACCTTTTCAAACACACAGTACGTCACGTCCAATTTCGAGGACGAAATTTCATAAGGTGGGGAGGTTGTAAGACCGAAATTTTTAAATAAAAAGGAATTTCCTTTATTTATTATTTTGAAATAGTAAGGGTTGATTTGATTAATGTGGATAGTTAAGGGTTAAATACGCAAATATTTCAAAATAAGCAAGTGGTTATAAAATATTCATTATCGTCGAGGAATATTCGTTTGGTCGTGGAATATTCAATCTTTGTCGAGAAATATTAAATGCGACTTGGCAATGTGACCATGTGTGGCCCCATAACTAAAAGCGATTGGATGAAGAAAACGACAAATATAAGTTGTTTTTAAATAACTTGGTTAGTTATTACCGAATTAATCTTGTTGAAATACCCTATGGTTAAAAACACACTAATACGCTGTTGTTGAACAAGTAGCACACCAGTATTGCACCAATTATTGATTCTTACGTGAAGGCACTTACTCAATAATGGTTACGATAATTATCGCTCAAAGATTTTATTGAGTTAATAATTCTTTGTGTTGATATTTTATATTCTTTGTTGTTTCAATAATTGTCATTACACGATTATTTTTCATTATCGAAGAAATAATTCATATTATCTCGAATAATATTATTAGATAACATTATTGGCAATGTCTAGAAAGTTACTGTCTAAGGAGAGGTTTGGTTACCTAATTGCGCCCAGAAGAAGAAGAAATTCTTATTGAAAGCCCCTTTTCTGAGGAACTGCACTCGTTGTCAATATTGTGATTACAGTAATATTATTTATGAATAATTAATTATTGATTCATATGATGAGAAAAATATTGATTTTATGTGGATATAGATGGAGAAAATTTTATAGTGACAATTGTTGAAAATTGAAATTTTATCTTTTTCGATAAAATAATTCATTTAAATATATTATTTTAATAATATATTAATTGGTGATATTTTTACAATGAATGTGGGATATATGAGTATACGAGAAGGAAGAGTATTTTTGTTGCAATAAATGTTTAAAACATGTTAAACATGTCGGTGGACCCCATTTATTGAATCGAATTTGATTATAGCTCATAAAATCGACCATTTTGTGGATTTCGGTCAATTTCTGTTTGGAATTTGGAAAAACTTTCTTCTGTAAAGTTGTAGAGAATTGAATTTCCTATAAAAACTCGCGAGATTCGAATTTTCTGATGAAAGGGCTATTTATTATGAATTATTGAAGCTCTGAAGTTCTGAAATAATTAATTTTTGGAAGTTTTAATTGTTTTATTTAAGAAAAACGTTTTTTGCAATCCCACATGTGATACAAATGTGCTGAATTCAGTTGGTCTAAGGTGGGCTTGAATTTGTTTAATTATATTATTATTTTATTAAATTTTCTGCTTTGGTGTTCTAAGCATTTTCCTATAAATAGGTGCTTAGGTTAGAATTGAAAATCACACCAGAAACTGAAGTTTTCTCTCTATATTATCGAGCGTATTCTTGTGAGTATTTTGAGTATACTTTGAGTATTGCTAGACGGTGCAAGTTCCCTTCAGCACTATACCCGGTATTCTAGCTAGAAGTACTGATCTTTCGAGGTAAGGGATATTATTTTTTTTCGTAATGATATTATTTCTTCAATATCATTATACTGAAATGTTGATCTGAAGTTTTTATCAAATTTGGAACTTTTTCATGTCGGGGTTACTATTCATGAGTTACTATTCACGAGTTACTATTCATGAGTTACTATTCACGAGTTACTATTCACGAGTACTATTCATGAAGCGTGAAGATGTTTTTTGTGGAATTTCTATCTTTTGGTGTCGGAGTTACTATTCACGTGATATCACACTATTCACGTATACTCTGACACTATTCACGATATCTGCATACTATTCAATAGAAAAATAAAATTTCTTCTTTTCGTCTAAAACATCTATTCCGGATACTAACTCGATTGTATCCATGTTTTGATCATTCTTGAATTTTACTCCACTATGATTATTTTTGAGGTATTTTGACGTGGATAAAACCAAGTACGAATCCTTAATCCTTAATCCTTGTCATTTTGTTTCACCGGATTCGCTTTTTTAAAAAATATTTTTTCATCATCCTCGGTCTTAAATGATGATATTATGGAATATCTTTGGCCAGTAGTGCAAAGATGAATGATTTCTTAAGAATATCTTTGGCTCAGTAGTGCAAAGATGAATGATTTCTGAAGAATATCTTTGGCCGTAGTGCAAAAGATGAACAGTATTTAAATGAACATGACCAATCGATGAATATCTTTGGCTCAGAGTGCAAAGATGAATATTTGATTCCGTATGTATATTGATTGATGTTACAGGGGATAAAAGATGAGCGATGAACTTTTAAATTCATACATAGAAGATAGTAGTTTGCATTCTCTACTTAACTCTTCTAATGAATTATTATTTCATTGCGAATATTGATTTAAAATTTGTTGTCTATTGTATTCTATTATATTTTTCCTCGTTGAAGACTAACGATAATTTGTTGTATATTATCTTAGTCATAATATTCTTTATTGAGCTAGTTGAGCTCACCCTTTTCCTTTTTGTTCCATTTTTCTCGGGAGGCGAGAATATAGCGAAATGCGAGCCTCGGGGTATGGAATGAAGGTTTTAGAAAGGATTGTTTAGTAGTCCTCACCATTTTTGTAAAATAATGTATCAATAAATGTGATGAGGATTTATTTGAGTATAGATATTGTCTAGAAGATAATATTTGTATTCAAACTCACAGTTTTACTGTTGTAATAATAAAGTTGTAGTTGTTTCTGTACCATGTATTGACAACTCAGAATAGGTGATGTATACCTATTTTGGGGGCGTCACAAGTGGGGCCCACCAACATTAAAAAATGTTTTTCTTTTAAAAAATATTTATAACTCTAAAAATCAATTATTCCAGAACTTCAATAATTCTTAATAAATAGCCTTTTATCAGAAAAATATGAATTATTTGTATATTCCATAGGAAATTAAGTTCTCTACAACTTTGTAGAAGAAAGTTTTTCCAAATTCTAAAGGGAAAATGACCAAAATCCACATACGGATGATTTTTAACACCTCTATTCCGATAAAATACTAATAAAATACCTCAGAATTAATTCCTTCATTTATATCCACATAAAATAAATATTTTCTTATCATATAAATCAATAATTAATTATTCATAAATAATATTACAGAACTACAATATTGACAACCGTGTCGCTCCTGGAAAAAGGGGCCTTCCTAGAAGGATTTCTCCATCTTGGCGCCTTAATTAAATAACCCTTCCTAGACAGAACTTCCTTAGACATTGCCAATAATGTTATCTTATAATATTATTCAAATAATATAAATTATTGATCTGATAATTTGAAATACTGTGCAATGACAATTATTGAAGCAATAATATAAAATATCAACTTAGCAATTATGGAATTAATAAAATAAAATATTGAACAGTAATTACTGTAAAAATTATTGAGTAGTGACTTCTTATGTAAGAATCAATAATTAGAATTATTGTGCAATACCGTGTGCTACTGTGCAACAATGCGTATTACTTTACTTTATCCACCGGGCATTCCAATAGTTTTAACGGTAATCGTTACGCCGTTATTTATAAAAAAAATTCATACTTGTCGTTTTCTTCATCCGACAGTTTTCCGTTATGGGGCTCACAAATGGCTGCGCCGTCGTATGAATATTCCCCGACAACAATGAATATTTTATAACCACTTTACCCATAACTAACCACATTAATCGAATCAAACCCTTACTATTTCAAAATAATAAATAGAGGAAATTCCATTTTATATAAATAAAATTGGGGTCTTACACCAAAGATATTCGTTAGTATCACATCCATGAATTATCCATGTATTACGGGCCAAGGATATTCATTATTAACATATCCACGAATTATCCATGCACTATGGGCCAAGGATTTTCGTTAGTATCACAAGTGGTAATGATCACACCAACAACTGTCCATCAATGCACTACGGGCCAATGAGGACTTTTACCACATCATTTGTAAAATTACATGTTATGATTATACCAATACATAATTCCTGGTCATAATCATACCAATCAACAGTCCATCTATGCACTACGGGCCAAAGATGAGTTTAATCATAATATAAGCATGAGGATGATGACAATGATATAAGCATCAATCAAACGAAATCAAGAATAAATATTAAAGAATTTTTAATTTATCCAGAGTTTAAAAATGTCCAAATTGTCAACATGATAACTGTTTTGTGGAGAAAAATTCAAGAATAATAATAATCATGTATCAAAAATAATTTGGACAAAAAAGAAATTAATTTTTATAGTGAATAGTACTCTGGGTGAATAATACCCGAGTGAATAGTACTTCGTGAATAGTACTTCAAGAATAGTGTGGTACGTATGAATAGTACTGTGACGCCCCCAAAATAGGTATACATCACCCATCTTGAGTCGCCAAATACATGGTACAAAATTCAAATACAACTTAATGATACAACTGTCGTGTAAAATGCGACAAAACATAAACTGAGAGTTTTAATAAGAATATTGTCATTTAGACAATATCCATACTCAAAGGAGTCCTCATTACAGTTATTGTCACACTATTTAACAGAATAGTGAGGACTACTAATGATATCATATGGACCATCACTCGCTTCCCAGACTAAGTCCCCAAATATATTCTCATTTCAAGAAGAAAGCAAAGAAAGAAAGGGTGAGCTCAACTAGCCTAGTAAGAAATATAATGACTAAGATAATGCAGAATAAATTATCATTAGTCTTCAACAATGTTAAACTGATAAAATACAATAGACATCAACTTTAACTGCAGTGGAATAAGCAATCCATTAGAAGAGTCAAGTAGAGCATGATATCTACTATCTTCTATGATTTAAAAAGATTTTCATCAACTTTATTGTGACGCCCCCAAAATAGGTATACATCACCTATTCTGAGTCACCAAATACATGGTACAGAATTCAAATACAACTTAATTATACAACTGTCGTGTAAAATACGACAAAACATAAACTGGGAGTTTTAATACGAATATTATCTTCTAGACAATATCCACACTCAAATTCAATCTTATTACAATTATTATCACACTATTATCACACTATTTCACAGAATAGTGAGAACTACTAATGCAACCATCTGGACCGTCAATCCATTCCCCGACTAGTCCCAGCTATATTCCCATTTCCTGAGAGTTTTAATAAGAATATTATCATTTAGACAATATCCATACTCAATGGAGTCCTCATTACAGTTATTGTCACACTATTTAACAGAATAGTGAGGACTACTAATGATATCATCTGGACCGTCACTCCGTTCCCCGACTCGTCCCAAATTATATTCTCATTTCAAAGAGAACAAAGGAAAAGAAAGGTGAGCTCAACTAGCCCAAGAAGAAATATTATGACTAAGATAATGCGTAATAAATTATCGTTAGCCTTCAACAAATGTTAAACGATACATATAACAAACATCAAGTTTAACTGCAGCGGAACAAGAAATCCATTAGAAGAGTAAAGTAGAGAATAAAATCTACCATCTTCTATGATTTAAAAAGTTTTTCATCACTTTTATCGCTGAGACTCAACTTAACAAATAATCCACATTAACAAATCATCCCTGCACTATAGGCCAAGGATATTTTTTAGTATCACGACCACGAATTATCCATGCACTACGGGCCAAAGATAATCGTGTTTTCATTAACGGTCTTGATCATGCCATAAAATAATTCATCTTTGTACCCTTGGCCGAAGAGAATCCATAGCCATAATCATATCAAAAACTGTCCATCAATGCACTACGGGCCAATGAGGACTTTTCCACCTATATTATTTATAACATTACGGTCATGATTATACCGAATAATCCCTGGTCATAATCATACCAAGTCCATCTATGCACTACAGGCCACAGATGACTTTCAACATAATATAAACATGAGGATGATGACAATGATATAAGAATTCAATAAAACAAGTTCAAGAATTAATTTATCCGAGAACCAATAACGCCCAAATTTTCAACATGATCTTCGCTTTGTGGAGTAAAATTCAAGAATGCTCGTAAGAATATTTCCATGAAAAGATATCGATGAAGCGCTAATATCAAAGATATTCCACTAATTTCATGGAGTATAAAAGCCAAAACTTTAACCAACCGAGTATAATAAAGAATTAAATAACAAAAGAAATCACCGTGGCATGCGATAGAATCACACAGACGTGTTATTCCAATGTAATAATAAATAACGAAATCAATCATGCGAACGCATGCACAAGATATTCCAATAGAATAATAAATAATGGAACTGGATCATGCGTAACGCACGCATGTGATATTCCAAATGTAATAATAAATAACGGAACCAGTCATGCGTAAACACACAGATGGGATATTTGAATGTAATAATAAAGAATGGAATAATGTAAGAATTTCACCATGTATGCGGTGCTTGCGCCAGACAAAGTTATTCCAACATAATAATAAAGAATGGAATAATGAAGAAATTTCACCATGTATGCGGTATTGGCATGAGGCAAAGTTATTCCAACATAATAATAAAGAATGGAATAATGTAAGAATTTCACCAAGTATAGGGTAGTCCATGTATACAGATTATTCCAATGTAATAATAAAGAATGGAATAATGTAAGAATTTCACCATGTATACTAAGATTACTTAGCAGATGCAAAGTTATTCCAACATAATAATAAAGAATGGAATAACAACCCTTACGAGTATTGAAAGAAAATAACTCTCTTCATAAATACGAAAGAATAATACCCCTTACCTTAAAAGAAACTGGATATAGGAGTAGCGAAGTAGCGGAATATTTTTCTTCTTTCTCTCTATAGTTTCTCTCTCTAGAGTTTCAGTGAATTCGTAAGAAATAATGATGGAATGAACTTCTATTTATAGGAGAATGGACTGAATAGTAACTAATTCATGAACGGTCCAGATTGATTTACTTTTAAATGGATGATCCATATTAAATTACTATGCAGTATTAATAAAATATTCTAATAAAACAAATTCTTTTAAATAAAATATAATATATTCTATTTATAATCTAATAAAATGAATAACTTTATAAAAGTATTCTGCTTTTATATAAAAAGATTTTACTATACAAACACTATGCATAATAGAATATTATATATTCTATTTATAGTCTAATATAATAAATAACTTTATAAAAATATTCTATTTTATATAAAAAAAATTACTATGTAAACACTATATCACAGCATTATGCATAATAGAATATTATATATTCTATTTATAGTCTAATAAAACAAATAACTTTATAAAAGTATTCTGTTTTATATAAAAAGTTTTCTGTTTTATTACATTTATAATAATAATAAAACAAAACTTATCACCTTTATTATAATTCACAATATTAATCGACCAGGTCATTCCAGGAAAGAGGGGGCTTTCCAATAAGGATTTCTCCCTATTGGCGCGCAATTTGGTGACCAAACCTCTCCTTGCCAGAACTTCTAGACATCGTTAATATTGCAAATAATAATATTAATAACTTTGTTATCTCAATTATTGATTTAATAATATATAAAATATCGACAATAATTGAATCAAATAACGTGAGATACTATGCAATAATTACTATAGCAATAATTGAACAAAACTGAGTGACTTCTCACGTAAGCATCAATAATCAATACCGTGTGCTACTATGCAACCACGCGTATTACTGTACTTTTACTACCGAGTAGTTCAACAATTTTAACGGTTAAACTTCCGTCGTTATTTTCATAAAAATATTTTTGTCGTTTTCTCAATCCAATAATAATTCCGTTGTGGGGTCCACCAATGATTGTACCGTCGTACGGATATTCCTCGATAAAAATAATATTCCCCGACCAATCGAATATTATAAAACAACTTGCATACTTTTCAAAATTTATAAATATTACCGACAACTATAACATTATCTCAAATCCACACCATAATTTTGAAAAAATATTTCGAGAAAATTAAATCTTTATTCGTAAAATTTGGGATTTTACATTTATCGCTGAGACTCAGCTTAATAAATAAACCACATCATCCCTGCACCACGGCCAAGGATATTCATGTAATCATCAATGGTCATGTTTATCTTAATAATCCAGGTCATAATCATACCAACAATCATCCACCAATGAACTACCAAATAATGAGGACTTTTACCACATCATTCGTCACATTACGGTCATGATTATACCGAATAATCCTCGGTCATAATCATACCAAGTCCATCTATGCACGTAAGCCAAAGATGACTTTAATCATAATATAAGCATGAGGGGATGACAAAAATGACATAATAATTCAAATAAACAAGTTCAAGGATAAATTTTAAAGATTTATAATTTAATTTATCCAGAAATCAATAATGTCCAAATTGTCAACATGATACTGCTTTGTAGAGAAAAATTCAAGAATGCTCGTAAGAATATTTCCATGAAAAGATATCTTTGGATGAAGCGCAAATATCAAGGATATTCCACTAATTTCATGGAGTGTAGAAGCCAAAACTTTAACCAACCGAGTATAATAGAATATATGAATCAGTAAATGGATTTTTGCGCGCATGCAGTAATCCACGTGAGATGCATCATTTCCACAATTTAATAAGGAATGAATACGAAGGATCATTCACCATGCATATGGTAATCCACATAGACGAGTTATTCAAATGAATAATAAAGAATGGAATAACAACGTAAATCACTCAAAGATGCGATAGATCGCATGCATAAAAGTTATTCCAACGTAATAATAAAGAATGGAACTGTGTCATGCGTGAATCCGCATAAATGTGGATATTTCAACAAAATAATAAAGAATGGAATAACAAATGTAAATCACCAAGCATGCAATAGATCGTATGCATGTGCTTATTCCAATGTAATAATAAAGAATGGAACCGTGTCATGCGTAATCCGCATGCATGTGATATTCCAATGTAATAATAAAGAATGGAATAACAACAAAAATCACCAAGCATGCGATAGATCGCATGAGATAGGTTATTCCAACGAATAATAAAAAGAATGGAACCGTGTCATGCGTAATCCGCATGCATGTGATATTCCAATGTAATAATAAAAAATAGAACCAGTCACGCGTGTCCAGTATAGATGTGAAATTCCAAATGAATAATAAAGAATGGAATAATGTAAGAATTTCACCATGTATGCGGTACTTCGCATAGACAGGTTATTCCAACATAATAATAAAGAATGGAATAACAGAAGCTCTCTTCATGAATACGAAAGAAATAATACCTCTTACCTCAAAAGAAGACTAGATACTAGAATAGTGAGGTAGCAGACTTCTCTTTTTCTTTCTCTCTATAATAATTGCTCTATAGCTTTAGTGAATTAGTGAGAAATGAAGGAAGACTGAGCTTCTATTTATAGGAAAATATAAATTCGATAATTGCACGTTTTGGGGCTCAAAATATTACAGTATAATACCTCCAACTTTTCTTTTATTTTTAATTTAGTCTTGCAAGTGTTATCAAACTTGCACCACCTCCCCTAATAGTAAATAATGTGAATCAATAGTTCAATCATGTGAATTAATAGTTATAATCATGTGAAAATACGAATTACATTTGCCACCTTTATGTTCCGTAATGAGACAGATTACTGGTGGGAATCTATGAAGCGTACCCATCCAGCCACACTTAGCATGTCTTGGGAGACGTTTCAGAAACTGTTCAATGACAAGTACTTTCCTGAAAGTATTCGTCATATGAAGGAAGTGGAGTTTATTAGATTGGAATAAAACAACATGACGGTGTCCCAGTACAAGGCGAAGTTTGCAGAGTTATCCAGGTTTGCACCTCATTTGGTGGAGAATGAGGAACGTATGACGCGGATGTTTCTGAGAGGTTTGAAACCCGACATACGTCAATATCTCATTTTTCATAAATTTTCTCTCTATTCGGATGTTGTCAATGTGGCTCAATTATTAGAGCGAGATAACGAGTACATTCAACCGAGGGACCACAACCAGATCATATGGGTGATAGCGATTATCGTAACAACGATAACCAAATGAGAAAGAAAAATACTGAACAAAGGCGGTAACCACTCTGGTGGTAATCATGGCCATGAAAATAGAAGAAGCGAGTCCTGGGAGATTTTAAAAGAGAGATTCAATAATGATAATGTGAAGACATTAGCACCAAAGAAAGAATCGGTTCTATGGAGGAGAAGCGACCATCGGTCGTATGATATAAATGTGGAAAAGAGGGACATATCACCCAAACCGCCTGAACAGCTTAAGGTATGTTATAATTGTGGAAAAGAAGGACATATCGCTCGAGATTGTACGGTAGCGAAACCAAGTCCAGCAGGGATGGTGACTCAAAAGGATATCCCAGAAAAGTCAAAGTCAACGGTTCCTGGAAGAGCGTTTGTTGTGACTTGTCAAAATGCAAGGAACCCAAACGAAGTGATCACGGGTAAGCTTATCATAAATTCTTGCGAAGTTTATACCTTACTAGATACCGGTGCTACCCATTCATTTATCTCTCCTGTTTGTGCTTAACGTTTAAACTTAACTCCGGAGAAATTAGACTTTAATTTATTTGTGGAGACTCCGTTAGGAGAAACTTTCATCACATCCACTGTTTATAAATCTTGTTTGATCCAAGTTGGCACAATCACATTACCTGTTGATCTTATCTCTTTAAAGATACTTGCTTTTGATGTGATTTTAGGAATTGATTGGTTAACTACTCATCATGCCAAAATTGATTGTTTTCGTAAGGTTGTTAGTTTTCATATTCCTAACCAACATATGGTACGAATTCAAGCAACTAAACTATTAAAATCAATCACTGTCATATCAAGTCATAAAGTTATTCGTTTATTGAAAAACGGATGTCAAGCTTTCTTAGCCCATGTTATGGATTTGAATAAAGACACGTGTGATTTGAATAATATTCCTATTGTTAGTAAATTTCCGACGATTTCTGAAGAACTTCCCGATCCACCCCGAACGTGAAGTTAAATTCTTTATTGATCCCGAACCCGGTACAAAGCCCATTTCTAAAACCCCATATCGAATGGCTCTATTGAACTTCGTGGAGTTAAAGGTCCAATTACGGGGAGTTGTTGGACATCGATTTCATTCGTCCTAGTACATCTCCTTGGGGTGCTCCTATTTTATTTGTAAAGAAGAAAGATGTAAGTATGCGACTTTGTATTGACTATCGAGAACTAAACCATGTCACTATCAAGAATAGTATCCGCTACCTCGCTTTTGATGACTGTTTGACCAATTTGCAAGAGCACAATTCTTTTCAAAGATGGATCTTCGCTTACGGATATCATGAAATGAAGATTAGAATCGAGGATATTCCAAAGACGCCTTGAGAACTCCTATGCAGGCATTATGAATTCTTAGTCATGTCTTTTGGATTGACTAATGCTCCTGCGGCTTTCATGGATATGATGAACCGGATATTCAAAGAATATTTGGATCAATTCGTTGTTGTCTTTATTGATGACATCCTCATATATTCCAAAAGCCGTGAAGATCATGAGCACAATTTGAAGCTAGTACTCCAAAGGCTTCGCGAAAACAAGCTATATGCCAAGTTGAAGAAATGCGAGTTCTGGCTTGAGGAAATAGCATTCCTTGGGCACGTGGTATCAAAACTGTTAGATTTGTAATATTCAAAAACGCAATCAAATTGCAAAAATAAGCGGAAACGTGTAAAAATCAGAGTTTAAAAATTTTACAAACCATATACCCGGATCACCCTTTATGCACAATTATTAATTAAACGAAAAAGATAACGAATAAGAATCATACCCTTGAAGATCGAGCTTCCTCAGGTACAAGTTCACCTCCAATCCTTTTCGCGTTCAACTTGAATCCACCGGGTTTGGTTCCTTCCTTTGATCAACGTTAGCCACCCAAGTGTTTGGCCTCTAGAGGTGATCCACCAAGGAATAATAAAGATTCAAGAAAATGGGTGGTTGGCTAAACCCTAGTTTTTCTATCTCTATAGAAAAGGAGCGTACTCTCCAACCATTGGAATTATCACGTAGTCTTGATATCTGACATAAGACTCCTCTTATAAAGATATCAAGTAACCCTATTAAAAATAAGGTATTATTTAATTAAACCCTTTTAATTAAAGGGGCTCCCTAATCTTATTAGGGATAATTAATTAAACTCCTTTAACTAATTTTTCTTCCTAATCCAATTAGGAATAAATGAGAGTACTTATATTAAATTAATTCCTAAACTCTTTTAGAAATTAAAATAATAATAATAATTGTAATAATATTGATAAGACTCCTCTTATTAATTTATATTTAATATTTCTAAAATATTAAATAATAAATATTAAGCTATTTAATTTATTCTATCACCATAGATTAAATTAAATATACATAACATATTATCACGATTATGTCATTAACTTCTTAAATAATTATTCTTCCTTTTATGGTGTGACCCTTTAGGTTCTCCATATTAAACCGGTTGTGAATAAATCAATTAGAACAATTCTAATCTTATTTAAATAAATAAATTAAATAATTAATTTATTTAAATAAATAATATTTATTCTACAATGGGGATAAGCCTCCCTAGCGATCAACGACTTTCCAGATAATATAGATTTCAACATTAATCATAAAAGAACCTTTGAGTAAATAGTTACCATACAATTCAATCCTTCCACCATACAATGTCCCAATTAAATATAAGACATGGAATCACTGTCAAGTCTTATTTTATTTAATTATATGTATTTCGATCCTTAAATGCACAACACCAAATAATGCAAATTAGAAACTCCTTTCTAATTTCATTCTACCTTGGCCAAGGACTACCGGGTTGTCATTTATCGAATCACATAGGACATTTCTCTTTTTTAATAAAGTGGTAGATTCTTTATTGATCATACATTATCTCCATGTACAACTTATTATACCCAAGCATACCCTTTGATATACCCTAAGGGTCTTAAGGAATAAGTCAAAGTATAACTCATCATACACAAGATACTATGATGATCTCAAGTCCAAGGATCACTTGTACTTACTATCACTACTGAAATTCTATTGACAGCAATTAAAACTCCATTAGGTATTCCTTAGCGAGCCACGTTCAAAGAACTTATTCTCTAATAAGCACCTACATACTTGCTTTAGTGTCTCCACACAAATGATCATGAGATCAATCATCCTCATCCAATGAGTAAGCAACGTATGTACCAATCTATCCTGGATTCACTAATCCCCAATTTAGTAATCCAATGATTGGGAACTATTTTAGTTTTAAGCTTTCTAAGAATTTAGATCTCATTAGAATGATCATCATCATTATTCTAAAAGCATTGCTTAAAACTATGGGTTTATCGATATTATAAAACAACATCATGTAGATAATTAAAAGCCTTTAATAAATTAATACTTTTTATTAATAAATGAATAAGATTGTTACAAAGTATATGCTTTATCATCAAACATGATTGGCTTGTGTGCATACTACTTTCAATCTCCCACTTGCACTAAAGCCAATCGTCATGGTATCTCATACTCTTCTTCTCTAAGTGACGATTATCTTCATTTGTTGGATAAGCTTTAGTTAATGGATATGTAATGTTGTTCATGAGAGTCCACTATCTCTATAGTGATTTCCCATCTTTCAATTATTCTAATAATCAAATGAAAGTGCCACAACACATGTTTAGATCCAAGATGAGACTTAGAACTATTCCTAGTTACGTAATGAACTTTTAATCCAAACAATCAACTTGCGACTTCATTTATAGCTATATACTTTGTCTTTATCACTAAACCAACTCTTTCTCGCTTAGAACCTTTCTAATTCATCACACCACTGCTCAAGGTAACCCTTTACCTTAAAGTGGATTTTTCTCATCATCTTGGTCTCATTCGAAAACTTGAGTCTCATTAAGCCCTCTAGTTTTAATTTAGACCCACCATGAATATGATCACATCCTTAGTAATTAGGGATAAGCACTTTAAGATATTTTCACCGACTCATAGTGAACTTCTCCATAATATGACTGATCAACATCAGGTCTCGTACATTTCATTGCATACATGATTGTCACTCATGCGACCTCTCTTTTCAGGAGTCTGTGGGGACTATTAAGAGAGATACACTCCATGGCTTATCAACATGAGACATCTCTTGGAGTTTGCCATGCTAAACGACTTTAGCATCAAATGAATATACGTTCCTTGGGTTAAGTCGAGCATCCTCTTGTATCTATCTATATAGATTTTATCCCCAATTAAGATACTCTTCCCAAACCATTCATGGAGGAATGTTTAGACAACTTTATCTTTACTGATTGTAGCATTGGCATGTTATTCCTTATCCGTAGTATATCAACATATAGTACTAGGATTGTCACGATGCTCCCACTGACCCTTTTGTACACACTAGGTTCATTCTTATTTTTGATAAAATCAAACTCTTTTAATTGCCTCATCAAAATGAATGTTCCATATTTGAGAAACTTGCTTCAATCCATTTCTCTGAGTGTCTACAACTCTTACCTCATCGTATGTAACTAGATCATCATCTTCTATGATGTGTACCTCATCATCATCATCCATGATGAATCCATACCTCCTAGGTATCTTCGGTACTATTCCAGATTTATGATTCGGTTGTGGTACAACAGGTCTATCTACAGGTTCCTCTTCTTTGACTTATAGTGTTTTGTGGATCATGAACTCTTCAAGATCTATAATCCTCCCACTAGCCCCTTCAATGATAAACATCTTTATCTTAGAAGGCAGCGTATTTTGCAACAAACACCTTTTGCTAACTAAGATTATAGAACATATACCCTAAACTTACATTAGGATGTCCCACAAATCGACACTTATAAAATTTTGTCCCAAGCTTATCCTTTGAAACCTTTTCACATAAGTTGGACAACCCCTTATCTTAACATACTTAAGATTAGGAATCCTCCCTGTCCATAACTTTTATGGAGTCTTGGGGCCGGATTTTGAGGTTACCATTTTCGTAGATATGCAGCCATTTCTAGGACATGACCCTAGATGGATACTGAAATGTCGGTAAAATCATTATGGATCGCACCATGTTCAAATAGGTACAATTTTTCCTTTCAGATACATCAATCAATTATTATGTATCGAGATGCGTCCATTATGAGAAAACCATTTGAGATGATTTAGAAACTTATTGCACAAGTATTCCTTCCTTGATCCGATCAAAGAATCCTAATACTTTGCCAATTTGTTTCACTTTTGAATTCTTTGAACCTTTCAAATAATTCACACTTGTATTTCAAAGAAATACACACATTCAACTCTTTGAATGATCATCTCCTTTTCTTATACTAGTTTGTTCAATTTGTAAAATTATTTTCACGTAAGTCAAGTATACTAAATCCATTAAGTGATATTCCAAATTCTATACAAAACATTATTATTATAAATAGAACAACAATTGTTCTTAAATATAATACCAAAGATGTCATTGTCCAACAATAAAATGGAAATAATGTTTCCAACGAGAACTGAATACAATAACAACTTATTGACTTAATAGACTTGCCCGTAGGCATTGCTAAACTATAAGTTTCTATGGCTAATGTTGCAACCTTTGCTTCATTTCCCACACATAAGATTATTTATCTTTGTTTAGCTTTCTACTTCTTCTTGGTCCATTCATAAATCTATATTTATGATAACCAAAGTCGATATCCAATATCCAAGTAGAACCTTGACTTAAAGAAAATTTATTTTAAATCTTGAACAAAATTGTATTTGTAACCAAACTTCATTAAGCTTCTTTGGTTAGCCAACGCAAGGTGCTTCTTCTGCAGCTTTCTTTCAAATGTCCATGCTTATTGCAGTGGAAGCAAACTCCTTTGCTATCCGTATCAGTTTTGTTCTTATTATCCTTTGTTTATGCCTTTCTATTTACCTTCTTTGAATCGTTCTTCTTTTCAGAAGATCCTTTGGCCCCTACCAAGAAGACATGGTCTTTCTTGGTTGGAAAGTGACTCTCATCATTTTTCAACATGTTAAGCAAATCAACGGGTTATATCTAGCTTGTTTATATGAAAAATTCACAACAATTGTGAAAGGAGTCCGGGAGTGAGTGCAAGATCAAATCTTGGCTCAACTCTCCATCCATGACAAAACCTGTTGTCCTAATTGATCAATCAAATTGATTATGTTAAGAACTTTTGTCTGTACTATAGTGCCATTGGCCATTCTAGATCGGAAGAGCTCCTTAGATATCTGATATCTATCAGTCCTACTTTCCTCACCATCAACTACTTGATGTGCGGGAATATAAGAAGAGAGCATCCATAGTTTCATCTTCCGACGCTGAAGCTCGTTACTCATGGATGCGAGCATGATGCATTGAGCCAATCAGGCATCATTTTGCCACTTTCTAAAAGTAGCAATCTCTTCCTCGTAGGCATTGTCTACAACCATTGCGAGGATAGGCGTATTAAGGACATAAGATAGCTTTTTCAACTATGAGAACTATTCTCAAATTCCTTAACCAATCCGCTTTAATTCGGTTTGGTTAATTTAGCATCTAATATGCTTCAGCGAGGATAGTAATTTTAGACATTGTAAAATTTCAGAAATGAATTTGTAATTAACAACATTTTATTATACATTCTTTTATTAATTACCAAAATAATTTAGGTCTTGTTTTAAATTGGTATCTCCCACTATTTTCTTCAAACTATATTACCTCACTTATATAGTTCGACAAAATCTAATTAAAGATTTGCTAGTGAGAATAAGGATCCCATTTCAAATGTATATAGCCTTGTGGTGACACAACAAACTATATATAAATAAATAGGTAGACAACTTTTGTCAATTACATCAACTATGCAACTCCTTTTCTTTTGCCTCTTAGATTATTTTGATCAAGTGGTGGCACATCCGAATCAAAATTATCCAAGTTAAGTCCCACCTAGCACTCCATATATTCAAAAAGAAAAATATCATCCTTGTGGTGACACAACAAAACAATATTGTTCAATTTTCTTTATAAGCATCAAATGTGATAAATTAACATCTTAAATACTTAATATTTGCCTTGTGGTGACACAACAAACTCATATTAAATATTTAATACTCTATTAATTTTATCATGCTAGAAATAACGTTCGATATTCCAAATATCTTTGAACGCTTAGGACTTAATATAAAAATTGAGGGGTTTGTTATTAATTTGTCTCATCTTGTTTAAGCTGCATTTATATATATATATAAAATACGCGTCATATTAATTAACATGCGAAGCATGTTTGCATAATATATAATATATATAGTATAAGCATGCACATATAGAATACTATATTCTACCCTTGATTGATTATGGACTTTTATTCTAGTTTGGTTCACTAGAGCCACCAAGTGAACCAAAAGGTCAAACCCTGGGGTGCAAGAAATAATATTTAAATATAACTATTACATTTAAACCCGGGCTCCATTACAAAAGCTAAGTCTTCAAGCGCTCCTTGTTCCTTGATCTCCAATTCTTCAAAATTAATTCTAACTATTCCTATTACAAAACTATTTAAAATAAATAGAAACCTTGATCGCGTGATCGAGGGAAGTACATAGGAGGGAGATAGAATTTACATTAAGAAAAATTAGAGAAGACGAGGTACGCAGAATTTCCATTTAATAAAACTCATACATTCATGCATCCAACTAAAATAAAATCCAATCACATTGGGTCAATAGTCCATAATCAATCCCATTTATTATCATACACATCATCATATGCATCAATAAATAACATTCATCATATGAATAATAAACATTTAATATATATATTGATATCATTTAATGGGCAAATTTAGTTAGTATAAAATCTAATTTTGAATCAAAATAAACTCCTTTATTTTAATCCAAATTTAAATTAAAATAAAACTATTTTATTTTAATTTATCCAATTTTGAATAAAATAAACTATTTTATTTTAATCAAAATCTTTAATCAAAATAAACTCCTTTATTTTAATTAATTATGGAATCCAATTCCATGTAAAAAAAAAACTCATTTATTAAAAGGAAACACGAATTCTCTTTCCTATTCACAAATAAACTCCTTTATTTTGAATAATATGAAATTTTATATCATATCTAAATAAACTCCTTTATTTAAGGAAAGACTGATTCTTTTCTTATTCACAAATAAACTCTTTTATTTAAAGAAACAAAGAATCCAATTTCAACTCCAATTAGTTATCACGGAATCCAATTCCAACTCTAATTAGTTAGCATGAAATTTAATTTTAAATTAAAATAAACTTTTTATTTTAAGATTAAAATAAATTTTTATTTTAATTATAAATTATTCATAATATTATATATATATATATATATATATATATATATATATATATATTATTACGTGTAACAAGATATAATGCAAGAATACTTTCCAACATCATATGAATCTCCGAGGAGCATCAACGTTAAGTATAACAAATATATAACTATCATATATTTATATATAAAATATTAACCAAGCTGTGACCATATGAAAATATATATATAAATAAAATATTAATATATTAACCATACAAGATTCGTTAATATTAATGACTCAAGTCAAGAAAGTAAACTTGGGTGGAATCCAGCGAAAGAGAAAAAAAAAATCAGGATTACCGATTTTTTTTATTTTTTTATTTTAAAATAAATTTTATACAATAAATTAAGCCCAATTAAATTGTTCTAAATACATATCAATATACATATCAAATTAAAATAATTAATAATTCACATAAAGGTTTGGCTCTGATACCACTGTTAGATTTGTAATATTCAAGAACGCAATCAAATTGCAAAAATAAGCGGAAACGTATAAAAATCAGAGTTTAAAAATTTTACAAACCATATACCCGGATCACCCTTTATGCACAATTATTAATTAAACGAAAAAGATAACGAATAAGAATCATACCCTTGAAGATCGAGCTTCCTCAGGTACAAGTTCACCTCCAATCCTTTTCGCGTTCAACTTGAATCCACTAGGTTTGGTTCCTTCCTTTGATCAACGTTAGCCACCCAAGTGTTTGGCCTCTAGTGGTGATCCACCAAGGAATAATAAAGATTTAAGAAAATGGGTGGTTGGCTAAACCCTAGTTTTTCTATCTCTATAGAAAAGGAGCGTACTCTCCAACCATTGGAATTATCACGTAGTCTTGATATCTGACATAAGACTCCTCTTATAAAGATATCAAGTAACCCTATTAAAATCAATCACTGTCATATCAAGTCATAAAGTTTTTCGTTTATTGAAAAATGAATGTCAAGCTTTCTTAGCCCATGTTATGGATTTGAATAAAGACACGTCGGATTTGAATAATATTCCTATTGTTAGTAAATTTCCGACGATTTCTGAAGAACTTCCTATCCTACCCCGAGCGTGAAGTTAAATTCTTTATTGATCCCGAACTCGCACAAAGCCCATTTCTAAAACCCCATATCGAATGGCTCCTATTGAACTTCGTGAGTTAAAGGTCCAATTACGGAGTTGTTGGACATCGATTTCATTCGTCCTAGTACATCTCCTTGGGGTGCTCCTATTTTATTTGTAAAGAAGAAAGACAGAAGTATGCGACTTTGTATTGACTATCGAGAACTAAACCATGTCACTATCAAGAATAGGTATCCGCTACCTCGTTTTGATGACCTGTTTGACCAGTTGCAAGGAGCACAATTCTTTTCAAAGATGGATCTTAGCTTACGGATATCATGAAATGAAGATTAGAATCGAGGATATTCCAAAGACGCCTTTCGTAACTCGATGCGGGCATTATGAATTCTTAGTCATGTCTTTTGGATTGACTAATGCTCCTGCGGCTTTCATGGATATGATGAACCGGATATTCAAAGAATATTTGGATCAATTCGTTGTTGTCTTTATTGATGACATCCTCATATATTCCAAAAGCCGTGAAGATCATGAGCACAATTTGAAGCTGGTACTCCAAAGGCTTCGCGAAAACAAGCTATATGCCAAGTTGAAGAAATGCGAGTTCTGGCTTGAGGAAATAGCATTCCTTGGGCACGTGGTATCAAAACTGTTAGATTTGTAATATTCAAAAATGCAATCAAATTGCAAAAATAAGCGGAAACGTGTAAAAATCAAAGTTTAAAAATTTTACAAACCATATACCCGGATCACCCTTTATGCACAATTATTAATTAAACGAAAAAGATAACGAATAAGAATCATACCCTTGAAGATCGAGCTTCCTCAGGTACAAGTTCACCTCCAATCCTTTTCGCTCAACTTGAATCCACCGGTTTTGGTTCCTTCCTTTGATCAACGTTAGCCACCCAAGTGTTTGGCCTCTAGAGGTGATCCACCAAGGAATAATAAAGATTCAAGAAAATGGGTGGTTGGCTAAACCATAGTTTTTCTATCTCTATAGAAAAGGAGCGTACTCTCCAACCATTGGAATTATCACGTAGTCTTGATATCTGACATAAGACTCCTCTTATAAAGATATCAAGTAACCCTATTAAAAATAAGGTATTATTTAATTAAACCCTTTTAAATTAAAGGGCTCCCTAATCTTATTAGGGATAATTAATTAAACTCCTTTAACTAATTTTTCTTCCTAATCCAATTAGGAATAAATGAGAGTACTTATATTAAATTAATTCCTAAACTCTTTTAGAAATTAAAATAATAATAATAATTGTAATAATATTGATAAGACTCCTCTTATTAATTTATATTTAATATTTCTAAAATATTAAATAATAATATTAAGCTATTTAATTTATTCTATCACCATAGATTAAATTAAATATACATAACATATTATCACGATTATGCCATTAACTTCTTAAATAATTATTCTTCCTTTTATGGTGTGACCCTTTAGGTTCTCCATATTAAACCCGTTGTGAATAAATCAATTAGAACAATTCTAATCTTATTTAAATAAATAAATTAAATAATTAATTTATTTAAATAAATAATATTTATTCTACAATGGGGATAAGCCTCCTAACGATCAACGACTTTCCGGATAATATAGATTTCAACATTAATCATAAAAGAACCTTTGAGTAAATAGTTACTGTGACAATTCAATCCTTCCACCATACAATGTCCCAATTAAATATAAGACATGGAATCAATCACTGTCAAGTCTTATTTTATTTAATTATATGTATTTCGATCCTTAAATGCACAACACCAAATAATGCAAATTAGAAACTCCTTTCTAATTTCATTCTGCCTTGGCCAAGGACTACTGGGTTGTCATTTATCGAATCACATAGGACATTTCTCTTCTTTTAATAGAAGTGGTAGATTCTTTATTGATCATACATTATCTCCATGTACAACTTATTATACCCAAGCATACCCTTTGATATACCCTAAGGGTCTTAAGGAATAAGTTAAAGTATAACTCATCATACACAAGATACTATGATGATCTCAAGTCCAAGGATCACTTGTACTACTATCACTACAGGAATTCCTATTGACAGCAATTAAAACTCCATTAGGTATTCCTTAGCGAGCCAATGCTCAAATGAACTTATTCTCTAATAAGCACCTACATACTTGCTTTAGTGTCTCCACACAAATGATCATGAGATCAATCATCCTCATCCAATGAGTAAGCAAACGTATGTACCAATCTATCCGGATTCACTAATCCCCAATTTAGTAATCCAATGATTGGGAACTATTTTAGTTTTAAGCTTTCTAAGAATTTAGATCTCATTAGAATGATCATCATCATTATTCTAAAAGCATTGCTTAAAACTATGGGTTTATCAGATATTATAAAACAACATCATGTAGATAATTAAAAGCCTTTAATAAATTAATACTTTTTATTAATAAATGAATAAGATTGTTACAAAGTATATGCTTTATCATCAAACATGATTGGCTTGTGTGCATACTACTTTCAAAAACATGGAGTATCTGTTGACCCGGCGAAGATTGAAGTAATACAAAGTTAGAAGCAATCAAGCTCAGAATCAAGTACGTAGCTTTATGGGCTTAGCTGCTTATTATCGGAGATTTGTGGAAGGATTTTCTCGAATCGCTACTCCGTTAACTCAGCTAACTCGGAAAGATACAAAATTCGTATGGAGCGAGGAATGCGAAAAGAGTTTCCAAGATCTTAAGAGTAGACTCATTTCGGCACCTGTTCTAACAATACCATATGGTTCGGATGGATTTGTTATCTACAACGATGCTTCAGGCAAAGGGTTAGGATGTGTTCTCATACAACGTAGGAAAGTCATAGCCTATGCCTCGCGACAACTTAAAGAGTATGAGAGGAATTATCCTACTCATGATCTAGAGTTGGCAGCAGTCATTTTTGGGCTAAAGATCTAGAGGCACTATCTATATGGGGAGAAAGTGGAGATATATTCAAACCATAAAAGCCTCAAATATTTTTTCACCCAAAAGGAACTCAACATGCGGCAACGACGTTGGCTCGAGCTGTTAAAAGATTATGACCACACCATTCAATATCATCCTGTAAAAGCAAACGTGGTACCTGACGCGTTGAGTAGAAGATCATTTTATGTGGTTACCAGTATTGTGATTCTGTAATATTATTTGTGAATAATTAATTATTAATTTATATAATAAGGAAAACATTCATTTTATGTGGATATAGATGGAGAAAATTTTAAAGTGACAATTGTTGAAAAATTGATATTTTATCTTTTTTGATAAATAATTCATTTAAATATATTATTATATTTTAATAATATAATAATGATGATATTTTTACAATGAATGTGGGATATATGAGTATATGAGAAGGAGTATTTTTATTACTAAAATTGTTTAAAACATGTTAAACATGTTCGTGGACCCCATTTCTTGACTGAAATTTGATTATAGCTTGTAAAATCGCCCGTTTATGGATTTCGGTTAATTTTTATTTGGAATTTTGAAAAACTTTCTTCTGTAAAGTTGTAGAGAATGGAATTTCCTATGGAAAGGACATAAGTTTTGAATTTTTTTGATAAAAGGGCTATTTATTATGAATTATTGAAGTTTCGAAGTTCCGGAATAATTAATTTTTGAAATTTTAATTAATTTTTTTTAAGAAAACGTTTTTTTCATTATTGGTGAGCCCCACATGTGTGGTAAATGAGCTGAAATTAGATTTCTAAGATGGGCATGAAAATTTTATAATTATATTAATATTTTATTAAAATTTCTATTTTGGTGTTCTAAGCATTTTCCTATAAATAGAGTGCTTAGGTTAGAATTGAAAATCACACCAGAAACTAAAGTTTTCTCTCTCTATATTATCGAGCGTATTCTTGTGAGTATTTTGATACTTTGAGTGTTGCTATACGGTGCAAGTTCCTTCAGCGTTATATCTGATATTCCAGCCAAAAGTATTATTCTTTTCGAGGTAAGGGATGTTATATTTTTTTAAAAAATGATATTATTTCTTCTAATATCATTATGCCGGATTATTGGTAAGATTTCTCTTGTAAAATTCTTGTCTTTTAGTGTCGGGGTTACTATTCACGTATACGACACTATTCACGTATACGACACTATTCAAGAATACGGCACTATTCACAAAAAATTAAATTTTTATTTTTTTCCAAAATATCGATTATGGATACTAGCTTTGATTGTATCCATATTTTGATCATTCTTGAATTTTACTTCACTATGGTTATTTATGAAGTATTTTTGAACTTGGACTGTTTAAAGTACGAATCCTTAATATTTGTTCTTTTGTTTCACTGGATTCGTTTTCTTTAAAATATTTTTCATCATCCTCAGTCATAAATGATGATATTACTAAATATCTTAGGCCTGTAGTGCAAAGATGATTGATTTTCTTATGAATATCTTTGGCCCGTAGTGCAAAGATGTACAGGTGTTGAGATGAACATGACCAACTGATGAATATCTTTGGCCTGTAGTGCAAAGATGAATATTTGATTCAAGAAGTATGTTGATTGATGTTACAGGGATAAAATATTGATGATGGACTTTTAAATTCATAGATATTAGTAGATTTCATTCTCTACGTAACTCTTCTATGAATTATTATTTTCGCTGCGAATATTGATCTGAAACTTGTTGTCTATATTATATTCTATCAGATTTTTCTCTGTTGAAGACTAACGATAATTTGTTCTATATTATCTTAGTCATAATATTCTTTACTAGGCTAGTTGAGCTCACCCTTTTCTTTTTTGTTCTATTTTTCTTCTCAGGAGGCGAGAATGTAGCGAGTACTAGTCGGGGTATGGAATGAAGGTGTGACAACCTGATTTTTTTAAGTTATTAAAATAAGAAATTAATAGTTAAAATTCTTATTATGAGATGTTTTGAGTTTGAGTATGTATATATACGTGCTATATATATTGAAATATATGATCTGGTGTGAAGAGAAATATATATTCATATATTGGGAAAGTGAGGTTTAATAGTTGAGTTAACTATTGAAGGAATTAAATGAATTTAGTAATTAATTTTAAATATTTATTGAATTAAATAAATATTTTAAATTTATTTATTTATTGAGATAAATAAATGGTTGATAAAGTTGTGGTAAATTAATTTAGTAACTAAATTAATTAATGTAAATTAAATTGAATAATGTTAATTTTATTTGAAGGATTTAATTTAAGGAAATAATTAAATTAAATCATTTGCTTAATATTTAAGAAGATAATTAAATTAAATGAATTTTTTAATTTAAAGGAAATAAATAAATTAAACAAAGTGATGTTTCTAATTTATTAATTAAATTAGATATAGAATTATTTAATTATTTATTATAAGCATAATTATAATAAGAATATAATTATTATAATTATAAATTATAAGCTATTTAAATTGGTGGCAGGTGTGACAAAAGTAACAATATAATATAATGCTATTAAAATAATCTAGAATGAGGGAATTTTTGTAGCCAAACACAGCCTTATGGCTTTTGGCCTAACTTAACTGATGAACGTGGGGAGTCTTCAGTTTATTTTTTAAGCGTCTTTTATTTTTAAGCCAAGTATAGAGAGGGTTTGGAGAGAAGAAGAAACACAGAGATTTTTTTTTGAGAAGGAAGAATCATGGTGGTTTTGAGGGAGGGTCACCATCTCTTGCTAGCCTACAACTAGGGTTTGGAGGTATAACCTACTCTAATTTTAACTCTTGTTTTTTAAATTTCTATTAATAATTATGTTGAATTGATACATATACATGTTGGTAGGGTTTATACTCTGTCAATCATTATATATAAGGGTTGTTTGAGTATCAAACACATGAAATTGGGTTTGTAGGAAGAAAATAAATAAATAACAATGTTTATATTTTAAAATGGCTTTAGAAAGTACAAAATTTCATGTCCTATATGTGCTATAATCTGAAAATTGGTGTTGGATTATGTTTGTACGTTAAGAAACGAAAACGGCGTAGTTTGAATCATGTCAATTGGTTAAGAAACGAAGTCGTGGCGATTGAATTCGCTAAATGTTTTTCAAACATGAAATAGTGTATGAACATGTGTTTTGGGTAAGAAATTTAGAGAAACATAATTTAAAGTAATCAGATTCGTTGTTAATAGGATTTACAGTGTTCACTATGTTTATCAACTGTCAGAAATGGAGTTTTGTTTTAAAACACGTTTAAAAGAATTATGTTTGCTAAAATCGTTGTTCAATTGTTGGTAATTGGTATATGGATGATTGTTAACGTTTATGTGTAATTTACGTGGAGTTATACATGTTAATTGGTGTTAGAAATTAAGACACAGTAGCTTGGTTTTGTTTCTGGTTTTGGGTGTTCTATAATTCGGAGCCCCAACGCCAAATTTCGCGCCCCAGGGCCAAATTTCGCGCCTCAGTGCCAAAAATAGGCCAGAAGTTAGCACCCCAGCCCTAGAATTCGCGCCCCGGTACTGGAATTCGTGTCCCCGCGCCACTGTCTCGCGCCCCAGTGCTAGAAAAGTGGTCTGGGTTGAACAGTTTTGACATCCTGTAGTAAAATGACCATAACATTTTTATACGAACTCCGATTGAGGTGATTCAATATGATCCGGAACGAGGACGAATAGACCTACAACTTTCGATTAAGATTATTCAATTTGAGGTCGGGAATAGGGGTAAAAATGGTCATTTGTGGGACTGATATGTATTAGGAGGCAATCGGAGGGCGTCGGGAATGCACATATTCAAATGTAGTGCTCCTAATGATAAAAGATGTTGTCCTAAGTTATAAAACATGAATATTAGTAAATATAATGATTCTTAACATTAATAAATAATGTATTAGATAAGTTGTATAAGCATACTAAGCACATACATGAGAGACAAATTGGGCGTGTGACGAATGAACGTTGAAACGCCGTGCCAAGTGTTAGTGAACTTAAAAAGTGTTTTGATTCAATTGAAATGAATATTATAAGATATGGAATGGATTTAATATAAAACCAATAAGTACTCCTAGCAAGACTTAAGCACTTGAATGAACTTTGAGTTTGACTAAGAAGAAATATAGTGAGTTATAAGTCTAAAATTAATACAATTAAATTGAACATTGTGTATTGATTAATAGGAAGAGTTATAGGATGTAGATTAAAGTTTACATTACAACTACTATGCGTTTCTATGTGACTAATAGTTGATGTGAATGATTATATAATTGTGTAGGGCACGTGAAGTGCAGATATCTGTAAGCTGTTAAACTGTTATTGGTAAACAACGATAAAGGCAAGTCTTTCAGTTCCTATTTGCTATGTGAATTTGATGTGTTATATGTATGTTGAATAGTTTGAAAGTTCTGGGAACGGGAATAGTTTGTAATAGTAAATTTAATTATTCCGCAAATTTTAATGGTTGTATTATGGTTTAATGATGTAAAAATTAGATGTTGAATATATTATTAACGACCGAAGTCGAGAATTAAATTGTATGAATTTTGGGGTCGTTACAGAAGGTCTTAGAAAGTTGTTTTAGTAGTCCTCACCATTTTCGTAAAATAATATATCAATAATTATAATGAGGACTTATTTGAGTGCTGATATTGTCTAGAAGACAATATTTGTATTTAAACTCACAGTTTTTATGTTGTATTAATAAAGTTGTAGTTGTTTCTGTACCATGTTATTGACGACTCAGAATTGGTGTTGTAAACCTATTTTGGGGCGTCACAGTTGGTATCAGAGCTTAGGGATAAGATCTCTAGCGAAGATCGGGGAATAGAACTAGGAGGGGGGAGAGATGAGTAAAACCTTCGCTAGTGTGTCTTTCCTAAGCTTATTTATTGGTTGGTCAGTATATAGGGATATTATGTGATATGTTAATTTCTTTAATTAACCCTTATTTTATGGCAGTATTTTGGAATGTCGACTGAGAATGCTAACAGTGGAGTAAATAAGACCGTGGAGACACCTTTACCCACCAACGAGGAGAACGTGCAACAGGCTGACAATGTTCCTCCTGTGAACAACACCACTGAGCGGACGATGAACGACAAAATGTTTAGAAGCTTTTTGCATTTAATGCAAAATCAGACGAGGGAGACTCGTGCACAAAATACAGGTGGAAATGATAACAACACACGGTTTATCACAGCCAAGTAGTTCAAAGAGTTGGGACCACCAGAATTCTGGGGAAAACCGGATCCGATTAAAGCAGAAACGTGGGTTAAACAAATTACCA
Organism: Panax quinquefolius; assembly: GCA_020205615.1. NCBI lineage: Eukaryota > Viridiplantae > Streptophyta > Magnoliopsida > Apiales > Araliaceae > Panax > Panax quinquefolius. Next base: position 51,862,604 of record CM035155.1, read on the forward strand.
AGATATTCGATGTCTTGGGATGCACGGAGGAACAAAAGGTTCCATTCGCCACCTTTATGTTCCGGAATGAGGCAGATTACTAGTGGGAATCTGTGAAGCGTACCCATCCAGCCACACTCAGCATGTCTTGGGAGACGTTTCAGAAACTGTTCAATGACAAGTACTTTCCTGAAAGTATTCGTTATATGAAGGAAGTGGAGTTTATTAGATTGGAATAAAACAACATTACGGTGTCCTAGTACGAGGCGAAGTTTGCAGAGTTATCCAGGTTTGCACCTCATTTGGTGGAGAATGAGGAACGTATGACGCAGATGTTTCTGAGAGGTTTGAAACCCGACATACGTCAATATCTCATTTCTCATAAATTTTCTCTCTATTCAGATGTTGTCAACAGGGCTCAATTATTAGAGCGAGATAACGAGTACGTTCAACCGAGGGACCACAACCAGATCATACTGCGGTGAAAGATCATCGTAACAACGATAACCAGCGGAGAAAGAAAAATACGGACAAAGGCGGTAACCACTCTGGTGGTAATCATGGCCTTAAAAATAGAAGAAGCGAGTCGGGGGGAGATTTTAAAAAGAAAAGATTCAACAATGATAATGTGAAGACATCAGCACCAGCAGCAACTGGTTCTAAAGGAGGAGAACGACCACCGGTCGTATGATATAAATGTGGAAAAGAGGGACATATCAGCCCAAACTTCCCACAACAGTTTAAGGTATGTTATAATTGTGGAAAGAATGACATAAAGCTCGAGATTGTACGGTAGCGAAACCAAGTCCAGCAGGGATGGTGACTCAAAAGGCTATCCCAGAAAAGTCAAAGTCAACGGTTCCTAGAAGAGCGTTTGTCGTGACTGGTCAAAATTCGAGGAACCCAAACGAGGTGATCACAGGTAAGCTAATCATAAATTCTTGCGAAGTTTATACCTTACTAGATACCGGTGTTACCCATTCATTTATCTCTCCTACTTGTGCTCAACGTTTAAACTTAACTCTGGAGAAGTTAGACTTTAATTTATCTGTGGAGACTCCGTTAGGAGAAACTTTCATCACATCCACTGTTTATAAATCTTGTTTGATCCAAGTTGGCACAATCACATTACCTGTTGATCTTATCTCTTTAAAGATACTTGCTTTTGATGTGATTTTAGGAATTGATTGGTTAACTACTCATCATGCCAAAATTGATTGTTTTCGTAAGGTTGTTAGTTTTCATATTCCTAACCAACATGTGGTACGAATTCAAGCAACTAAACCATTAAAATCAATCACTGTCATATCAAGTCATAAAGTTATTCGTTTATTGAAAAACGGATGTCAAGCTTTCTTAGCCCATGTTATGGATTTGAATAAAGACACGTCGGATTTGAATAATATTCCTGTTGTTAGTTAATATATATTCATATATTGGGAAAGTGAGGTTTAATAGTTGAGTTAACTATTGAAGGAATTAAATGAATTTAATAATTAATTTTTAATATTTATTGAATTAAATAAATATTTTAAATTTATTTATTTATTGAGATAAATAAATGGTTGATAAAGTTGTGGTAAATTAATTTAGTAACTAAATTAATTAATGTAAATTAAATTGAATAATGTTAATTTTATTTGAAGGATTTAATTTAAGGAAATAATTAAATTAAATCAATTGCTTAATATTTAAGAAGATAATTAAATTAAATAAATTGTTTAATTTAAAGGAAATAAATAAATTAAACAAAGTGGTGTTTCTAATTTATTAATTAAATTAGATATAGAATTATTTAATTATTTATTATAAGCATAATTATAATAAGAATATAATTATTATAATTATAAATTCTAAGCTATTTAAATTGGTGGCAGGTGTGACAAAAGTAACTATATAATATAATGCTATTAAAATAATCTAGTATGAGGGAATTTTGTAGCCAAACACGACTATATGGCTTTTGGCCTAACTTAACTGATGAACGTGGGGAGTCTTCAGTTTATTTTCTAAGCGTCTTTTATTTTTAAGCCAAGTACAGAGAGGGTTTAGAGAGAAGAAGAAACACAAAGATTTTTTTTTTGAGAAGGAAGAATCATGGTGGTTTTGAGGGAGGGTCACCATCTCTTGCTAGCCTACAACTAGGGTTTGGAGGTATAACATACTCTAATTTTAACTCTTGTTTTTGAAATTTCTATTAATAATTATGTTGGATTGATACATATATGTTGGTAGGGTTTATAATCTGTCAATCATTATATATAAGGGTTGTTTGAGTATCAAACACATGAAATTGGGTTTGTAGGAAGAAAATAAATAAATAACAGTGTTTATATTTGAAAATTGCTTTAGAAAGTACAAAATTTCATGTCCTATATGTGCTATAATCTAAAAATTGGTGTTGGATTATGTTAGTCTGTTAAGAAACGAAAACGGCGTAGTTTGAATCATGTCAATTGGTTAAGAAACGAAGTCGTGGCGATTGAATTCGCTAAATGTGTTTAAAACATGATATAGTGTATGAACATGTGTTTTGGGTAAGAAATTCAGAGAAACATAATTTAAAGTAATAAGGTTTTTTGTCAGTAGGATTTACAGTGTTCACTATGTTTATCAACTGTCAGAAATGGAGTTTTGTTTTAAAACACGTTTCAAAGAATTAAGTTTGCTAAAATCGTTGTTCAATTGTTGGTAATTGGTATATGAATGATTGTTAACGTTTATGTGTAATTTACGTGGAGTTATACATGTTAATTGGTGTTAGAAATTAAGACACAGTAGCTTGGTTTTGTTTCTGGTTTTGGGTGTTCTGTAATTCGGAGCCCCAACGCCAAATTTCGCGCCCCAGCGCCAAATATCGCGCCTCAGTGCCAAAAATAGGCCAGAAGTTCGCTCCCCGGTGCTGGAATTCGCTTCCCAGTGCCACTGTCTCGCGCGCTAGCGCTAGAAAAGATGTTTGGGTCGGACAGTTTTGATCTCCTGTAGTAAAATGGCCATAACGTTTTCATACGAACTCCGATTGAAGTGATTCAAGATGATCCAGAACGAGAACGAATAGACCTACAACTTTCGTTCTTTAAGGTTTTTCAATTTAAGGTCGGGAACAGGGGTAAAAATGGTCATTTGTGGGACTGATATGTATTAGGAGGCAATTGGAGGGCGTCGGGAATATACATATGCAAATGTAGTGCTCCTAATGATAAAAGATGTTATCCTAAGTTATAAAACATGAATATTAGTAAATATAATGATGCTTAACATTAATAAATGATGTATTAGATAAGTTGTATAAGCATACTAAGCACACACATGAGAGACAAATTGGGCGTGTGACGAATGAACGTCGAAACGCCGTGCCAAGTGTTAGTGAACTTAAAAAGTGTTTTGATTCAATTGAAATGAATATTATAAGATATGGAATGGATTTAATATAAAACCAATAAGTACTCCTAGCAAGACTTAAGCACTTGAATGAACTTCGAGTTTGACTAAGAAGAAATATAGTGAGTTATAAGTCTAAAGTTAATACAATCAAATTGAACATTGTGTATTAATTAATAGGAAGGGTTATAGGATGTAGATTAAAGTTTACATTACAACTACTATACGTTGCTATGTGACTAATAGTTGATGTGAATGATTATATAATTGTGTAGGGCACGTAAAGTGCAGATATCTGTAAGCTGTTAAACTGTTATTAGTAAATAACGATCAAGGCAAGTCTTTCAGTTCCTATTTGCTATGTTAATTTGATGTGTTATATATATGTTGAATGTATGAAATGTTAAAGTCAATTTATGACTACGTTGTTTGTCTAAAGCATGTTGATTGTGTAAGGAACTCAATCTTTATAATTGTTATATGAATTGTAGCATGTATGTTATGTTAGTCTGATGTTTATGAGATATATGTTGAGCATGTTATTATGTGCTTTCGTGATGCATGAAAACCGTTAGATTTTGGTTGGGTCATCGAGCTCAACCTTGCAAATAACCACTTTTGCAGGTTCAAGATTAAAGGTAAAGTTATGTGTTACTTGAAAGACATGAATCAGATGTGATACTTGAAGATTTATACACTTTGGTTGTGTCATTATTATTTGAACCATGTTTAAGGTTCCGAATAATGTATTAATGTTGAATTGTAATATTATTTTGCAATGTAAACTATTGTAGTATTAAAAATGATTCTGAGATATTTAGATGTAAAGGTTGAAAGTTCTGGGAACGAGAATAGTTTGTAATAGAAAATTTAATTATTCCGCAAATTTTAATGGGTGTATTATGGTTTAATGATGTAAAAATTAGATGTTGAATATATTATTAATAACCGAAGTCGAGAATTAAATTGTATGAATTTGGGGTCGTTACAGAAGGTCTTAGAAAGTTGTTTTAGTAGTCCTCACCATTTTTGTAAAATAATATATCAATAATTGTAATGAGGACTTATTTGAGTGTTGATATTGTCTAGAAGACAATATTTGTATTTAAACTAACAGTTTTTATGTTGTATTAATAAAGTTGTAGTTGTTTCTGTACCATGTTATTGACGACTCAGAATTGGTGTTGTAAACCTATTTTGGGGGCGTCACAGTTGGTATCAGAGCTTAGGGATATGATCTCTAGTAGAGATCGGAGAATAGAACTAGGAGGGGAGAGACGAGTAAAACCTTCGTTAGTGTGTCTTTCCTAAGCTTATTTATTGGTTGGTTAGTATATAGGGATATTATGTGATATGTTAATTTCTTTAATTAACCCTTATTTTATGGCAGTATTTGAGAATGTCGACTGAGAATGTTAATAGTGGAGTAAATGAGACCGTGGAGGCACCTTTACCCACCAACGAGGAGAACGTGCAACAGGCTGGCAATGTTCTTCCTGTGAACAACACCACTGAGCAGACGATGAACGACGGAATGTTTAGAAGCTTTTTGCATTTCATGCAAAATCAGACGAGGGAGACTCGTGCACAAAATACAGGTGAAAATGATAACAACGCATGGTTTGTCACAGCCAAGCAGTTCAAAGAGTTGGGACCACCAGAATTCTGGGGAAAGCTGGATCCGATTAAAGCAGAAACATGGGTTAAAAAAATTACCAAGATATTCGATGTCTTGGGATGCACGAAGGAATAGAAGGTTCCATTTGCCACCTTTATGTTCCGTAATGAGGCGACATCTTGGTGGGAATCATGAAGTGTACCCATCCATCAGACTCAAAGATGTCTTGGGGAGACATTTCAGAATCGTTTCAATGACAAGTACTTTCCTGAAAGTATTCGTCATATGAAGGAAGTGGAGTTTATTAGATTGGAACAAAACAACATGACGGTGTCCTAATACGAGGCGAAGTTTGCAGAGTTATCCAGGTTTGCACCTCATTTGGTGGAAAATGAGGAACGTATGACGCGGATGTTTCTGAGAGGTTTGAAACCCGACATATGTCAATATCTCATTTCTCATAAATTTTCTCTATTCGGATGTTGTCAATGTGGCTCAATTATTAGAGCGAGATAACGATACGTTCTCAATCGAGGGACCACAACCAGATCATCTGGGTGACAAGAATCATTAGAACAACGATAACCAGCAGAGAAAGAAAAATACGGACAAAGGCGGTAAATACTCTGGTGGTAATCATGGCCATGAAAATAGAAGAAGCGAGTCGGGGGGAGATTTTAAAAAGAGGAGATTCAACAATGATAATGTCAGCACCAGCAGCAACTGGTTCTAAGGGAGGAGAATGACCACCGATCGTATGCTATAAATGTGGAAAAGAGGGACATATCAGCCCAAACTTCCCATAACAGTTTAAGGTATGTTATAATTGTGGAAAAGAAGGACATATCGCTCGAGATTTTACGGTAGCGAAACCAAGTCCAGCGGGGATGGTGACTCAAAAGGCTATCCCGAAAAAGTCAAAGTCAATCTGTTCCTAGAAGAGCGTTTGTCGCGTATCGGTTAAAATCTGAGGAACCCAAACGAGGTGATCACGGGTAAGCTAATCATAAATTCTTACGAAGTTTATACCTTACTAGATCTGGGGTGCTACCCATTCATTTATCTCTCCCTGCTTGTGCTCAACGCTTTAAACTTGACTCAGGAGAAATTAGACTTTAATTTATCTGTGGAGACTCCGTTAGGAGAAACTTTCATCACATCCACTATTTATAAATCTTGTTTGATCTAAGTTGGCACCATCACATTACCTGTTGATTTTATCTCTTTAAAGATACTTGCGTTTGATGTGATTTTAAGGATTTATTGGTTAACTACTCATCATGCCAAAATTGATTGTTTTCATAAAGTTGTTAGTTTTCATATTCCTAACCAACATGTGGTACGAATTCAAGCAACTAAACCATTAAAATCAATCACTATCATATCAAGTCATAAAGTTATTCGTTTATTGAAAAATGGATGTCAAGCTTTCTTAGCCCATGTTATGGATTTGAATAAAGACACGTCGGATTTGAATAATATTCCTGTTGTTAGTAAATTTCCTTACGTATTTCCTGAAGAACTTCCCGGTCAACCCCAAGAACGTGAAGTTAAATTCTTTATTGATCTTGAACCTTGTACAAAGCCCATTTCTAAAACCCCATATTGAATGGCTCCTATTGAACTTCAGGAGTTAAAGGTCCAACTACAGGAGTTGTTGGACATCGATTTCATTCATCCTAGTACATCTCCTTGGGGTGCTCCTGTTTTATTTATAAAGAAGAAAGACAGAAGTATGCGACTTTGTATTGACTATCGAGAACTAAACCATGTCACTATCAAGAATAGGTATCCGCTACCTCGTATTGATAACCTGTTTGACCAGTTACAAGGAGCACAATTCTTTTCAAAGATTGATCTTAGCTTACGGATATCATGAAATGAAGATTAGAATCGAGGATATTCCAAAGACGCCTTGAACTTCGATGCGGGCATTATGAATTCTTAGTCATGTCTTTTGGATTGACTAATGCTCCTGCGGCTTTCATGGATATGATGAATCGGATATTCAAGGAATATTTGGATCATTTCGTTGTTGTCTTTATTGATGACATCCTCATATATTCCAAAAATCGTGAAGATCATGAGCACCATTTGAAGCTGTTACTCCAAAGGCTTTGCGAAAACAAGCTATATGCCAAGTTGAAGAAATGCGAGTTCTGGCTTGAGGAAGTAGCATTCCTTGGGCACGTGGTGTAAAAATATGGAGTATCTGTTGACCCGGCGATGATTGAAGCAATACAAAGTTAGAAGCAACCAAGTCGATGGCCCGATCGAAGCGTAGCTTTACGGGCTTAGCTTTGGTTATTATCGGAGATTTGTGGAATGATTTTCTCTAATCGCTACTCCGTTAACTCAGCTAACTCAGAAAGATGAAAAATTCATATGGAGCGAGGAATGCGAAAAGAGTTTCCAAGAGCTTAAGAGGAGACTCATTTCGGCACCTGTTCTGACAATACCATATGGTTCAGATGGATTTGTTATCTACAACGATGCTTCAGGCAAAGGGTTAGGATGTGTTCTCATACAACGTGGGAAAGTCATAGCCTATGCCTCGCGACAACTTAAAGAGTATGAGAGGAATTATCCTACTCATGATCTAGAGTTGGCAGCAGTCATTTTCGCGCTAAAGATCTAGAGGCACTATCTATATGGGGAGAAATTGGAGATATATTCAAACCATAAAAGCCTATAATATTTTTTCACCCAAAAGGAACTCAACATGTGGCAACGATGTTGGCTCGAGCTGTTAAAAGATTATGACCACACCATTCAATACCATCATGTAAAAGCAAACGTGGTAATTTTGTGCGTTGAGTAGAAGATCATATGCACGAGGAGCGAGTGCGATGATGTCAAGTATACGTATAGAACCAACTTTAATCGATAAAGTTAAAGTTGCTCGAAACGACCGAGCTGGAGTGATGTGTAAGAAGAAAGTACAAGAAGGTGCTATTCCAGAAGCAAGAATCGATGAAGAAGGAGTACTTCGAGTCCACTCCAGACTTTGTGTTCCCAACGACTCTGATTTGAAGTACAAGATCATGACGGAGGCACATAATACACCGTTTGTAATCCATCCTTGAAGTACCAAAATGTATCGTGATCTTTGACATACATTTTGGTGGAATAATATGAAGAGAGAGATTGCAAAGTTTATCTCGAGATGTTTAACTTGTCAACGTGTAAAGGCGGAACATCAAGTGCCTAAGGGTCCATTGCAACCACTTGAGATCCTTAAATGAAAGTGGGAACACATTACCATGGATTTCGTTACGGGTCTTCCTACGGTTTCTCAAGGTATAAATGCTATTTGGGTTATTGTTGATAGATTAACTAAGTTTACTCATTTCTTGCCGATACGAGAGAATTATTCCCTTGAACGCCTTGCTCATATGTATGTAAATGAGATTGTGAGATTCCATGGCATGCCAGTATCCATAGTTTCGGATCGTGACCCAAGATTCACTTCACGATTTTGGGTAAGTTTGCAAAAAGCTATGGGCACGGATTTACGATTCAGTTCGGCATACCATCCTCAAACGGACGGACAATCAGAGAGTACTATTCAAACTCTTGAAGATCTATTAAGACACTGTGTCCTAGACTTCAAAGGGAGTTGGGATAAGTATTTACCATTGGTGGAATTCTCCTACAACAACAGTTATCAGGCAAGTATATGGGTAGCTCCATTCAAAGCATTGCATGGAAGAAAGTGTCGCTCTCCAGTATGTTGGGATGAGGTGGGTGAAGAAACATTGTTGGGACCGGAGTTGGTGCGTATTACTACAGAAAAGATCCAAATGATTCAACAACGTATACAAACGGCACAAGATCGATAAAAGAGTTATGCGGATCTTCATCGAAAGGACGTGGAATTAGTATTGGGGATCATGTATTGTTGCGTGTTGCCCCATGGAAGGGAGTTACAAGATTCGGGAAGAGAGGAAAGCTCAATCCATGATTTATTGGTCCATTTTAGATTCTTGATCGAGTAGGAAATGTAACCTATAGACTCGCGTTACCTCTAAGTATGTCTCGTGTTCATAATGTTTTTCATATATCTGTGCTTCGTAAATTTGTGAAAGTCCCGAACCACATTATTGAGTTAGAACCGGATGAGATAGTCGAAGACTTAACTTACGAAGAGGTACCTGTCAAGATCTTGGATAGGAAGGAGCATGTCTTACGTACAAAGGTCATACCACAAGTCAAAGTTTTGTGGAGGAACCATGCTATTGAGGAAATGACCTGGGAGTTGGAAACGGAAATGAAAGCGAGGTATCCTCACCTTTTCGAAACACCAGGTACGTACGTCAATTTTGAGGACGAAATTTCATAAGGAGAGGAGGTTGTAAGACCCCAACTTATTATAAATGAAATTGAATTTCCTCTATTTATTATTTTGAAATAGTAAGGGTTGATTTGATTAATGTGGTTAGTTATGGGTAAAATGCACAAATATTTTAAATAAGCAAGTGGTTATAAAATATTCATTGTTATCGGGGAATATTCGTTTGGTCGTGGAATATTCTTGTTGTCGGGGAATATTCGTACGACGGCGCAGCCTTGTGTGGGCCCCATAACGAAAAGGGATTGGATGAAGAAAATGACAAGTATAAGTTGTTTATAAATAACGGCGTAGTTGTTACCATTAATACTGTTGGAATATTCGGTGGCTAAAACACAGTAGCACACGGTATTGCACCAATTATTGATTTTTACGTAAGAAGGCACTACTCAATAATTGTTACAGTAATTACTGTTTAATATTTTATTTTATTGATTCAATAATTGTGCTACGTTGATATTTTATATTATTGTTGTTTCAATAATTGTCATTACACAGTATTTTCCTTTATCAGATTAATAATTCATATTATTTGAATAATATTATTAGATAACATTATTGGCAATGTCTAGAAAGTTCTATCTAAGGAGAGGTTTGGTCACCTAATTGTGCTTACCATTAAGGGAGAAATTCTTATTGAAAGCCCCTCTTTCTTTAGGAACGGCACAGTTGCCAATATATTGTGATTCTGTAATATTATTTGTGAATAATTAATTATTGATTTATATGATAAGAAAAATATTCATTTTATATGGATATAGATGGAGAAAATTTTAAAGTGACAATTGTTGAAAATTGATATTTTATCTTTTCCGATAAATAATTTATTTAAATATATTATTATATTTTAATAATATAATAATGATGATATTTTTACAATGAATGTGAGATATATGAGTATATGAGGAGGAGGAGTATTTTTGTTACTAAAATTATTTAAAACATGTTAAACATGTTAAATGGACCCCATTTCTCGATCGAAATTTGATTATAGCTTGTAAAATCACCCGTTTGTGGATTTCTTATTGATTTACATTTAGAATTTGGAAAAACTTTCTTCTGTAAAGTTGTAGATAATGGAATTTCCTATGGAAAGAACATAAGGTTTGAATTTTTCTGATAAAGGGCTATTTATTATGAATTATTGAAGTTTCGAAGTTCCGAAATAATTAATTTTTGAAATTTTAATTAATTTTTTTAAAAAAACATTTTTTTCATTATTGTTGGGCCCCACATGTGTGGTAAATGAGCTAAAATCAGATTTCTAAGATGGGCATGAAAATTTTATAATTATATTAATATTTTATTAAATTTTCTACTTTGGTGTTCTAAGCATTTTCCTATAAATAGAGTGCTTAGGTTAGAATTGAAAATCACACCAGAAACTGAAGTTTTTTCTCTTTATATTATCGAGCATATTCTTGTGAGTATTTTGATACTTTGAGTGTTGTTATACGGTGCAAGTTCCTTCAGCGTTATATCTGATATTCCAGCCAGAAGTACTATTCTTTTCGAGGTAAGGGATGTTATATTTTTTTTAAAAATGATATTATCTCTTCTAATATCATTATGCCGGATTATTGGTAATATTTTTCTTGTGAAATTCTTGTCTTTTAGTGTTGGGGTTACTATTCACGTATACGGCACTATTCACGAATACGACACTATTCACAGAAAAATTTATTTTTTGTTTTTTCCAAAATATCGATTATGGATACTAGCTTTGATTGTATCCATGTTTTGATCATTCTTGAATTTTATTTCACTATGGTTATTTATGAAGTATTTTTGAACTTGGACTGTTTAAAGTACGAATCCTTAATATTTGTTCTTTTATTTCACTGGATTCGTTTTCTTTAAAATATTTTTCATCATCCTCAGTCCTAAATGATGATATTACTAAATATCTTTGGCCTGTAGAGCAAAGATGGTTGATTTTCTTATGAAAATCTTTGGCCCGTAGTGCAAAAATGTACGGTGTTGAGATGAATACATGACCAATTGATGAATATCTTTGGCCTTTAGTAGTAAAAGATGAATATTTGATTCAAGAAGTATGTTGATTGATGTTACGAGGATAAAATATTGATGATGGACTTTTAAATTCATCGATATTAGTAGATTTCATTCTCTCGTAACTCTTCTATGAATTATTATTTCATTGCGAATATTGATCCGAAACTTGTTGTCTATATTATATTCTATCGAGTTTTCCTGTTGAAGACTAACGATAATTTGTTCTATATTATCTTAGTCATAATATTCTTTACCGGGCTAGTTGAGCTCACCCTTTTCCTTTTTGTTCCATTTTTTCTTCTCATGAGGCGAGAATGTAGCGAGTACTAGTCGGGGTATGGAATGAAGGTCTTAGAAAGTTGTTTTAGTAGTCCTCACCATTTTTGTAAAATAATATATCAATAATTGTAATGAGGACTTATTTGAGTGTTGATATTGTCTAGAAGATAATATTTGTATTTAAACTCACAGTTTTTATGTTCTATTAATAAAGTTGTAGTTATTTCTGTACAATGTTATTGACGACTCAGAATGGGTGTTGTAAACTTATTTTGGGGGTGTCACAATTGTTCCGATGACCATTGCCACCGGTACGATTATTATCGTGTTGTTGCTCGTTATCCTTTGGTTGGGTTGGCTCATTATCGCGCTCCAATAACTGAGCCATATTCACTACATCTGAATACAAACATAATTTATGAGAAATGAGGTATTGATGTATTTCGGGTTTCAAACATCTTAGAAACATTCGCGTTATTCGCTCCTCATTATCGACTAAATGGGATATAAATCGGGATAACTCCGCAAATTTGCCTCGTATTGTGACACAGTTATATTGTTTTACTCCAACTTGATAAACTCCACCTCCTTCATGTGATGAATACTTTCGGTAAAGTACTTGTCGTTGAACAACTCTTGGAACTTCTCCCAAGACATCTTGAGTGCATCAGGCTGGGTACGCTTTACAGATTCCCACCAATAATCTGCCTCTTCACGCAACATGAAGGTGGCAAAGGGAACCGTTTACTCCTCGGAGCATCCCAAGACATCAAATATCTTGGTGATCTTCTTTAACCACGTCTCCGCTTTAAGTGGTTCTGGCTTTCCCAAAACCTCCGGCGGTCCCAGCTCCTTGAACTGCTTAGCAGTGACAAGCCGTGGGTTGTCATTATTTCCACCTGCATTTTGAATAGGAGCTCTCTCGCCTAATGTTTCATGAATTGTATAAAGTCTCTGAACATCTCATCGTTCATCATCTGATTGGTGTTGTTATTTACCTGAGGATTATTGTCTTCCTGTTGCACATTATTCTGGGTATTGATCGTTGGTGACTCAATGGTCTCATGTGCTTCATTTCTTATCTTAACATTTTCGGATGCCAATCTCAAATGCTGCCACAAAACAAAGGTTAATTGACATATCACATATTATCCCTATACTCTGACCGACCAATTAAATACCAAATAAACTTAGGTAGGTCATATTAGCGAAGGAATTCCCCGTTTCTCCCCTCCTAGTTCTTGTCTCACATCTCAACCAGGGGTCATATCCCTAAGCTTTGATACAAACTGTGACGCCCCAAAACAGGTATACATCACCTATCTTGAGTCGCCAAATACATGGTACAAAATTCAAATACAACTTAATGATACAACTGTCGTGTAAAATGCGACAAAACATAAACTGTGAGTTTTAATAAGAATATTGTCATCTAGATAATATCCATACTCAAAGGAGTCCTCATTACATTTATTGTCACACTATTTAATGTAATATAGTGAGGACTACTAATGCTATCATCCGGACCGTCACTCCGCTTCCCCGACTCGTCCCAACCTATATTCTCATTTCAAAGAGAACGAAGAAAGAAAGGGTGAGCTCAACTAGCCCAAGAAGAAATATTATGACTAAGATAATGCAGAATAAATTATCATTAGTCTTCAACAATGTTAAATTGATAAAATACAATAGACATCAAGTTTAACTACAGCGGAATAAGCAATCCATTAGAAGAGTCAAGTAGAACATGATATCTACTATCTTCTATGATTTAAAAAGATTTTCATCAACTTTATCATTTGAGACTCGACAATAAATAAACCACATCATCCCTGCACCACGGCCAAGGATATTTATGTAATCATCAATGGTCATGTTTATACAGAATAATCCCTGGTCATAATCATACCAACAACTGTCCAGCAATGAACTACCAGCCACTAAGGACTTTTACCACATCATTCATCACATTACGGTCATGATTATACCGAATAATCCCTGGTCATAATCATACCAAGTCCATCTATGCACGTAAGCCAAAGATGACTTTAATCATAATATAAGCATGAGGATGACAACAATGACATAATAATTAAAATAAACAAGTTCAAGGATAAATTTTAAAGATTTACAATTTAATTTATCCAGAAATCAATAATGTCCAAATTGTCAACATGATACTGCTTTGTAGAGCAAAATTCAAGAATGCTCAGAAGAATATTTCCATGAAAAGATACTGGATGAAGCGCAAATATCAATGATATTCCACTAATGTCATGGAGTATAGAAGCCAAAACTTTAACCATCTGAGTATAATAGAATATATGAACTGTACATGGATTTTTGCTCGCCATGCGGTAATCCACGTAGACAGATCATTTTCACAATTTAATAAGGAATGAATACGAAAGATCATTCACCATACATGTGGTAATCCACATAGACAGGTTATTCCAACATAATAATAAAGAATGGAATAACAACAGAAATCACCAAGCATGCGATAGATCGTACAGACAGGTTATTCCAATAGAATAATAAAGAATGGAACCAGGTCATGCATAATTCGCACAGACATGATATTCCAATAGAATAATAAAGAACGGAATACAACAGAAATCACCAAGCATGCAATAGATCGCATAGACAGGTTATTCCAATAGAATAATAAAGAATGGAACCAAGTCATGCGTAATCCGCACAGACAGGATATTCCAACAGAATAATAAAGAATGGAATAACAGCAAAAATCACCAAGCATGCAATAGATCGCACAGACATGTTATTCCAATAGAATAATAAAGAATGGAACCAGGTCATGCGTAATCCGCACAGACAGGATATTCCAACAGAATAATAAAGAATGGAATAACAGAAGAATTTTACCATGTATGCGGTACTTCACATAGACAGGTTATTCCAACATAATAATAACGTATGGAATAACAAAAGCTCTCTTCATGAATACGAAAGAAATAATACCCCTTACCTTAAAAGAAGGCTGGATACTGGAATAGTGAGGTAGCAGATTTCTCTTCTTCTTTCTCTCTATAATTTCTCTCTATAATAATTGCTCTATAGCTTTAGTGAATTGGTGAGAAATGAAGGAAGAATGAGCTTCTATTTATAGGAAAATATAGATTTGATAATTGTATTTATTTGGGGCTCGAAATATTACGATCTGATACCTCCAACTTTTCTTTCATTTTTAATTTAGTCCTGCAAGTATTATCAAACTTGCACCCCCTCCCCTAATAGTAAATAATGTGAATCAATAGTTTAATCATGTGAATTAATAGTTATAATCATGTGAAAATACGAATTACAGTATAGTACCTTCATCTATACCTCCATTTTTAACTTAGTCATGCAAGTATTATCAATCTTGCACCAACTCCCCTAATAGTACAAGAATGTGATTCAATAGTACACACATGTGAACAAATAGTTATATAAGCATGTGAATTAGTAGCAATTAATTGCTCATTTATCCGATTAATTACCCAATTTATCAATATAACCCCCAGACATCAATTATCATCGGAATAGATGTCAATTTACATTAACACTAATAATTCCAACACAATGGAACCATCAAATTCATCTTTAATCAACACGAACTTATTCATCATTAATATCATAACTCACAATATTTAACAACCAGGTCGTTCCCAGGAAAGAGGGGGCTTTCTGATAAGGATTTCTCCTTATTAGCGCGCAATTAGATGACCAAACCTCTCCTTAACAGAACTTCTAGACATTATAAATATTGCAATTTAATAATATGAATAACTTTGTCGTCTCAATTATTGATTTAATAATATATCATATTATGTAGATGATACTGTGACAATAATGAATCAATAATATGAGAGATATGATGCCAACAATTACTGTAGCAATAATTGAGTATAACTGAGTGACTTCTCACGTAAGCATCAATAATCAATCTTGTGTGCTACTATGCAACCCACGCGTATTACTATACTTTTACTAAAGGCGCTTCAACGGTTTTAATCGTGTAACACTTCAGCAGCTTATTTTTAATAAAAGATAGTTACATGCGTTTTCTTACTACGACAATACTTCCGTTAAGGAATCCACCAATGATTGTCTTGTTGTCATACGAATATTCCTGTTAAAACGAATATTCCCAGATTAAATCGAATATTATATAACCACTTGCTTACTTTACAAAATTTATAAATATTACCCACAACTATAACATTATATCAAATCCACACCATAATATTAAAAAAAACATTTTGAGAAATTAAAATCTTTATTCGTAAAATTTGGGGTTGTACAAGTACCGTACGTATGAATAGTGTAGTGCGTATAAATAGTGTCGTATGTATGAATAGTACCCATGAATAGTACTCTAGCATGAAAATATTAAAATTTAACAAGAATGTTCAGAAAAAAATATTCTAGTGAAATGATACTAGATGAAGCGCAAATTTCAAGGATATTCTAATAATTTCAAGGAGTATAGAAGCAATACTTACAAAATAAGTGTAGAATTAGGAATATGAAGCGAAATAATATTACTTGCGAATATTGAAGAAAATATTATTTCATACGAATATTGAACAAAAATAATATCCCTTACGAATATTGAACGAAAATAATATTCCTTACGAATATTGAACGAAGACAATATCCTTTACGAATATTGAACGAAAATAATATTCCTTGCGAATATTGAACGAAAATAATATTCTTACGAATACGAAAAATAATATCTCTTCTGAATATGAAATAAATAATACCCCTTACCTTAGAAAGAGAGCAATTCCGACTGGTATAGCGGAGATATTCTTGAACAATATTATACTGTTTTCTACACTCAAAACTTCCTTAAACTCAAAAGAAATACGCTCAATATTATAGAAGAAGAATTCTCTGATTTTGGTGTGATTTTTATTTCTAAACTAAGCATCCTATTTATAGGAGAATGGCAGGATACTTTTTGAATTAAAAAATCACGGGTGCATAGTAAAACCATCACAATCGCCGAATTCGTTTGGCTAAATTTTTTTCCTGATTTACTATGCAGAACTATGTTGCACTATGCAAATACTATGCAGTACTATGCAACAATAAAATATAATATATTCTATTTTATATAAAAAATAAAACTTATAATATATATATATATATATATATATATATATATATATATATATTGACCATACTTTATATATATATAAAACTGAGATAACTTTCTACCGATGATTTTGAAAAATGAGTAAGTGGGGTCCATGTAATAAGCCAAATTTATAACAAATACTTCATAAAACCCCCCTCTATTTATCTTAATTCACTTGGCTTCACTAAACACATTTTTAATAACATTTATTCATTATTAATATTATAACTCACAATATTAACAACCAGATCATTCCCAGGAAAGAGGGGGCTTTTCGATAAGGACTTCTCCTTATTGGCGCACAATTAGGTGAGCAAACCCCTTTCCTTGACAGAACTTTCTAGACATCGTCAATAATGCAAATAATAATATGAATAACTTTGTCGTCTTAATTATTGATTTAATAATATAAAATATTGTGCAGATGATACTGTGATAATAATTGAATCAATAATATGAGATACTATGTTGCAATTACTGTGGCAATAATTCAATAAAACTGAGTGACTTCTCATGTAAGCATTAATAATCAAAGATAATGTGCAATACCGTGTGCTACTATGCAGCCACGCGTATTATTATACTTTTATCACTGGATATTTCAATAGTTTAACGATAAATTTTTTGTCGTTATTTTTATAAAAAGTTATTTATGTCGCTTTCTAACTCCGATAGTAATTCAGTTGTGGGGTCCACCAATGATTGTGATGTCGTACGAATATTCCCCGACTAAACGAATATTTTATGACAACTTGCTTACTTTGCAAAATTTATAAATATTACCCACAACTATAACATTATATCAAATTCACACCTTATTATTCAAAAATAATATTTAGAGAAAATTACATCTTTATTTATAAAAAGTTGGGGTCTTACACGTAGTGCATAGATGAACTGTTGATTGGTATGATTATGACCAGGAATTGTGTATCGGTATAATTATGACCTATAATTGTCAACGTTGGGATTTTTATTTGTCCCTTTCTATACTTGTCTTTTGGTGTTCTCATATTAGGTGAGATTTGATTAAAAAAATAAGTTTGAAAAGGTCTAACATGTATATGTTGACGATTTGAATGTAAGAGTTGCCAGTTGGTATTTTTAAATGGTTGCACCAACTCAATTGAGAAATGGTTTGCACATAGACCTAGTGATGTGACACTATTTAACTGGTTTGCAAAATCGAAATTCGTTAGGGTATGGGGCTTGATTAAGCGGAGGGAATGTGTTAGGCACCCCCCCCCCCCGACTTCCATGATAACACGGTTACCGCCACTTTTTAATTTAAACTTTTATCTGAATGTGTATGTGTGTGTGTAGGTCTATGTGCAGTTGTCTGGAAGTAGTGCTATGCCTCGCTTGCACCTATATACAAAGGGTTTGACTTTTGTATAAAAGTTCAATTTTAACAAGATATAGCAATGATGTTTTGTAAAATAGGTTTTTAAACCTTTGTGCTCAATAGTAATTGAGGCCTTTGATATTTCAATTTTATTATGTGTCCAGCTAGATTTCTTTTATTATTTTTGAGATGCAAAGCATATTTGAGAAAATAAGATACATAGCAGCGCTGAACTCCTTGTAAGCATAAGAGCCTTCTAAGGAATTCAGACAACGTGAATAATTTACAAGTTGGCTGCAGCTGAAAATGTCCATCACGGGAAACGAATATAGATTCAGGAACTGAATCTGTGATCACATGATTCCTAGGCTCAAATGACAAGGCAATCTACAAAAGCTAAAATAAGAACTAGATTTGAATAAATCTAAACTATTTCAGCTTCATCGGTTCCAGTTTAGTCACCATGAACCGACTAAAGTGAGAAATAACAGCTAGATTGAGAAAAATCTTGTGACACCCCTGAATCTAGGTCCTCTGACCCCGGAATGGTCGTCACGATAAAATATAAACATCCATCTCTAAACAACATATGATAACTAAAATACGAAATATAATAAACGTATGTCGTTCATTTAAAAGGTGTTACTAGTCCCAAGATTCGATAACCTTAATACAATCTTACAAACATACCCTAAAATAGTCATTAGAGTTCATATTACATATCAGTAATTTAAACTAGGCATAAAGTAAAGTCTGATCCTCGTAACTATTCTACATCTTTCCTTTACCTTTGTCCTTTCCCGAGGTCTCGGGCTGAGCTGCAATATAATTCATGATATAGCAAGGACGAGCAACAAGTTTGCTCAGCAAGTTTAAATAAAATAATAAGGATATATCATGATGAATGGAAAATATCTGACAAATGAATTCAACAATATGAATATCTGAAAGATTCAACAATATGAATATTAGAAGTAAAGATAATAATTGCTCTTAGAATAACTGATGGTCAAGTAGACTTTGAACTATAAAACTCCAATGGAATCAATATTTGATTGACCCTTTGGTTATTGGCTACAGAATAAGTACTTGAGGGGATCAGCCTCGCGTACACCATGTATATTCATAACATTTAAATCTGTTCTTTGTATCTTATATTAGATACCTGGGGTACTCCCCTATCATAAAAGGGGTGTTCTTTCAGTTTAAGAATCCTTACCATCAATTAGTTTGGATAACTTTTATAAAACTTCATACACTTGTCTGACCGAACAAAGGTTCAAACTCTATCTGACATAGTTTAAGAATTATAGAACTTTAAATGATGTACAAGTCCAAGACTGTACGAACTCAAGTGCACTAAGTGCGAATATCAATAATATCGATGTGGAATAATTGTAAAGTAATTAAACCACTTAATAACATGCCTGGAAATAAAGTTCAAGCTTAAATGAATAACTTTCAACTCAACAATAACCTTCTCAATACAATATGAGAATGATATGAAACTTTCACACAATTCAAAGTTATGTAAGGTAGAGAACTTGTACAATCAAAGAGTGACGTTCAAGGAAGTTGCTCAATATAAATTTGAGTAAGGTTAGGGAACTTGCACAATAAAAGTATAGTTCAAGGAACTTTCCTGTTTGCTCGGCTACAATTTAATTCTAGCTTTAATTAACTTGCGTTGAAATGACCTAACATTACAAGTCGGTCTTTTTAATTAGTATGTGTAAACTATTATGAGTCTACACTTACAAGAATCAAATCATCACATAACATGCTTCTTAACACATTACATGGCATATTGGTCACATATTACAAGGTAAAGTAATCATATAAGCATGCCTTAAACTTCAGATCAAAAACAGAAACTTTGACAAGACTGCAGGATGGCGCAGCTGCGCCTGGTCTAGGCTTAGGGACGGCGCAGCTGTGCTGTCCCCTAGCCAAACCAGGGTTGGGATTTACTCTCCTGATTTCAATCTAACTCAAACATACCCCTACACTTATACATTAACATACATACAAGCTAGAGGTTCTCACATTGCACATGACCATACTTGAGTTCATTGCCACAAGTTTTAGCTTACAATTTACATGTCATTTAGAACATAACAAGATCATGTAATTACCATGTTCTATAACTTGGCTATATGTCCACATAGAGTGTTTACAAAATCTGTTTATACATATGTTTATAGAATTCATATTGTTTATTCATAACTAGCATGGTTTAATACTTTGAAACATGCTTTAAACTCATGTTTGGTTTAGTTATTATCATGCTCAATACATATGTATCATGTCTAGGGATATTATAGACATAACATGACATCTTTAAATCCTTAGAATCTCAATACTCATATTTAATGCAACTTATTTTGAAAACATATTCAAGTTTTCTTTTGAAATTATTTTAAGCTTTTAACACATACAATGTAAGACACCGAATTTTATGAAATGAAAGTATTCAATTTTCTTATAATTATTATTTTATTTAGTAAATGGTTAAATTGATAAAAGGTTAAAGTTAAGGGTGATATTTGAAAATTTTGCAAAGTAAGCAAGTTGTCATAAAATATTCGTTTGGTCGGGGAATATTCTTTTTATCGGGAATATCCATACGACGGCACAATCATTAGTGGACCCCATAATAGAAGTATTGTCGTAGTAAGAAAATGACAGAATTATCTTTTTATAAAAATAACGGCGAAAGTGTTACCATTAAAACTGTTGAACTACCCTAGTAGTAGAGAGTGCGATAATACACGCGTGGTTGCATAGTAGCACGGTATTGATTATTGATGCTTTACGTAAGAAGTCACTTTCGGCTTATACTCAATTATTACTACGATGGTTGATGTATCATATCTCTCATATTATTGATTCAATTATTGTCATAGTATCATCTGCATAATATTTTATATTATTAAATAAATATTTGAGACAACAAAGTTATTCATATTATTATTTGCAATATTAACTTTAAGACCCCAACTTTTATGAATAACGATGATTTTTCTATAATTATCATTTTTGAATATTATGTAATGAATTTGTTATAATGTTATAGTTGTGGGTAGTATTTATAAATTCGCAAAGTATGCAAGTTGTTATATTATATTCGATTGGTGGGGAATATATTCGTTTTAGCGGGGAATATTAAGTATAACCATAAGTAATCATTGGTGGACCACACAATGTAATTATTGTTTGATTGAGAAAACGACAAAAATATTATTATGAAAATAACGGCGGAAGTTTTACAGTTAATCTTTGTTGAACTACTACTAGGTAGTAAAAGTACATAGATGTCTGCCATGGTTACATAGTAGCACACGGTATTGATTGTTATGAAAATCACATAACATGCTTGTTAACACATTACATGGAATATTGGTCATATATTACAAGGTAAAGTAATCATATAAGCATACCTTAAACTTCAAATCAAAAAACAGAAACTTTGACAAGATCAAGCAGGATAACGCAATTTGCCGCACGGTCTAGGCTTAGGGACTGACAGCGTATTCTCACATCCCCCTCGCTGAACGTGGTTGGGCTTTGCTCTCCTGATTTCAATCCAACTCAAACATACCCCTACACTTATACATTAACATACATACAAGCTAATGGTTCTCACATAGCACATGACCATACTTGAGTTCATTGCCACAAGTTTTTGCTTACAAATTACATGTCATTTAGAACATAAAAGATCATGTAATTACCATGTTCTATAACTTGGCTATATATCCACATAGAGTGTTTACAAAATCTGTTTATACACATGTTTATAGTATTCATATTGTTTATTCATAACTAGCATGGCTTAATACTTTGAAACATGTTTTAAACTCATGTTTGGTTTAGTTATTATCATGCTCAATACATATGTATCATGTCTAGGGATATTATAGACATAACATGATATCTTTAAATCCTTAGAATCTCAATACTCATATTTAATGCAACTTATTTTGAAAACATATTCAAGTTTGCTTTTGAAACCATTTTAAGCTTTTAACACATACAAGACAAACTTTAAAACTCTTATCATAAGTAACTAAGTCATGAAAATCCTCTTTTCAAGATCAGAATGTATATCATGTAGCATTCATGTATGTTAACTTTAACATAACAAGCTTTTTCTTGAAAACTTCTCTAACACAAGGTCTAACAAGTTTAGTCATGAACAAAGGCACTTTAACTACTATATTATGCTCCTTTATATTTGAGATCGTTCATGTATATAACATACTTAGTTCAGAACTTGTAGGACAAGTATTTCATCAAAGTTTGTTTTTAAACTTTAAGTTTTTATTACAAATTCTCTCACTAAAACATATTGATCACTTCATACTACATAAGAAAACTCTATATCTCATGTTATACTCCTTTTAGGTATATATCTATGTCATGATACCAAGTTCTCAAACACAGCATCAACAACACCAAAGAATCGATTACGGGGTATGGCGCGACTTTCTTTTGCACCCTAGTACAATAGGTGCAACATTGCTTATGCCTCGAAATGTATAACTTAATTTGCTCGCTTTGTAGAGCATCAAACCAATTTGATTCTTTTTTAGTTTAAACATGTTCCAATCTACCAATAAAGAGTTCATACATGTAAACCTACTTCATAAACACATTATGACATTCTAATTCACCTTGATTAACAGAGAATTTCAAGTAATTCCTAAGAATTTGGCAAACCCAACTAAGAACAAAAGTTTGGATTGTATACCTCTTGAAGCTTAATAAACTGAGTTTCCTTCTTCTGAACTTACTAATCTCTTCTTTGGATCACAACTCTCTCAATTTTCAATTTATCAAAGGTTCCACAGACAAAACAAAAGTCAACATAAACTCTGAGAATTGGACTACTCTTTATAGAAGAACTTTGGACTGGGAATTAGCTTTGCATGAAAGGTTGAGACTAGAATGTAGAAGGAGAATACACTGGTTCACAAGGGTTTGTTCAACCACCCACCATTAGCTATCTTCCTAGCCAATGATCAAAGACTTGGAAGTTACGTATTTTAGTTTTAGGCTACTGTTCATGTACTATTGTGTCACTCAATTTGGGACAAGAGCAAATCTCAGCAATAAGTTTAGTTCAGTTACCTTAACTCCCAAAGATATAATCTTAATGTACAATTGTTACCATATTAGGAAATTTAGGGATTATTTATGTACTCATATCATATAATCCATGTTCATTAAATACACGCAATAAAATACATAGTTAGGTATTATTGACCAAGTATCTCCATAATTAAATTTTACTACTCACATAACCATATCATAACATTATTTAATAATATTTGTCCAGTTTACACACATAATTTCTCTTCCCAATTTCTGAAATACACAGATATTTAATTATTTCTGTATTAAAATCACTTATGATTTTATTGAACAACTTAATACTACATATCATTAGAATATATTCTTATCATATGATTTTTATGCATGTCACACCTTACATTAATGTTTCATTTCATTTTCTACAGTAGAAACTAATTCTTCCAGATTGGACACTTTGGCGTAGGCTGCGCCCATTTTGTATCTTTGGAGGGAGGCGCGATTAAGGCTGGGTCTCCGGCAATGCCAAAATGGGTTAGCTTCTAGCCAGTTCCAATTTCTATCACCACACAAGTTCTATATGATATAATTTAACTTCTATAGTGGTGATATACCCATAATTGAAATGAATCAATATGTTCAAATCCTATCACTATATTCAAATAGATTGAATATTTAATCATTAAGAATCCTATAAATTCTTTGATATCAAACTCTTAGGGTTAGTCCACTAATTTAAATAACTATTAGTGACTCCCTTTAATCATTTCATAAATTCACATAACCACATAAGGTTTAAATAGACTCACAAAATTAACTCATAAAAATTAAATCACATATTTAATTAATAAGGAGTTTAAAATTCACGGTCATTACATCCCCCCTTATAAAAATTTTGTCCTCGGAATTGTATAAAGATGGTTACTCAAATAAAAATGGATAATTCGCTTTCCTTTTGTCTTCTAGTTCCCACGTAGCTTCTTCGACTGCGTGTTTCCTCCAGAGAATCTTAACAGAATGGATGATTTTATTCCTCGGCTTATGTTCCTTCTTATCTATTATCTGGATAGGAACTTCCTCGTACGATAAGTCTTTCTCGACTTGGAATTGTACATAGGAGATAACGTGCTTGTAGTTCGGTTTATACGGATGCAATATTGACACGTGAAACACGTTGTGAATGTGCTCAAGTTTAGGAGGTAATGCTACCTCGTACGCCACTTCACCGACTCACCTCAGAATCTTGAACGGTCCTATGAACCTAGGGCTCAACTTGCCCTTCTTCCCAAAATGAATCTTCCCTTTCCAAGGAGATACTTTCAGAAATGCATAGCTTCCTAATTCAAAATCTTTCTTCTTGCGATGTAAGTCTGCATACTTCTTATGGTGATCTTGAGCTGCTACTAGTCGGGCTCTTATCACCTTGATGATTTCTACCGTCTGTTGTACCAATTCTAGTCCCAATAGTCGACGTTCTCTAACTTCGTCCCAGCATAAGGGCGTTCTATATTTCCTCCCATACAGTGCTTCGTACGGTGGCATTCCAATACTGGCGTGATAACTATTGTTATACGCGAACTCTACTAATGGAAGGTGATCCTCCCAACTACCCTTGAAGTCCATTACACAAGTTCGAAGCATATCTTCAAGTGTTTGAATCGTCCTCTCGCTTTGCACATCGGTCTGCGGATGATACGCAGTACTCATTCGTAGTTGTGTCCCCATTCTTTCTTGAAGACTCTTCCAGAAATTTGACATGAAACGCGAATCTCTATCTGATACAATAGATACCGGCACTCCATGCCTCGAGATAATTTCCTTAACATACAATTTGGATAACTGGTCCAAACTATACTTAATCTTAATCGGTAAAAAGTGAGCTGACTTAGTAAGACGATCTACTAACACCCATATGGCGTCGTGCCTTTTCTGTGTTGCCGAAAGTCCCACCACAAAGTCCATTATAATGTGCTCCCATTTCCATTCTAAAATCTCTAATGGTTGTAATAACCCGCTTGGTCGTTGGTGCTCTGCCTTGACTCTCTGACAAGTTAGACATCTACTTACGTATTTCGCAACCTCTTTCTTCATGTTTGGCCACCAGAAGTGGTGACGCAAATCTTGGTACATCTTCGTGCTTCCTGGGTGTATCGAGTATCTCGTACTGTGCACCTCTTGCAAAATCTCTTCCCTCAGTTCTGGTACTAACGGTACCCAAATTCGTCCTTCAAATCTTAGCAGTCTAGTGATATCAATCTTAAATTTTAATTCATCACCTTTAATCAATCGCTTCTTGATATTATTGCAATCTTTGTCCTTTTCTTGTGCCTCTTTAACCTTATCTAATAAAGTCGGGCTCGCTACCACTGTAAATAATTTTTTGTCAGTCTCCATCAGATACCTAATCTCCAAGTCTAGTCGTTCAAAATCTTTCACCAATTCTTCTTGAATGGTCAACTTCAATAACTTCTCTCTGCCTTTTCTGCTCAAGGCATCTGCCACTACATTTGCTTTGCCTGGATGGTACATAATCTCACAATCATAATCTTTGATCAATTCTAACCATCGATGTTGCCTCATGTTTAGCTCTTTCTGCGTGAAGATATACTTCAGACTCTTGTGATCCGTTTATATCTCACACTTCTCTCCATACAAATAATTCCTCCAAATCTTCAAGGAAAAACTAACGCTGCAAACTCTAGGTCATGAGTCAGATATCCCTTCTCATAATCTTTCAGTTGACGTGAAGCGTACACAATGACCCTGCTGTGTTACATCAGTACACAGCCAAGGCCCTGGTGTGGCGCATCATTATACACTATAAACCCTCCCGTGTTGTCTGGTAAAGCCTACACAGGTGCTTGACTAAGCCTCTTCTTCAATTATAGGAAACTTTCTTCACACTTCTCCGTCCAAACGAACTTAGTTGTTTTTTTGGTAAGATTGGTCAACGATGATGCTAATTTCGAAAAATCCTGAATAAATCTTCGATAGTATCCCGCTAATCCTAAGAAACTCCTAATTTCTGTCGGTGTCTTTGGTTGCTCCCAATTGATAACCGCTTCTACCTTCGCTGGATCCACCGAAACACCATTCTTGTCGATAATGTGTCCCAAAAACTGCACTCTCTGCAACCAAAACTCACACTTAGAGAATTTTGCATACAACTTTTCCCTCCTTAATGTCCTCAACACTATCTGAAGATACTCGGCATGTTCTTCCTCCGTCTCTGAATACACTAGAATGTCATCGATGAATACGACAACAAACTTATCCAAATAATGTTTGAACACTCTATTCATCAAATCCATAAATGTTGCTGGCACGTTCATCAATTCGAATGACATTACTAAAAACTCAAAGTGTCCATACCGAGTTCTGAATGCCGTCTTTGGAATGTCCTCCGGCCTCACTTTCAGTTGGTGATAACTGGTCCTCAAGTCAATCTTCGAAAAGTACTTTTCCCCCTTCAACTGATCAAACAAATCGTCTATCCTGGGCAACGGGTACTTGTTCTTAATGGTGACCTTGTTCAACTCTCGGTAGTCGATACAAAGTCTTAGCGACCCATCTTTCTTCTTTACGAATAAGAATACTGCTCCCCACAGTGATACGCTCAGTCGAATGTATCCCTTATCTAACAACTCTTGTAATTGAGTCGTCAATTCTTTCATCTCTACCGGTGCCATACGATACGGCGCTTTGTATACCGGTGATGTCCCTGGTGCTAAATAAATAAAAAACTCAATCTCTCTATCTAGTGGTAATCCTAGAATCTCATCTGGGAAGACATCAACAAAATTCCTTACAATAGGTATCTGACTTAGTTCACCCTCGACTCGTCGAGAATCAACAACGTGAGCCAAATAACCTGTAACACCCCCTTTCCAAAATAAAAAGAGAGGTTACGCACAAAACATAACAAAACGAAAGCTTTATGCCACAAAAGAATGGCTTAATAATGATTAAATATCACAAGATAAACTATAATAAATGTCACACTGACTCAAACCATAATCTAAGTTAATTGTTACAATTCAAATAAACTGACAAATCAAGCCTAAACAAAATATCTCTAAACCATTGGAATGAAGGGAGCTCTCATCACACTTTCCCTTGATCCCCCTGATTACCTGCCGGAAGAAAAACACAACATGAGCCAAATGCCTAGTACGGATATAGAATACAAGAATAATGAAACAAAATAATTGACTCAATTAAATGAACTAAACTGAACTGAACTGAAACAAAACGAATCAAACTAATACAACGAAATAATAGGTTGAATCAAATGGCTGGGTGTTATTTCATACCGAGCTCAGAACAAAACAGAAATATACCTTGCCACACAGGCAAGTCAAATAATGCCAGACAAGCAAATCAAATAATGCCACACAGGCAAGTTACACACATTGGACCGCGGATCCAAATGTATGTAAAATCGGAAGGCGTGTTTGGCACAAACATCACCAATCCGCAGAACAGAACAGAACAGAAAAATAGGGTCGACCCATACGCCTCCCATAACAAAATACCAAATGGCCAACTCCCATCGGAGCACAAAATAGAAACGTCGTGGACTGATCACACCGCCACAGAAGGTGTCATGCCTTAGTGCCAAGAGGACATGCCTGTGGTACCCCCACAGGTGGTTATAGCTCAGGTATACCCTATGGTATTCTAACAAAATATAATGTCACAACACATGCGACAAAATATCAACACAAAGGGGTTCTAACGTGTACATTTTAAATCGAACGAATCATCAACACAAGTCTTTAAAATATAATAACATGTACATCACTATAAATATCAAAATAAAATTTTGACATGATACACTAGGCTAAAGAGTACAAATATGAGTTCTAATACAACGCCAAAACAAATTTATCACAATAAATTGACAAGGAACAATTATGAGAGGCAATACTAAATTTTGAACGAATAACTAAATGAACAAATAAAAAACAAAAGAGTCTCGCAGAAAGAGTACGGAATCCGTACCTGGATTAAGCAATGTAATACCCAAAATTATAATCCCAATATACTTCGTTAAACTCCTTCCGTTCAAACTAATCAAAACAAATAAATAATTTATAAATTTAATAGTTATATAATATTAAATTTAACACCAATTAACCTTTATATTTTATTTTATTACTAAACTTCTGAAATCATGTATAACATCTCATTGTTACTACTGTCATATTTTAATTAGTCAGTTCAATTTTCTTATTATTATACTTATTGCATTTTGTGACATTATTATTATTATTATTATTATTATTATTATTATTATTATTATTATTATTATTATTATTATTATACCCACATAATACATCACGGTGTTTACATCATACATATGATTCTTTCCAAAACAAAATTCATATAGCATTCATGAATCCAAATTTTAACTCCCACTGACTTTCATTCCATAATATTATATATATATATATAATATACAATATAGCATACCAGATTACATGAACTTATTCATTCTAACTATATATATTATATATACATATGATATATATACAATTCACTTTATATTAACAGCACCTAATCAATTTCATGTGCACAGGCGTGGATTCCATGTATGTGAATTTTAAAATCAACAGAATATGCAGTTGCTCTTGCAATTAATTGATTCTACTTTTCAACTATTGGATACATACCTTGATTAATTGATTCTCCACTCTTTTTTTCTCTTCTCGCCTCCTGCCGCCTCACGCCAATTTTTTTTCTCGGTTGGTTTGATATGTAGCGTAAGTAGTTAGGTTTTATTTACTAACAAGTTTTCTAAATTCTCATAATTATAAAAGGATTTAATATTACTCCCATAAATTAAACTCAATTAGTTTTAAGGCCCAATTTTATCAAATTAATTTACCCTTCACTTATTATTATTTATTAGCCCATATAAATTAAATTTCCACTTGACCCAAATAAAATACAAAGTCCAATTAATATATTTTCAACAAAATAATATTTTATTATTATTATTATTCAATATTTATTTATTTATTTATTTTACCTGGTATTACATCACCTACCCCTTAAAAAGGATTCCGTCCCCGGAATCAAAAGAATGAAAAGTACCTAATTATCAAAAAGATGCAGATACTCTGCTCAAATAAACTCCTCCATTTCCCAAGTAGCTTCCCACTCTGAATGATTCTTCCACAAAACCTTAACAAACGGAATAGTCTTCCTTCTCATAATCCATTCTTGACGATCCAAAATCGCCTCAGCATGCTCGTCACAAGTAAGATCCTCTTGAATCTTATCGAATGTATATTGCACCACATGCAACGGATGGTAATGATAACTCCTCAATACCGACACATGGAACACATTGTGCACATGAGCTAGCTGCGGAGGCAAAGCTAACCGATACGCAACCTTACCAACCCTCTCCAGAATCTCAAATGGGCCAATATAACGCGGACTAAGTTTCCCTTTCAACCTAAATCATTGAATGCCCTTCCAAGGAGAAACTTTTAGAAATACATACTCACCAGGTTCAAATTCTAAAGTCCTTCTATGTTTATCAGCATAACACTTCTGCCGTGATCAAGCTGACTTTAATTTCTCTTTAGCCACCGCTACCTTTTCCATAGTGATTTGAACTAACTCAGGCACTTCTATGGTCCTTTCACCAACCTCATCCCAACAAGTTGGTGCCCGCCACTTTTTACCATACAATGCCTCAAAAGGTGTAATCCCAATACTTGCATGCCAGCTGTTGTTGTAAGCAAACTCAACTAGGCTCAAGTAATCATCCCAATTACCCGACCACTCAAGTGCACAAGACCTCAACATATCCTCCAACGTCTAAATAGTCCGTTCGGATTGCCCATCAGTTTGCAGATGAAAAGAAGTACTGAAGTTGAGCCGAGTGCCCCAAGCTCGTTGAAACCCTTTCCAAAGCCGTGAAGTGAACTGTGGGTCCCAATCTGAAACAATAGACACCAGAGTACCATGTAGTCTAACAATTTCCTGGTGAAAGATATGTGCCAACCTATCCACTGATTATCCCTCATGGATAGCCAAAAAGTGTGCTAATTTAGTCAACCGATCCACCACTACCCAAATGGCATCATTCTTCCTGAAAGTCTTCGGCAAACCAGTCACAAAATCAATCGTGATATCCTCCCACTTCCACACTGGAATGTCTAACTATTGTAGCAAACCACTAGCTCGTTGATGTTTTATCTTCGCTTGTTGACAAGTGAGGCACTTCCCAACACATGCAGCCACATCTCGTTTCATCCCATTCCACCAAAAATTCTTTTTCAAATCTCTATACATCTTCGTAGAACCTAGATGAATAAAAATGGTGAACTATGAGCCTCAGCCAACACAGCCTCCCGAATGATTGGATCCAACGGTACACACAACCGCTCACCCAACTAAATCACTCGATGTTCATCAATACAAAACTCGGGCTGCTTGCTCTCCTCTAGATTTTGCGTCATACTCCACAACTCCCTATCTTCTTTTTGAGCTTCTTTGACCTGCGAGATAAGAGAGGGCTTCACTCTCATACCTGCCAAATGCCCATCTGAACCTCTTACATACAACTCCAACTCGAGCCGCTCCATATCCGAAATAAGCTGAGGTTGTGTAATAAGAGCTGCTACACTCCCTGAACTCTTTCGGCTAAGAGCATCTGCAACCACATTTGCCTTCCCCGGGTGATACTGAATCCTAGAATCATAATCCTTTAGAAGCTCCAACCAACGCCTCTGCCTCATGTTGAGCTCTTTCTGAGTGAAGATGTATTTAAGACTTTTGTGATCAGTGAAGATATCGCAAGTCTCTCCATACAAATAATGCCTCCAAATCTTTAAGGCAAAGATCATCGCTGCCAACTCCAAATCATGTATGGGGTAGTTCACCTCATAAGGTTTAAGCTTCCTAGAAGCATAAGCAATCACCTTACCATGTTACATTAAGACACACCCCAAACCTTTCTTAGAAGCATCGCTATAAATCTGTTAACCTCCTGTCCCCGACAAAAATGCAAGTATAGGAGCTTTCACAAGTCGTTTCTTCAATTCCTCAAAACTCTTCTCACGCTCCTCATTCTACACAAACTTTATGCCCTTTCTCATCAATTGAGTCAATGGTAAGGCAAGCAAGGAAAACCCTTCCACAAACCGCCTATAGTACCCTGCCAAACCCAAGAAACTCCTAATCTCTGTCACCATAGTAGGTCTTGGCCATTTAGTGATAGCCTCAACCTTCGCAAGATCCACCTTAATGCTTTCAGCAGAAATAATGTGGCCCAAAAATGCAACCTGCTCCAACCAAAACTCACATTTAGAGAATTTAGCATACAGTTTCTCTTTCTGCAAAATCCCCAACACTGTGCGAAGATGCTCCTCATGCTCTTATTTAGACTTGGAGTAAACCAAAATTCCATCAATAAAGACAATGACAAATTGGTCCAAGTACTCCCTGAACACCCGATTCATTAAATCCATAAACACTACCGGAGCGTTAGTCAACCCGAATGGCATCACCAAAAACTCATAATGCCCATATCGAGTGCGAAAAGTTGTCTTAGGGATATCCTCATCCCTCACCCTCAACTGATGATAGCCTGACCTCAAGTCTATCTTTGAAAAATACTTTGCCCCTTGAAGTTGGTCAAACAAGTCATCAATCCTCGGCAATGGATACCAATTCCTGATGGTAATCTTGTTCAACTCCCTGTAGTCTATGAACAGCCTCATAGACCCATCCTTCTTCTTCACAAACAAGACTGGAGCACCCCACGGTGAAACACTAGGGCGAATCACACCACGATCTAACAGCTCCTGCAACTGTTCCTTTAACTCCTGCAACTCCAACGGTGCCATCCGATACGGCGCCTTAGAGATAGGCTCCGCACCAGGAACAAGCTCAATAGCAAACTCCACTTCCCGCTGCGGTGCAACCCTGACAACTCCTCAGGAACCACATCAAAAAAGTTACAAACAATTGGAACATCCTCAATACGAGACTCACCCTTAGATGTATCCTTTACAAATGCCAAATACCCCTCACAACCCTTTGTCACCAACTTTCCAGCCTTCAAAGATGAAATTAACTTCATAACTCTACCTGGCTGAGAACCCTGAAACACGAATTCTGGAGACTTCACATCTCCAAATATAACCTTCTTTTCCTGATAATCGATAGTGGCCTGGTGCTTATCCAACCAGTCCATCCCAAGAATGACATCGAAATCGTGCATACTCATTGGAAAAAGATTAACCCTATAAATCTTATCCCCAAAACTAATCGGACACCCTCGATATATATCAGAAATAATAATAGAAGTCCCCATCGGGGTAGCAATAGATATATCAGAATCTAATAACTGAGATGGCACACCCAGGTGCTGAATAAAAGACTGAGCAACAACGGAATGAGTAGAACTCGTATCAAATAAAATAGATACCTCACGATTGCCAACTAAAAGACTGCCAGGAACAGTACTTGGTGCACCTGTCGCCTGGTTATATGTCAAGGCAAACACTCGACCACCTTGACGTTAACCTCCATTGCCACCATTATCGCCACCTCCACCATTTCCACGTGGCCGAGTACAATCTCTAGCCATATGACCCATCTGTCCACACAAGAAGCATGCACCTGTGACTCTATGACACTGCCTCCCTGGATGATTAGCCCCACAAGTAGCACAAGGAGCTATCAGAATGAGATTTGGGTTACCCCCACAAGCTGGTCCCGGATAACGACCCTGATTTTTCCCCTGCTGATGATTATGCCCCTACTGACGATTCTGACCATGCCAAGGTAGCTGAAGCTGACGATTTTGCCCTTGTTGAGGCATCTGCTAATAACCCCTATTTTGATCCTGGCCACGCCACTGTCCCTGTTGGCCACCACGGTTCCTGTTCCACTAACCACCCTGATTTTTCCCATGTTGACCTAAAGTTTAACCCTGTTGGTCATCTCTGTCCCTCTTTTGACTCCCCTCTGATTTAGAAGATCGAAAGTCATGTCGCTCTATCTCAATATTCTTGGCCGCATTGGCCACTGCTGACACATCTACAAACTTAGTGTTAATGAGATGTTACCGATACCTGTAATGGATCCTCCACTTGAATTTCTCTGCATGTTCTACTGCGGTCCCTGCTGAGGTTCCCGCAAATCCTACCAACCTGGTGAACCTCATCATGAAATCCGTGATGGACTCATCATCTTTCTGCCGAATAGGCAGGTAGTCTCTAGCATAGGTCTCTTTATCAGCTGGAAAGTACTGCTGATAAAAGACCTCACAAAACTCCTCCCAACCAAGTGTTTCAACATAACCATCACCCTTTGTGGTTTTCATCACTTTCCACCATCTCTTCGCATCCCCTTCTAGCTTGTAAATAGCAAGCAGTACTCTCTGATTATCCGAGCACCCCAACACATCAAAAATCTTCTCCAGGTGGGCAATCCAATTCTCTGCATCAATTGGAGTCGGAGCTAAACTGAATGACTGTGGTTTCTGCTTCTAAAACCTTTCCAACCAAACATACATTGGAACCACCTACTGATTATGACCATCTACATTCCTTTCCTCTTCGTTTGCTTGTGGACCATTATTTTATGGGTTCTCCTATTCAGGAATTTCTGGTGGCGGCTGTTGCATTGCCTTTACAACCTATGCCACCAACTGAGGTAAAGCTTGGTTTACCTCCTGATTCACCAAGGTAGCCAATTGAGCATTAAACTGATCATTAGGTTGCTCATTGGACTGACCCTCACCTCTTCCCCTATTATTACCTCGCCTTCCAACAACTCTAGCGGATCAACGAGCCATCTAAGAAAGAGATCACGAACATAAACAAAGCAGATTAGAGACAAATTCGAATATAGCTGATATGATAGCTGAACAGAAAATCAATTATAACAAAAACCTAACCCAGAAGTCTACCCATAACTCACTGGTCAAACCTAAATAGGTTTTCTACAAGAAAGAACCTAAGCTTTGATACCAACTCTATAACACCCCCTTTCCAAAATAGAAAGAGAGGTTACGCACAAAACATAACAAAACGAAAGCTTTATGCCACAAAAGAATGGTCTAATAATGATTAAATATCACAAGACAAACTATAATAAATGTCACACTAATACAAACCATAATCTAAGTAAATTGTTACAATTCAAATAAACTGGCAAATCAAGCCTAAACAAAATATCTCTAAACCATTGGAAAGAAGGGAGCTCTCATCACACTTGCCCTTGATCCCCCTGATTACCTGCTGGAAGAAAAACATAGCATGAGCCAAATGCCCATTACTGATATAAAATACAAGAATAATGAAATGAAATAATTGACTCAATTAAATGAACTGAACTGAATTGAACTTAAACAAAACGAATAAAACTAATACAACGAAATAATAGGCTAAATCAAATGGCTGGGTGTTATTTCATACCGAGCTCAGAACAAAACAGAAATATACCTTGCCACATAGGCAAGTCAAATAATGCCACACAAGCAAATCAAATAATGCCACACAGGCAAGTTACACACATTGGACCGCGGATCCAAATGTATGTAAAATCGGAAGGCGTGTTTGGCACAAACATCACCAATCCGCAGAACAGAACATAACAAAAAAATAGGGTCGACCCATACGCCTCTCATAACAAAACACCAAATGGCCAACTCCCATCAGAGCACAAAACGGAGACGCCGTGGACTGATCACACTGCCACGGAAGGTGTCATGCCTCGGTGCCAAGAGGACATGCTCATGGTACCCCACAGTGGGTTATAGCTCGTATACCCTACGGTATTCTAACAAAATATAATGTCACAACACATGCGACAAAATATCAACACAAAGGGGTTCTAACGTGTACATGTTAAATCGAACGAATCATCAACACAAGTCTTTAAAATATAATAACATGTACATCACTATAAATATCAAAATAAAATTTTGACATGATACACTAGTCTAAAGAGTACAAATATGAGTTCTAATACAACGCCAAAACAAATTTATCACAATAAATTGACAAGGAACAAATATGATAGGCAATACTAAATTTCGAACGAATAACAAAACAAACAAATCAAAAACAAAAGAGTCTCGCTGAAATAGTACGGAATCCATACCTGGATTAAGCAATGTAATACCCAAAATTATAATCCCAATATACTTCGTTAAACTCCTTCCGTTCAAACTAATCAAAACAAATAAATAATTTATAAATTTAACAGTTATATAATATTAAATTTAACACCAATTAACCTTATATTTTATTTTATTACTAAACTTCTGAAATCATGTATAACATCTCATTGTTACTACTGTCATATTTTAATTAGTCAGTTCAATTAACTTATTATTATACTTATTGCATTTTGTGACATTATTATTATTATTATTATTATTATTATTATTATTATTATTATTATTATTATTATTATTATTATTATTATTATTATTATTATTATTATTATTATTATTACACATATTACATCACGAAGTGACATCATACATATGATTCTTTCCAAAACAAAATTTATATAGCATTCATGAATCCAAATTTTAACTCCCACTGACTTTCATTCCATAATATTATATATATATATAAATAATATACAATATAGCATACCAGATTACATGAACTTATTCATTCTAACTATATATATTATATATACATATGATATATATACAGTTCACTTTATGTTAACAACACCTAATCAATTTCATGTGCACAGGCATGGATTCCATGTATGTGAATTTTAAAATCAACAGAATATGCGGTTGCTCTTGCAATTAATTGATTCTACTTTTCAACTATTGGATACATACCTTGATTAATTGTGAAATTCAGATAAGGCACACTTAGAAGGGGGGGTTGAATAAGTGTGGATACAAACTATGACCAATTTAAAATTTAAAACAAAATATTGAATATAGCCTACTATATTGATGAATGCAGCTTGCTAAATGAATATGGTCTACCGAATTGAATTTTTGTTTAAGAAAATATCTTGGTGATTTTATAATTTTTAATAACAAAATTTCTCACGATGAAACAAATAATTAAATTAAACAAATTGATTATCTTAAGTGAAATTAAGTTAAAGCAGGTAATAAAAATAACACCGAGATTTTTTACGTGGTTCAGCTATTACCCTCTATAATAATAGCCTAGTCCACGTCCAATACCAACTAGTATTGGAGACTAACTTTTATTTCTTTAAATAACTCTTATTACAAAACAGACTCTATTCAAAATTGAATTACAATAATTCACTTGAGCACTCTTGCTCCTTGTGCACCAATGCACCCCTTAAGCACCTATGCTTTCTTGAACCTGTTTGTAAGAAAACCTTAATACACCTGGATTAAATTCTTTTAGACAACACTTAGTCTAAAAATATAAGATTACAAAAGTAGAGGTCTAATGATCAAAGCAAATAAGCAATTTAACAATGCAAGGCTCAACTAATGTATGCAATGATCAAGTAAAAAAATAAAAGATATCACCAATATTATGCCCACGAAAATTATTGATTATTTATCTGAGTTATAAAAGCACGGCAGCTGGAAATATTGCACCGAAAATAATGAAATAGCTTCTTAAGTATGTGAATGCAATAATTGATTCAAGTGATGTAAGTGTTGTAAATTATCACTGATCTCAGTTCTTCTTATATAGCCCAAATATTACCGTTTGTGAAATAAATTATTTTTCGTTGCTAATTTTGTTCCGTTATCAAACTTTGTTTACGTTGCCAACTGATAAGAAATGTTCCAACAATACAGCCGTTGATAACAAATCCAATTATCTTTGATAGTTATAAATATATGTTGGACTCTTCAAACAGTAATCCATGCATAAAGAGACTAAGTCAGATACAAAGCACTTCTAGATTTTTCAATTCTAATAGCAATAAAGTCTGCTGCCAGTTGTTATATCACAATCCGAAACAGAAGATATCATGATAATATATAGGAGTATCGTAACAAATCCCAATTCTCAAGGATAATCATGATTTTATATTTCCAAGGCTTGTGCTCATTTAATTTATTAAAACACTACCGCCATATATACTTCCTTTTCATTTACCAAGATATGTATTCTTTCACACGTGTTACACAAATATTATAACATCAGTACACTTGGAGAATTAAATTAATTCGGACAATACTCTTATGCATGCATGCTAACAAAATAAAATCAGTTCTCTTAATAACAGTTAGAAATGAATAACATATTTTAGGCATGCACAAAATATTAAATCACATTTTAATGCACACATAAAATTTCCTAGAGCCTTGTATTGAAAAATTAAATATTTGCAATGACCTTACATATTTTTCTTAAGACACAATCCTTCAAAGTCTTTTGACAATATTCTTTTCATCAACTTCTTAAAATTTTACAATACACAAATTAGTCCATATAATCAAGTTATCATCAAAACAAAATATAAATCAGAATATTAACAAACCAACAAATTGATTCTCCACTCTCGTTTTCTCTTCTCGCCTCCTGCCAATTTTTTTTTCTCGGTTGGTTTGAGATGCAGCGTAAGTAGTTAGGTTTTATTTACTAACAAGTTTTCTAAATTCTCATAATTATAAAAGGATTTAATATTACTCCCATAAATTAAACTCAATTAGTTTTATGGCCCAATTTTATCAAATTAATTTACCCTTCACTTATTATTATTTATTAGCCCATATAAATTAAATGACCACTTGACCCAAATAAAATACAATGTCCAATTAATATATTTTAAACAAAATAATTTTTTTTATTATTATTATTCAATATTTATTTATTTATTTATTTTATCGGGTATTACATAACCTATACAACCCTTCCTAAGCAATTTCTGCGCTTGCAGCATCGTCAAACAATGAGATTGTCTTGGCGATTTACTACAATAAAATACCACCTTTGACTTATTCGGAGTCTTTAGGTGTACACATTTCTTCTTATTGTCTATAACTGCTCCGTGAACCGATAACCAATCCATCCTAAGGATTACATCGAACTCCCCCAAAAGAATCGGTAACAAATCCACTTTGAGCTTAAATCCTCGTAATTTGGTATACAAATTCCTATGAATGTATTCTACAGGGATAATTTCCTTGTTTACTACTTCTACGTTCATAGGGTGTTCTAATCTCTTACGGGGTAAGTCTAACTGCTTAGCAAATTCTTCGAAAACAAAAGAGCAGGTAGCACCCGAATCAAATAATATGTATGCATCTATATCATTAATCAGAATGATATCTGACACCACGTCCTTAGACTCAACTGCATCATGTACGGTCATGTTGAACGTTCGTGTCGTTGGTCTATTGGCTTGACTGGCTGGCCCTCCAATGTTCAGGTCATTGTTGTTGTTGTTGCGGTTGCCGCTAGCTGCATCGCCTTTTTTCTTTAGGCAGTCCTTGATTTGATGGTATGTGGCTCCACACGAGAAGCATCTTCCCTTCTGCTTATTCGGACACTAAGGAGCCATGTGCCCTGGTTGTCTACAACGATAACAAACACTCTTTCCCTATATGCACTCCCCCGAGTGATTCCTCTCATAGTTGTTGTACTTCATACTTTTCTTGGCCTCCCCCCTCCCCCGGACTTATTACCTCCAGAGGATTGGCTCTCCGTCCATTTACGCTTATTGGGGAAGCTACCTCTGCTGCTTTCCCCTTTCTGTCCTTCCTGATCGGTCTTCTTTTCCTATTTTAATCGAGCAATGGCTTCATTGCCTCCTTCAGAAATGATAGCCCTCTCCAATAAATCAGAGTAAGTCTTAATCTTTAATACAACCACTGCTTTCTACACCCATGGTTTCGGTTATAATTCGAACCTCCTTGCCTTTCTGGCCTCCGTGTCAACCTGATGTGAAGCGAATCGGGCCAAATCGTTAAATTTTTCCGCGTACTCTGCGACAGACATAATACCTTGCTTCAGTTCCAGAAACTTAACTTCCATATCCTATTACGTATTCTTTGAGAAGTAATTCTCGAGGAATAGCTCCTTAAATCTGTTCCAAGGAATAACTCCTTCGTCTGCTCGTCCCTTATTGGCTTTCCACCAATAGTTAGCTTCTCCCTTCATAATAAAAGTGGCAAATCTTATCTTCTGTTCTTTGGCCACTCGTGCGACCTCAAACACCTTCTCTATCTCTTCTATCCATGTCTAGGCTTCAATTGGGTCCAAGGTTCCCCGGAACTCCAGTAGTCATACCAATTTAAAGTCCTTAAAGCTAGCTAAGTGTTGTCCTGGTTGCCCTGCTGCTGGCGGGGGTCTATTTTGCATTGCCTTAGTTAACAGGTTAACAAAGTTCTACATTGGATCAACATTTTCCCCTCCACCATTATTAACGGATCCTTCCTCCCATTGGTTCCGCGGTAGTCTCCTAGGCGGCATGATCTGAGGAAAGAAAAAAAACTATTAGGTTTTATGCGATATGCTATCCATGTTAGCATTAAGAAGTTTAAGACGTCTATCAATCATTTTTGATTTAAATAAACAACTTCAGTATCACAATAAAACTCGATGGATTTCCTCAACCCATCACTTATATACTCTACTTGAGTTTTCTACTAAGGTTATAACTTAGGTTTCACATTCCTAGCGTTTATAACCTACAGCTTTGATACCAACATGTGACACCCCCGAATCCAGGTCCTCTGACCCCGTTCCGGTCGTCACGATAAAATACAAACATCCACCTCTAAACAACATATGATAACTAAAATGCGGAATATAATAAACGTACGTCGTTCATTAAAAAGGTGTTACTAGTCCCAAGATTCGATAACCTTAATACAATCTTACAAATATACCCTAAAATAGTCATTAGGGTTCATATTACATATCAGTAATTTAAACTAAGCATAAAGTTACGTATGCTCCTCGCAAATATTCTACATCTTTCCTTTACCCTTGTCCTTTCCTGAGGTCTCGGGCTTAGCTGCAATATAATTCATGATATAGCAAGGATAAGCAACAAGTTTGCTCAGCAAGTTTAAATACAACAATAAGGATATATCATGATGAATGGAAAATATCTGACAAATGAATTCAATAATATGAATATCTGAAGGATTCAACAATATGAATATTAGAAGCAAAGATAATGATTGCTCTTAGAATAACTGATAGTCAAGTAGACTTTGAACTATAAAACTCCAATGGATTCAATATTTGATTGACCCTTTGATTACTGGCTACAGAATATGTACTTGAGGGGATCAGCCTCGCGTACACCATGTATATGCATAACATTTAAATCTGTTCTTTGTATCTTATATTAGATACTTGGGGTACTCCCCATCATAAAAGGTGTTCTTTTCACCTAAGAATCCTTACCATCAATTGGTTTGGATAGCTTTTATAAAACTTCATACACTTGTCTGAACGAACAAAGGTTCAGACTCTATCTGACACAGTTCAAGAATTATAGAACTTTAAATGATGTACAAGTCCAAGACTGTATGAACTCAAGTGCACTAAGTGCGAATATCAATAATATCGATGTGGAATAATTGTAAAGTAATTAAACCACTTAATAACATTCTTGGAAATAAAGTTAAAGCTTAAATGAATAACTTTCAACTAAACAATAATCTGCTCAATACAATATGAGAAGGATAAGAAACTTTCACACAATTCAAAGTTGTGTAAGGTAGAGAACTTGCACAATCAAATAGTTAAGTTCAAGGAACTTGCTCAATATAAATTTGAGTAAGGTTAGGGAACTTGCACAATAAAAGTATAGTTCAAGGAACTTGCCAGTTTGCTCAGCTACAATTTAATTCTAGCTTTAATTAACTTGCGTTGAAACGACCTAACATTACAAGTCGGTCTTTTTAATTAGTATTTGTAAACTATTATGAGTCTACACTTACAAGAATTAAATCATCACATAACATGCTTGTTAACACATTACATGGAATATTGGTCATATATTACAAGGTAAAGTAATCATATAAGCATACCTTAAACTTCAAATCAAAAAAATGAAAACTTTGACAAGATCACAGGATAACGCAATATGCAGTCTCGGTCTAGGCTTAGGGATCTGCAGGCAGCCACTGCTTGTCCCCTGCTGAACCAGGGGTTGGGCTTTGCTCTCCTGATTTCAATCCAACTCAAACATACCCCTACACTTATACATTAACATACATACAAGCTAAAGGTTCTCACATAGCACATGACCATACTTGAGTTCATTGCCACAAGTTTTAGCTTACAATTTACATGTCATTTAGAACATAACAAGATCATGTAATTACCATGTTCTATAACTTGGCTATATGTCCACATAGAGTGTTTACAAAATCTGTTTATACATATGTTTATAGAATTCATATTGTTTATTCATAACTAGCATGGTTTAATACTTTGAAACATGCTTTAAACTCATGTTTGGTTTAGTTATTATCATGCTCAATACATATGTATCATGTCTAGGGATATTATAGACATAACATGACATCTTTAAATCCTTAGAATCTCAATACTCATATTTAATGCAACTTATTTTGAAAACATATTCAAGTTTTCTTTTGAAATTATTTTAAGCTTTTAACACATACAATGTAAGACACCGAATTTTATGAAATGAAAGTATTCAATTTTCTTATAATTATTATTTTATTTAGTAAATGGTTAAATTGATAAAAGGTTAAAGTTAAGGGTGATATTTGAAAATTTTGCAAAGTAAGCAAGTTGTCATAAAATATTACGTTGGTCTGGGAATATTCTTTTTATCGGAATATCCATACGACGGCACAATCATTAGTGGACCCCACACAATAGAAGTATTGTCGTAGTAAGAAAATGAGGAATTATCTTTTATAAAAATAACGGCGAAAGTGTTACCATTAAAACTGTTGAACTACCCGTAGAGTAAGAGTATGCGATACACGTGGTTGCATAGTAGCACACGGTATTGATTATTGATGCTTACGTAAGAAGTCACTCAGTTATACTCAATTATTACTACAGTAATTGATGTATCATATCTCTCATATTATTGATTCAATTATTGTCATAGTATCATCTGCATAATATTTTATATTATTAAATAAATATTTGAGACAACAAAGTTATTCATATTATTATTTGCAATATTAACTTTAAGACCCCAACTTTTATGAATAACGATGATTTTTCTATAATTATCATTTTGAATATTATGTAATGAATTTGTTATAATGTTATAGTTGTGGGTAGTATTTATAAATTACGCAAAGTATGCAAGTTGTTATATTATATTCGATTGGTGGGGAATATTCGTTTTAGCGAGGAATATTAAATGCAATGGCGCAAATCATTGGTGGACCACAATAATGTAATTATTATTTGGATTGAGAAAACGACAAAAATATTATTATGAAAATAACGGCGGAAGTTTTACAGATTATCTTGTTGAACTACTCTTAGTAGTAAAAGTACGATGTCTGGCGTGGTTACATAGTAGCACACGGTATTGATTATTGATGCTTCGTGAGAAGTCACTCGGATATACTCAATTATTGCTATAGTAATTGTTGCATCATATCTCTCATATTATTGATTTGATTATTGTCACAAGATTATCATCGCATTATATGATATATTATTAAATCAATAATTGAGACGACAAAGTTATTCATATTATTAAATTGCTATATTTACAATGTCTAGAAGTTCGGTCAAGGAGAGGTTTGGTCACCTAATTGCGCGCGCCAATAGGGAGAAATCCTTATTGGAAAGCCCCTCTTTCCGGGAACGACCTGGTTGTTAAATATTGTGAGTTATGATATTAATAATGAATAAGTTCGTGTTGATTAAAGATGAATTTGATAGTTCCATTATGTTGGGATTATTGGTGTTAGTTGAAATCGACATCTATTCCGATGATAATTGATGTTTGGGGGTTATATAGATAAATCGGGTAATTTATCGGATAAATGAGCAATTAATTGCTACTAATTCACATTCTTATATAACTATTTATTCACATGTGTGTACTATTGAGTCACGTTCACTTACTATTATGGGAGTTGGTGCAAGATTGATAATACTTGCATGACTAAGTTAAAAAGGGAGGTATAGATAGAGGTACTATACTGTATTTGTATTTTCACATGATTATAACTATTGATTCACATGATTGAACTATTGATTCACATTATTTACTATTAGGGGAGGTGGTGCAAGTTTGATAATACTTGCAGGACTAAATTAAAAATGAAAGAAAAGTTGGAGGTATTGTCTTTGTAATTTTTCGAGCCCCAAACGCGTCTTAATTATCGAAACTATATTTTTCTATAAATAGAAGCTCATTCTTCCTTCATTTCTCACCAATTCACCAAAGCTATAGAGCATTTATTATAGAGAGAAATTATAGAGAGAAAGAAGAAGTGTAAGACCCCAACTTATTATAAATGAACTTAAATTTCCTCTATTTATTATTTTGAAATAGTAAGGGTTGGTTTGATTAATATGGTTAGTTATGGATAAAATGCGCAAATATTTCAAATAAGCAAGTGGTTATAAAATATTCATTTTTATCGGAGAATATTAGTTTGGTCGTGGAATATTCTTCTTTGTCGGGAATATTCGCATTTACAATGCAAGACCTTGTGTGGGCCCCATAACGGAAAGCGATTTGATGAAGAAAATGACAAGTATAAGTTGTTTATAAATAACGGCGTAGTTGTTACCGTTAATACTGTTGGAATACTCGGTGGTTAAAACAAAGTAGCACACGGTATTGCACCAATTATTGATTCTTACGTAAGAAGGCACTACTCAATAATTGTTACAGTAATTACTGTTTAATATTTTATTTTATTGATTAAATAATTTCTACATTGATATTTTATATTACTGTTGTTTCAATAATTTTCATTACACAGTATTTTCCTTTATCAGATTAATAATTCATATTATTTGAATAATATTATTAGATAACATTATTGCCAATGTTTGGAAAATTCTGTCTAAGGAGAGGTTTGTTCACCTAATTGCGCGCTAGTAAGGAGAAATTCTTATTGAAAGCCCTCTTTTCCAGG
Organism: Panax quinquefolius; assembly: GCA_020205615.1. Classification (NCBI taxonomy): domain Eukaryota; kingdom Viridiplantae; phylum Streptophyta; class Magnoliopsida; order Apiales; family Araliaceae; genus Panax; species Panax quinquefolius. The sequence goes on from CM035155.1 coordinate 51,906,880, forward strand.
AACACTGGTTGCCAGTATTATGATTCTGTAATATTATTTGTGAATAATTAATTATTGATTTATATGATAAGAAAAATATTCATTTTATGTGGATATAGATGGAGAAAATTTTAAAGTGACAATTGTTGAAAAATTGATATTTTATCTTTTCTGATAAATAATTTATTTAAATATATTATTATATTTTATTAATATAATAATGATGATATTTTTACAATAAATGTGGGATATATGAGTATATGAGGAGGAGTATTTTTGTTACTAAAATTGTTTAAAACATGTTAAACATGTTCGTGGACCCCATTTCTTGACTGAAATTTGATTATAGCTTGTAAAATCGCCCGTTTGTGGATTTCGGTCAATTTCTGTTTAGAATTTGGAAAAACTTTCTTTTACAAAGTTGTAGAGAATGAAATTTCCTATAGAAAGGACATAAGGTTTGAATTTTTCTGATAAAAGGGCTATTTATTATGAATTATTGAAGTTTCGAAGTTCCAAAATAATTAATTTTTGAAGTTTTAATTTTTTTTTAAGAAAAATGTTTTTTTCATTATTGGTGGGCCCCACATGTGTGGTAAACGAGCTGAAATCAGATTTCTAAGATGGGTGTGAAAATTTTATAATTATATTAATATTTTATTAAATTTTATGCTTTGGTGTTCTAAGCATTTTCCTATAAATAGAGTGCTTAGGTTAGAATTGAAAATCACACCAGAAACTGAAGTTTATGGAGCGTATTCTTGTGAGTATTTTGATACTCTGAGTGTTGCTATACGGGGCAAGCTCTTTCAGCATTATATCTGATATTCCAGCCATAAGTACTATTCTTTTCGAGGTAAGGGATGTTATATTTTTTTTAATGATATTATTTCTTCTAATATCATTATGCCGGATTATTGGTAAGATTTTTCTTATGAAATTCTTGTCTTTTAGTGTCGAGGTTACTATTCACGTATACGACACTATTCACGTATACAGCACTATTCACGTATACGGCACTATTCACAGAAAAATTAAATTTTTGTTTTTTTTTAAAATATCGATTATGAATACTAGCTTTGATTGTATCCATGTTTTGATCATTCTTGAATTTTACTTCACTATGGTTATTTATGAAGTATTTTTGAACTTGGACTGTTTAAAGTACGAATCCTTAATATTTGTTCTTTTGTTTCACTGGAATCGTTTTCTTTAAAATATTTTTCATCATCCTCAGTCCTAAATGATGATATTACTAAATATCTTTGGCCTGTAGTGCAAAGATGGTTGATTTTCTTATGAATATCTTTGGCCCGTAGTGCAAAGATGTACAGGTGTTGAGATGAATATGACCAACTGATGAATATCTTTGGCCTGTAGTGCAAAGATGAATATTTGATTCAAGAAGTATGTTGATTGATGTTACAGGGATAAAATATTGATGATGGACTTTTAAATTCATAGATATTAGTAGATTTCATTCTCTACGTAACTCTTCTATGAATTATTTTTTTTTTTTGCGAATATTGATCTGAAACTTGTTGTCTATATTATATTCTATCAGATTTTTCCTTGTTGAAGACTAACGATAATTTTTTCTATATTATCTTAGTCAGAATATTCTTTACTGGGCTAGTTGAGCTCACCCTTTTCCTTTTTGTTCCATTTTTCTTCTTAGGAGGCGAGATTGTAGCGAGTACTTGTCGGGGTATGGAATGAAGGACTTAGAAAGTTGTTTTAATAGTCCTCACCATTTTTGTAAAATAATATATCAATAATTATAATGAGGACTTATTTGAGTGTTGATATTCTCTAGAAGACAATATTTGTATTTAAACTCATAGTTTTTATGTTGTATTAATAAAGTTGTAGTTGTTTCGTATACCATGTTATCGATTTACTCGGAATGGGTGTTGTAAACCTATTTTGGGGCGTCACGGTTGGTATCGAGCTTCGTGGATATGATCTCCAAGAGATCGGGGAATAGAACTAGGAGGGGAGAGACGAGTAAAACCTTCGTTAGTGTGTTTTACCTAAGCTTATTTGTTAGTTGGTCAGTATATAGGGATATTATGTGATATGTTGATTTCTTTAATTTAACCTTGTTTTATGGCAGTATTTGAGAATGTCGATTGAGAATGTTAATAGTGGAGTAAATGAGACCGTGGAGACACCTTTACCCACCAACGAGGAGAACATGCAATAGACTGGTAATGTTCCTCCTGTGAATAACACCATTGAGTAGATGATGAACGACGGAGTGTTTAGAAGCTTTTTGCAGTTCATGCAAAATCAGACGAGGGAGACTCGTGCACAAAATACAGGTGGAAATGATAACAATGCATGGTTTGTCACAGCTAAGTAGTTCATAGAGTTGGGACCACCAGAATTCTGGGGAAAGCCGAATCCGATTAAAGCAGAAACGTGGGGCAAACAAATTACCAAGATATTCAATGTCTTGGGATGCACGGAGTACCAAAAGGTTCCATTCGCCACCCTTATGTTCCGTAATGAGGCAGATTACTGGTGGGAATCTGTGAAGTGTATCCATCCAAACGCAAGACTTCGGCGCATGTCTTGGGAGACGTTTGAAAACTGCTTCAATGACAAGTACTTTTACGAAAGTATTCGTCTATATGAAGGAAGTGGAGTTTATTAGATTGGAACAAAACAACATGACGGTGTCCCAAAGATGAGGTGAAGTTTGCGAGTTATCCGTGTTTGCACCTCATTTGGTGGAGAATGAGGAACGATGACGCGAGATGTTTCGAGAGGTTTGAAACCCAAGATACATCAATATCTCATTTCTCATAAATTTTCTCTCTATTCGAGATGTTGTCAACAGGGCTCAATTATTAGAGCGAGATAATGAGTACGCTTCACCGAGGGACAACAACCAGATCATCTGGGATACAACAATCATCGAACAACGATAACCAAATGGAGAAAGAAAAATACTGACAAAGGCGGTAACCACTCTGGTGGTAATCATGGCCATGAAAATAGAAGAAGCGAGTCGAGGGGAGATTTTAAAAAGAGGAGATTCAACAATGATAATGTGAAGACGTCAGCACCAACAACAACTGGTTCTAAGGGAGGAGAACGACCACCAGTCGTATGCTATAAATGTGGAAAAGAGGGACATATCAACCCAAACTGCCCACAACAGTTCAAGGTATATTATAATTATGGAAGGAAGGACATATCGCTCGAGATCAGACGCAGTAGAAAAACCAAGTCCAATGAGGATGGTGACTCAAAAGGTCATCCCGAGAAAAGTCAAAGTCAATCGGTTCGGAAGAGCGTTTATCGTGACTGGTCAAAATACGAGGAACCCAAACGAGGTGATCACGGGTAAGCTAATCATAAATTCTTGCGAAGTTTATACCGTACTAGATACCGGTGCTACCCATTCATTTATCTCTCCTGCTTGTGCTCAGCGTTTAAACTTAACTCCGGATAAATTAGACTTTAATTTATCTGTGGAGACTCCGATAGGAGAAACTTTCATCAAATCCACTATTTATAAATCTTGTTTGATCCAAGTTGGCACCATCACATTACCTGTTGTTCTTATCTCTTTAAAGATACTTGCTTTTGATGTGATTTTAGGGATTGATCGGTTAACTACTCATCATGCCAAAATTGATTGTTTTCGTAAGGTTGTTAGTTTTCATATTCCTAACCAACCTGTGGTACGAATTCAAGCAACTAAACCATTAAAATTAATCACTGTCATATCAAGTCATAAAGCTATTCGTTTATTGAAAAATGGATGTCAAGCTTTCTTAGCCCTTGTTATGGATTTGAATAAAGACACGTCGAATTTGAATAATATTCCTGTTGTTAGTAAATTTCCTGACGTATTTCCTAAAGAACTTCTTGGTCTACCCCCAGAACGATTGCAAGGAGCACAATTCTTTTCAAAGATTGATCTTTGTTCTGGATATCATTAGCTGAAGATTAGAACTGAGGATATTCCAAAGTCTGCCTTCAGAACTCGGTACGGGCATTATGAATTCTTAGTCATGTCTTTTGGATTGACTAATGCTCTTGCGGCTTTCATGGATATGATGAACCGGATATTCAAGGAATATTTGGATCAATTGGTTGTTGTCTTTATTGATGACATCCTCATATATTCCAAAAGCCGTGAAGATCATGAGCACCATTTGAAGCTGGTACTCCAAAGGCTTCGCGAAAACAAGCTATATGCCAAGTTGAAGAAATGCAAGTTCTGGCTTGAGGAAGTAGCATTCCTTGGGCACATGGTGTCAAAACATGGAGTATCTGTTGACCCGGCGAAGATTGAAGCAATACAAAGTTGGAGCAACCAAGCTGGCAGAAATCAAGTACGTAGCTTTCTGGGCTTAGTTGGTTATTATCGGAGATTTGTGGAAGGATTTTCTCGAATCGCTACACCGTTAACTCAGCTAACTCGGAAAGATGCAAAATTCGTATGGAGCGAGGAATGCGAAAAGAGTTTCCAAGAGCTTAAGAGGAGACTAATTTCGGCACCTGTTCTAACAATACCATCTGGTTCGGATGGATTTGTTATCTACAGCGATGCTTCAGGCAAAGGGTTGGGATGTGTTCTCAAGCAACGTGGGAAAGTCATAGCCTATGCCTCGCGGCAACTTAAACAGTATGAGAGGAATTATCCTACTCATGATCTAGAGTTGGCAGCAGTCGTTTTCGCGCTAAAGATCTGGAGGCAATATCTATATAGGGAGAAAGTGGAGACATATTCAGACCATAAAAGCCTCAAATATTTCTTCACCAAAAAGGAACTCAACATGTGGCAATGACGTTGGCTCGAGCTGTTAAAAGATTATGACCACACCATTTAATACCATCCTGGAAAAGCAAACGTGGTAGTTGACGCGTTGAGTAGAAGATCATATGTAAGAACGAGTGCGATGATGTCAAGTATACACATAGAACCAACTTTAATCGATAAAGTTAAAGTTGCTCAAGCCACAGACCCGGAGCTGATGCGTATGAAGAAGAAAGTACAAGAAGGTGCTATTCCAGAAGCAAGAATCGATGAAGAAGGAATACTTCGAGTCCACTCCAGACTTTGTGTTCCTAACGACTCTGATTTGAAGTACAAGATCATGACGGAGGCACATAATACACTGTTTGCAATCCATCCTGGAAGTACCAAAATGTATCGTGATCTTCGATATACATTTTGGTGGAACAATATGAAGAGAGAGATTGGAAAGTTTATCTCGATGTGTTTAACTTGTCATCCATTGCAACCACTTGAGATCTCGAAATGGAAGTGGGAACACATTACCATGGATTTCGTTACGGGTCTTCCCACGGTTTCTCAAGGTATAAATGTTATTTGGGTTATTGTTGATAGATTAACTAAGTTCTGCTCATTTCTTGCCGATACGGGAGACTTATTCCCTTGAACGTCTTGCTCATATGTATGTAAATGAGATTGTGAGATTGCATGACATGCCAGTATATATAATTTTGGATCGTGACCCAAGATTCACTTCACGATTTTGGGTTAGTTTGCAAAAAGCTATGGGCACGGATTTACGATTCAGTTCGGCATACCATCCTCAAACGGACGGACAATCAGAGAGTACTATTCAAACTCTTGAAGATCTATTAAGACTCTGTGTCCTAGACTTCAAAGGGAGTTGGGAGAAGTATTTACCATTGGTGGAATTCTCCTACAATAATAGTTATCAGGAAAGTATAGGGGTAGCTCCATTCGAAGCATTATATGAAAGAAAGTGTCACTCTCTAGTATGTTGGGATGAGGTGGGTGAAGAAACATTGTTAGGACCAGAGTTGGTACGTATTACTACAGAAAAGATCCAAATGATTCGACAACGTATACAAATGACACAAGATCGACAAAAGAGTTATGCGGATCTTCATCGAAAGGACATGGAATTTAGTATTGGGGATTATGTATTATTGTGTGTTGCCCCATGGAAGGGAGTTACAAGATTTGGGAAGAGAGGAAAGCTCAATCCACGATTAATTGGTCCATTTCAGATTCTGACCAAGTAAGAAATGTAGCCTATAGACTTGTGTTACCTCCAAGTATGTCTCGTGTTCATAATGTTTTTCATATATCTATGCTTCGTAAATATGTGAAAGACCTGAACCACATTATTGAGTTAGAACCAGATGAGATAGCCGAAGACTTAACGTACGAAGAGGTACCTGTCATGATCTTGGATAGGAAGGAGCATGTCTTACGTACAAAGGTCATACCACAAGTCAAAGTTTTGTGGAGGAACCATGCTATTGAGGAAATGATTTGGGAGTTGAAAACGGAAATGAAAGCGAGGTATCCTCACCTTTTCGAAACACCAGGTACGTCAATTTCGAGGATGAAATTTCATAAGGAGGGGAGGTTGTAAGACCCCAACTTATTATAAATGAAATTAAATTTTCTCTATTTATTATTTTGAAATAGTAAGGGTTGGTTTGATTAATGTGGTTAGTTATGGGTAAAATGCGCAAATATTTCAAATAAGCAAGTGGTTATAAAGTATTCATTTTTATAGGAGAATATTCGTTTGGTCATGGAATATTCTTACTGTCGGGGAATATTCGTACGACGGCGCAGCCTTGTGTGGGCCCCATAACGGAAAGCGATTTGATGAAGAAAATGACAAGTATAAGTTGTTTATAAATAACGGCGTAGTTGTTATCAAGTAATCTTGTTGGAATACTAAATATGGTTAAAACACAAGAAGCATACCAGTATTGCACCAATTATTGATTCTTACATAAGAAGGCACTACTCAATAATTGTTACAGTAATTACTGTTGAATATTTTATTTTATTGATTCAATAATTGCTACGTTGATATTTTATATTATTGTTATTTTAATAATTGTTATTACACAGTATTTTCCTTTATCAGATTAATAATTCATATTATTTGAATAATATTATTAGATAACATTATTAGCAATGTCTAGAAAGTTCTGTCTAAGGAGAGGTTTGGTCACCTAATTGCGCGCCAGTAAGGAGAAATTCTTATTGGAAAGCTCCCTCTTTCCTGGGAAAGGCCTCGATCATTGCGATATTGTGATTCTCAGTAATATTATTTGTGGATAATTAATTATTGATTTATATGATAAGGAAAATATTGATTTTATATGGATATAGATGGAGAAAATTTTAAAGTGACAATTATTGAAAAATTGATAGTTAATCTTTTCTGATAAATAATTCTTTTAAATATATTATTATATTTTAATAATATAATAATGATGATATTTTTACAATGAATGTGACATATATGAGTATATGAGGAGGAGGAGTATTTTTGTTACTAAAATTGTTTAAAACATGTTAGACATGTTCGTGGACCCCATTTCTTGACTGAAATTTGATTATAGCTTGTAAAATCGTCCGTTTGTGGATTTCGGTCAATTTCTGTTTGGAATTTGAAAAAACTTTCTTCTGCAAAGTTGTAGAGAATGGAATTTCCTATGGAAAGAACATAAGGTTTGAATTTTTCTGATAAAAGGTCTATTTATTATGCATTATTGAACTTTCGAAGTTCTAGAATAATTAATTTTTGAAGTTTTAATTTTTTTTAAGAAAAACGTTTTTTTTCATTATTGGTGGGCCCCACATGTGTGGTAAATGAGCTAAAATCAGATTTCTAAGAAAGGCGTGAAAATTTTATTATTATATTAATATTTTATTAAATTTTCTACTTTGGTGTTCTAAGCATTTTCTTATAAATAGAGTGCTTAGGTTAGAATTGAAAATCACACCAGAAACTGAAGTTTTCTCTCTCTATATTATCGAGCGTATTCTTGTGAGTATTTTGATACTTTGAGTGTTGCTATACGGTGCAAGTTCCTTCAGCGTTATATCTGATATTCCAACCATAAGTACTATTCTTTTCGAGGTAAGGGATGTTATATTTTTTTTAAAAAATGATATTATTTCTTCTAATATCATTATGCCGGATTATTGGTAAGATTTTTCTTGTGAAATTCTTGTCTTTTAGTGTCGAGGTTACTATTCACGTATACGACACTATTCACGTATACAACACTATTCACAAATACGACACTATTCACAGAAAAATTAAATTTTTGTTTTTTTCCAAAATATCGATTATGAATACTAGCTTTGATTGTATCCATGTTTTGATCATTCTTGAATTTTACTTCACTATGGTTATTTATGAAGTATTTTTGAACTTGGATTGTTTAAAGTACGAATCCTTAATATTTGTTCTTTTGTTTCACTGGATTCGTTTTCTTTAAAATATTTTTCATCATCCTCAGTCCTAAATGATGATATTACTAAATATCTTTAGCATTTAGTGCAAAGATGGTTGATTTTCTTATGAATATCTTTGGCCCGTAGTGCAAAGATGTACAGGTGTTGAGATGAACATGACCAACTGATGAATATCTTTGGCCTGTAGTGCAAAGATGAATATTTGATTCAAGAAGTATGTTGATTGATGTTACAGGGATAAAATATTAATGATGGACTTTTAAATTCATAAATATTAGTAGATTTCATTCTCTACGTAACTCTTCTATGAATTATTATTTCCACTGCGAATATTGATCTGAAACTTGTTGTCTATATTATATTCTATCAGATTTTTCCCTGTTGAAGACTAACGATAATTTGTTCTATATTATCTTAGTCAGAATATTCTTTACTGGGCTAGTTGAGCTCACCTTTTTCCTTTTTGTTCCATTTTTCTTCTTAGGAGTCGAGAATGTAGCGAGTACTAGTCGGGGTATGGAATGAAGGTCTTAGAAAGTTGTTTTAGTAGTCCTCACCATTTTTGTAAAATAATATATCAATAATTACAATGAGGACTTATTTAAGTGTTGATATTGTCTAAAAGACAATATTTGTATTTAAACTAACAGTTTTTATATTGTATTAATAAAGTTGTAGTTGTTTCTATACCATGTTATTGACGACTCGGAATGGGTGTTGTAAAATTATTTTGGGGGCGTCACAGTTGGTATCAGAGCTTAGGGATATGATCTCTGGCGGAGATCGGGGAATAGAACTAGGAGGGGAGAGACGAGAAAAACCTTCGCTAGTGTGTCTTACCTAAGCTTATTTGTTGGTTGGTCAGTACATAGGGATATTATATGATACGTTGATTTCTTTAATTAACCCTTGTTTTATGGCAGTATTTGAGAATGTTGACTGAGAATGTTAATAGTGGAGTAAATGAGACCGTGGAGACACCTTTACCCACCAACGAGGAGAATGTGCAACAGGCTGACAATGTTCCTCCTGTGAACAACACCACCGAAAGCGGATGATGAGCGATGGAATGTTTAGAAGCTTTTTGCGCTTCATGCAAAATCGCATTTAGGGAGACTCGTGCACAAAATACAGGTGGAAATGATAACAATGTACGGTTTGTCACAGCCAAGCAGTTAAAAGATTTGGGACCACCAGAATTCTGGGGAAAGCCGGATCCGATTAAAGCAGAAACGTGGGTCAAACAAATTACCAAGATATTCGATGTCTTGGGATTCACGGAGGAACAGAAGGTTCCATTCGCCACCTTTATGTTCCGTAATGAGACAGATTACTGGTGGGAATCCGTGAAGCGTACCCATCCAGCCGCACTCAGCATGTCTTGGGAGACATTTCAGAAACTGTTCAATGATAAGTACTTTCCTGAAAGTATTCATCATATGAAGGAAATGGAATTTATTAGATTGGAACAAAACAACATGACGGTGTCTCAGTACGAGGTGAAGTTTGCAGAGTTATCCAGGTTTACACCTCATTGGGTGGAGAATGAGGAACGTATAACGCGAATGTTTCTGAGAGGTTTGAAACCCGGCATACATCAATATCTCATTTCTCATAAATTTTCTCTCTATTCAGATGTTGTCAACAGGGCTCAATTATTAGAGCGAGATAACGAGTACTTTTAACCGAGGGACCACAACTAGGATCATACCGGTGACAACAGTCATCAGAACAACGATAACCAGTGGAGAAAGAAAAATATGGACAAAGGCGGTAACCACTCTGGTGGTAATCATGGCCATGAAAATAGAAGAATCGAGTCGAGGGGAGATTTTAAAAAGAGGAGATTAAACAATGATAATGTGAAGATGTCAGCACCATCAGCAACTAGTTTTAAGGGAGGAGAACGACCACCGGTCGTATTCTATAAATGTGGAAAAGAGGGACATATCAGCCCAAACTGCCCACAACAGTTCAAGGTATGTTATAATTGTGGAAAAGAAGGACATATCACTCGAGATTGTACGGTAGCGAAACCAAGTCCAGCGGGGATGGTGACTTAAAAGGCTGTTCCAGAAAAGTCAAAGTCAACAGTTCTTGGAAGAGCGTTTGTCGTGACTGGTCAAAATGCGAGGAACCCAAACGAGGTGATCACGGGTAAGCTAATCATAAATTCTTGTGAAGTTTATACCTTACTAGATATTGGTGCTACCCATTCATTTATCTCTCGTGCTTGTGCTCAACGTTTAAACTTAACTCCGGAGAAATTAGACTTTGATTTATCTGTGGAGACTCCGTTAGGAGAAACTTTTATCACATCCACTGTTAATAAATCTTATTTGATCCAAGTTAGCACCATCACACTACCTGTTGATCTTATCTCTTTAAAGATACTTGCTTTTGATGTGATTTTAGGGATTGATTGGTTAACTACTCATCATGCCAAAATTGATTAATTTCGTAAGGTTGTTAGTTTTCATATTCCTAACCAACCTGTGGTACGAATTCAAGCAACTAAACCATTAAAATCAATCACTGTTATATCAAGTTATAAAGCTATTCGTTTATTAAAAAGCAGATGTCAAACTTTCTTAACCCATGTTAAGGATTTGAATATAGACACGTTGGATTTGAATAATATTCTTGTTGTTAGTAAATTTCCTGACGTATTTCCCTAAGAACTTCCCGGTCTACCCCCAGAATATGAAGTTGAATTCTTTATTGATCTTGAACCTGGTACAAAGCCCATTTCTAAAACCCCATATCGAATGGCTCCTATTGAACTTCAGGAGTTAAAGGTCCAACTACAGGAGTTGTTGGACATCGGTTTCATTCGTCCTAGTACATCTCCTTGGGGTGCTCCTATTTTATTTGTAAAGAAGAAAGACGGAAGTATGCGACTTTGTATTGACTATCGAGAATTAAACCACGTCACTATCAAGAATAGGTATCCGCTACCTCGTATTGATGACCTGTTTGACCAATTGCAAGGAGTACAATTCTTTTCAAAGATTGATCTTCGCTTACGGATATCATCAAATTTGAAGATCGAATCGAGGATATTCCAAAGACTGCCTTTAGAACTCGGTACGTGCATTATGAATTCTTAGTCATGTCTTTTGGATTGACTAATGCTCCTACGGCTTTCATGGATATGATGAACCAGATATTCAAGGAATATTTGGATCAGTTCATTGTTGTCTTTATTGATGAACTCCTCATATATTCCAAAAGTAGTGAAGATCATGAGCACCATTTGAAGTTGGTACTCCAAAGGCTTCGCGAAAACAAGCTATATGCTAAGTTGAAGAAATGCGAGTTCTGTCTTGAGGAAGTAGCATTCCTTGGGCACGTGGTGTCAAAACATGGAGTATCTGTTGACCCGGCGAAGATTGAAGCAATACAAAGTTGGGAGCAAACGAAGTCGATGAATCAAGTCACGTAGCTTTTGGGCTTAGTGGTTATTATCGAGATTTGTGGAAGGATTTTCTCGAATCGCTACTCCGTTAACTCAGCTAACTCGGAAAGATGCAAAATTCGTAAGGAGCGAGGAATGCGAAAAGAGTTTCCAAGAGCTTAAGAGGAGACTCATTTCGGCACCTGTTCTGACAATACCATCTGGTTCAAATGGATTTGTTATCTACAGCGATGCTTCAGGCAAAGGGTTAGGATGTGTTCTCATGCAACGTGGGAAAGTCATAGCCTATGCCTCGCGACAACTTAAAGAGGAATTATCGTACTCATGATCTAGAGTTGGCAGCAGTCGTTTTCACGCTAAAGATCTAGAGGCACTATCTATATGGGGAGAAAGTGGAGATATATTCAGACCATAAAAGCCTCAAATATTTCTTCACCCAAAAGGAACTCAACATGCGGCAACGACGTTGGCTCGAGCTGTTAAAAGATTATGACCACACCATTCAATACCATCCTGGAAAAATAAACGTGGTAGCTGACACGTTGAGTAGAAGATCATATGCAGGAACGAGTGAGATGATGTCAAATATACGCATAAAACCAACTTTAATCGATAAAGTTAAAGTTGCTCAAGCCACGAACCTTAAAATCGATGCGTGATGAAGAAAAAGTACAAGAAGGTGCTATTCCAGAAGCAAGAATCGATGAAGAAGGAATACTTCGAGTCCACACCAGACTTTGTGTTCCTAATGACTCTGATTTGAAGTACAAGATCATGACGGAGGCACATAATACACCGTTTGCAATCCATCCTGGAAGTACCAAAATGTATTGTGATCTTCGACATACATTTTGGTGGAACAATATGAAGAAAGAGATTGCAAAGTTTATCTCGAGGTGTTTAACTTGTCAACGGGTAAAGGCGGAGCATCAAGTGCCTAAGGGTCCATTGCAACGACTTGAGATCCCGAAATGGAAGTGGGAACACATTATCATGGATTTCGCTACGGGTCTTCCCACGGTTTCTCAAGGTATAAATGTTATTTGGGTTATTGTTGATTGATTAACTAAGTCTGCTCATTTCTTGCCGCTACGGGAGACTTATTCCCTTGAACGTCTTACTCATATGTATGTAAATGAGATTATGAGATTGCATGGCATGCCGGTATCCATAGTTTCAGATCGTGACCCAAGATTCACTTCACGATTTTGGGTTAGTTTGCAAAAAGCTATGGGCACGGATTTACGATTCAGTTCGGCATACCATCCTCAAACGGATGGACAATTAGAGAGTACTATTCAAACTCTTGAAGATCTATTAAGACTCTATGTCCTAGACTTCAAAGGGAGTTGGGATAAGTATTTACCATTGGTGGAATTCTCCTACAACAACAGTTATCAAGCAAGTATAGGGGTAGCTCCATTCGAAGCATTGTATGGAAGAAAGTGTCGCTCTCCAGTATGTTGGGATGAGGTGGGTGAAGCAACATTGTTGGGACCAGAGTTGGTACGTATTACTACAGAAAAGATCCAAATGATTCGACAACGTATACAAACGGCATAAGATCGACAAAAGAGTTATGCGGATCTTCATCGAAAGGACGTGGAATTTAGTATTGGGGATCATGTATTGTTGCGTGTTGCCCCATGGAAGGGAGTTACAAGATTCGGGAAGAGAGGAAAGCTCAATCCACGATTTATTGGTCCATTTCAGATTCTTGACCGAGTAGGAAATGTAGCCTATAGACTCGCGTTACCTCCAAGTATGTCTCGTGTTCATAATATTTTTCATATATATGTGTGCTTCGTAAATATGTGAAAGACCCGAACCACATTATTGAGTTAGAACCGGATGAGATAGCCGAAGACTTAACGTACGAAGAGGTACCTATCAAGATCTTGGATAGGAAGGAGAATGTCTTACGTACAAAGGTCATACCACAAGTCAAAGTATTGTGGAAGAACCATGCTATTGAGGAAATGACCTGGGAGTTGGAAACGGAAATGAAAGCGAGGTATCCTCACCTTTTCGAAACACCAGGTACGTACGTCAATTTCGAGGATGAAATTTCATAAGGAGGGGAGGTTGTAAGACCCCAACTTATTATAAATGAAATTAAATTTCCTCTATTTATTATTTTGAAATAGTAAGGGTTGGTTTGATTAATGTGGTTAGTTATGGGTAAAATGCGCAAATATTTCAAATAAGCAAATGGTTATAAAATATTTATTTTTATCAGAGAATATTCGTTTGGTCGTGGAATATTCTTACTGTCGGGGAATATTCATACGACGGCGCAGCCTTGTTTGGGCCCCATAAGGGAAAGCGATTGGATGAAGAAAACGACAAGTATAAGTTATTTATAAATAACGACGTAGTTGTTACCGTTAATACTATTAGAATACTCGGTGGTTAAAACACAGTAGCACACGGTATTGCACCAATTATTGATTCTTACGTAAGAAGGCACTACTCAATAATTGTTACAGTAATTACTGTTTAATATTTTATTTTATTAATTCAATAATTGCTACGTTGATATTTTATATTATTGTTGTTTCAATAATTGTCGTTACACAGTATTTTTCTTTATCAGATTAATAATTCATATTACTTGAATAATATTATTAGATAACATTATTGGCAATGTCTAGAAAGTTCTGTCTAAGGAAAGGTTTGGTCACATAAATGCGCGCCAGTAAGGAGAAATTCTTATTGGAAAGCCCCTCTTCCAGGGAACTACTGTTGCCGAGATTATAATTCATAATATTATTTGTGAATAATTAATTATTGATTTATATGTTAAGGAAAATATTCATTTTATGTAGATATAGATGGAGTTGAAAAATTGATATTTTATCTTTTCTGATAAATAATTCATTTAAATATATTATTAAATTTTAATAATATAATATTAATGATATTTTTACAATGAATATGGGATATATGAGTATATGAGGAGGAGGGGTATTTTTGTTACTAAAATTGTTTAAAACATGTTAAACATGTTCAGTGGACCCATTTCTTGATGAAATTTGATTATAAATTGTAAAATCGCCTGGTTTGTAGATTTCTTGGTCAATTTCATTTGGAATTTGGAAAAACTTTCTTCTGAAAAGTTGTAGAGAATGGAATTTCCTATGAAATGGACATAAGGTTTGAATTTTTCTGATAAAAGGGCTATTTATTATGAATTATTGTAGTTCCGAAGTTCTGGAATAATTAATTTTTGAAGTTTTAATTATTTTTTTTAAGAAAAACATTTTTTTCATTATTGGTGGGCCCACATGTGTGGTAAATGAGCTGAAATCAGATTTCTAAGATGGGCATAAAAATTTCATTATTATATTAATATTTTATTAAATTTTCTGCTTTGGGGTTCTAAGCATTTTCCTATAAATAGAGTGCTTAGGTTAGAATTGAAAATCACACTAGAAACTGAAAATTTCTCTCTCTATATTATCGAGTGTATTCTTGTGAGTATTTTGATACTTTGAGTGTTGCTATATCTGATTGCTCCTCCTTGACGTTATATCCGATATTCCAAATGTAAGTCTTATTCTTTTCGAGGTAAGAGATGTTATATTTTTTAAAAATGATATTATTTCTTCTAATATTATTATCTTGGGATTATTGGTAAGATTTTTCTTGTGAAATTCTTGTCTTTTTAGTGTCGGGGTTACTATTCACGTGTACTGGCACTATTCACGTGATACAAAGACTATTCACGAATCGGCAGACTATTCACGTAAAAAATAAATTTTTGTTTTTCAGTCAAAATATCGATTATGGATACTAGCTTTGATTGTATCCATGTTTTGATCATTCTTGTATTTTACTTCACTATGGTTATTTATGAAGTATTTTTGAACTTGATCATGCTTAAAAGTCTTAATCCTTAATATTTGTTCTTTTGTTTCACCGGATTCGCTTTTCTTTAAAATATTTTCATCATCCTCAGCCCTAAATGATGATATTACTAAATATCTTTGGCCTGTAGTGCAAAGATGGTTGATTTTCTTATGAATATCTTTGGCCCGTAGTGCAAAGATGTACAGGTGTTGAGATGAACATGACCAACCGATGAATATATCTTTGGCACAGTAGTGCAAAGATGAATATTTGATTCAAGAAGTATGTTGATTGATGTTACAGGGATAAAATATTGATGATGGACTTTTAAATTCATAGATATTAGTAGATTTCATTCTCTACGTAACTCTTCTATGAATTATTATTTCTCGCCATGAATATTGATCCAAAACTTGTTGTCATATTATATTCTATCGATTTTTCCTCGTCAAGACTAACGATAATTTGTTCTATATTATCTTAGTCATAATATTCTTTTTCGGGCTAGTTGAGCTCACCCTTTTCTTTTTTGTTCCATTTTTCTTCTTAGAGTTCGAGAATGTAGCGAGTACTAGTCGTGGTATGGAATGAAGGTCTTAGAAAGTTGTTTTAGTAGTCCTCACCATTTTGTAAAATAATATATCAATAATTGTAATGAGGATTTATTTGAGTGTTGATATTGTCTAGAAGACAATATTTGTATTTAAACTCACGCTTTTTATGTTTTATTAATAAAGTTGTAGTTGTTTACATACCATTTTATTGACGACTCGAATGGGTGTTGTAAACCTATTTTGGGGCGCCATGAAGAAGAAAGTCTGCTACATTTCTATTCCAAAGATCCAAATTTTATTCTAAGGTAAGGGTATTATTTCTTTTGTATTCATGAAGAGAACTTCATTTATTCCATTATTTATTATTACATTGAATAACATGTATCTGTGAGCTACCCTATACTTGGTGAAATTCTTCTATTATTCCATTCTTTATTATTCGTTTAGAATATCCTGTGCATGCATTTTACGTGGACTGGTTCCGTCTTTATTATTCTGTTGGAATATCCTCATGCATGCGTTTTACTGCCGGACACGGTTCCGTCTTTATTATTCTGTTTGAACATCCTCGGGTCTGCAATTTACACTGACACAGTTCCGATTATTTATTATTCTGTTGAATAACCTATCTATGCAAGCAATCGCATGAATGGTGATTTTTTGTTATTCCATTCTTTATTATACTCATTTGGTTAAAGTTTTGACTTCTATACTCCATGAAATTAGTGGAATATCCATTGATATTTGTGCTTCATCCAGTATCTTTTCATGGAAATATTCTTCCGAGCATTCTTGAATTTTACTCTACAAAGAAGTATCATGTTGATAATTTGGATTTATTAGTTCCTGAATAAATTAATTCTTGAACTTGTTTTATTGAATTCTTATATCATTGTCATCATCCTCATGTTTATATTTTTTGAAAGTCATATGTGGCCTGTAGTGCATGGATAGACTTGGTATGATTATGACCAGGGATTATTCGGTGTAATTATTACCGTAATGTTACAAATGATGTGGTAAAAGTCCTCATTGGCCCATAGTGCATTGATGGGCCGATTTGTTGGCATGATCATGACCATTGATGAATACATCGAATATCCTTGGCCCGTAGTGCATGGATAATTTGTGGTCGTGACCTAATGAATATCCTTGGTAGTAGTGTGGGGATGATGTGGATTATTTATTAAAATTTGAGTCTCGTGATAAAAAGTGATGAAAAACCTTTTAAATCATAAAAGATAGTAGATTTTATTCTCTACTTGACTCTTTTAATGGATTGCTTGTTCATCATTGTTAAACTTGATGTCTATTGTATTTTATCGGTTTAACATTGTTGAAGGCTAATGATAATTTATTCTGCATTATCTTAGTCATAATATTTCTTACTGGACTAGTTGAGCTCACCCTTTCTTTCACTGTTCTCTTCAAGAAATGAGAACATAGCCGGGACTAGTCGGGGAACGGAGTGACGGTCCGAGATGGTGTCTTAGTAGTCCTCACTATTCTATAAAATAGTGTGATAATAAATGTAATGAGGACTTATTCTGAGAGTGGATATTGTCTAGAAGACAATATTTGTATTAAAACTCACAGCTCTTGTTGTATATTTAAGATTGTATTTGTATTCTATACCATGTATTTGGTGACTCATAATAGGTGATGTATACCTATTTTGGGGGCGTCACATTAACAATGTTTAGAAGTTCTGTCAAGGAGAGGTTTGGTCACCTAATTGCGCGTCAATAGGAAGAAATCCTTATCGGAAAGCCCCCTCTTTCCTGGGAACGACCTGGTTGTGAAATATTGAGAGTTATAATATTAATGATGAATAAGTTCGTGTTGATTAAAGATGAAATTGATAGTTCTATTGTGTGGAAATTATTAGTGTTAGTGAAAATCGATATTTATTTCGATAATAATTGATGTCTGGAGGTTATATTAACCAATCGGATAATTCACTGGATAAATGAGCAATTAATTGCTATTAATTCACATGCTTATAACTATGTGTTCAAATGTGTGTACTATTAATTCACATGATTTACTATTAGGGGAGTTGATGCAAGATTGATAATACTTGCATGACTAAATTAAAAATAGAGGTATAGATGAAGGTACTATACTATAATTAATTTTTTCACATGTTTAGAACTATTGAGTCAGATGATTTACTATTAATTCACATGATTTACTATTAGGGGAGGTGGTGCAAGTTTGATAATACTTGCAGGACTAAATTAAAAATAAAGAAAAAGAGGAAGGTATTATACTGTAATATTTCGAGACTCAAAACGTGCAATTATCGAAACTATATTTTCCTATAAATAGAAGCTCATTCTTCTTTCATTCTCACCAATTCACTAATTCTCAAAAGAGCAATTATTATAGAGAAATTATAGAGAGAAAGAAGAAGAGAAGTCTGCTACCTCACTATTCCAATATTCAGTTTTCTTCTAAGGTAAGGGGTATTATTTCTTTCGTATTCATGAATTGAGTTATTTTCTTTCAATACTCGTAAGGGTTGTTATTTCATTCTTTATTATTCGCTGAATAACTTGTCTCACGCGACTACCGCATGCCAGTGAATTCTTCATTATTCCATTCTTTATTATTACGTTGGAATAACTCCGCTCTGCGACCACTACAGCATACATGGTGAATTCTTCCATTATTCCATTCTTTATTATTACATTTGGAATAACCTTTTAAGCGATCTACGCATGCATGGTGAATTCTTCTGCTATTCCATTCTTTATTATTCTGTAATTCTGGAATAACCTATCTACGCGGACTACCGCATGCATGATGAATTCTTCTGTTATTCCATTCTTTATTATTATGTTGGAATAACATGTCTACGCGAACTACCGCATGCATAGTGAATGACCCTTCGTATTCATTCCTTATTAAATTGTGGAAATGATCTGTCTACGTGGATTACCACATGGCGGGTGAAAATCTATTTGTAGTTTCATATATTTTATTATACTCATTTGGTTAAAGTTTTGGCTTCTATACTCCATGAAATTAGTAGAATATCCTTGATATTTGCGCTACATCCAGTATCTTTTCATGGAAATATTCTTTTGAGCATTCTTGAATTTTACTCCACAAAGCAGTATCATATTGACAATTTGGACGTTATTGATTTCTGGATAAATTAAATTATAAATCTTTAAAATTTATCCTTGAACTTGTTTTATTGAATTATTATGTCATTGTCAACATCCTCATGCTTATATTGTGATGAAATTCAACTTTGGCTTACGTGCATAGATGGTCTTGGTATGATTATGGTCGGGGATTATTCGGAATAATCATGACCGTAATGTAACGAATGATGTGTTAAAAGTCCTCATTGGCCTGTAGTTCATTGATGGACAGTTGTTGGTATGATTATGACCAAGGATTATTCGGTATAATCACGACCATTGATGATTACATGAATATCCTTGGTCGTGGTGCAGGGATGATTTAATTTTATTTATTAAGCTGAGTCTCAGCGATAAATTTGATGAAAAACTTTTTAAATCATAGAAGATAGTAGATATCATGCTCTACTTGACTCTTCTAATGAATTGCTTATTCCACTGCAGTTGTTGATCTAAAACTTATGGTCTATTATATTCTATCAGTTGTTATACTATTGAAGGCTAAGGATAAATTATTCTGCATTATCTTAGTCATAATATTTCTTACTGGGCTAGTTGAGCTCACCCTTTTCTTACATTGTTCTCTTCAGGAAATGAGAATATAGCTGGGACGAGTCGGGGAATGGAGTAATGGTCCAAGATAAGTGGCTTTAGTAGTCCTCACTATTCTATGAAATAGTGTGATAATAATTGTAATGAGGACTTCATTGAGTGTGGATATTGTCTAGATGACAATATTCGTTTTAAAAACTCAGCTATGTTTTGTCGTATTTTTACACGACAGTTGTATTAAAGAAGTTTGTATTTGATTTATGTACCATGTATTTTCGACTCAAGATGGATGATGTATACCTATTTTGGGGGCGTCACAGTTGGTATTAAATCTTAGGGATATGATCCTTGGCTGAGATGAGAGACAAGAACTAGGAGGGGAGAGACGGGGAATTCCTTCGCTAGTATGACCTACCTAAGTTTATTTGGTATTTAATTGGTCGGTCAGAGTATAGGGATAATATGTGACATGTCAATTAACCCTTGTTTTGTGACAGTGTTTGAGAATGGCATCTAAAAATGTTGAAATCAGCAATAAAGCACATGAGACCGTTGAGTCACCAACGATCAATACCCAGGATAATGTGCAATAGGAAGAGAATAATCCACAGGTAAACAACAACACCAATCGGATGATGAATGATGGGATGTTTAGAGGCTTTATGCAATTCATGCAACCTCAGGTGAGAGAGACTCCTGTTCAAAATACAGGTGGAAACACTGGCAACTCTTGGATGGTCATCGCTAAGCAGTTCAAGGAGTTGGGACCACTGGAGTTTTTAGGAGAGCCAAAACCACTTAAGGTGGAGACGTGGATAAAGCAGATCACCAAGATATTTGATGTCTTGGGATGCTCCAAGGAGCAAAAAGTTCCCTTTTCCACCTTCATGTTGCGAGGAGAGGCGGATTACTGGTGGGAATTAGTAAAACATACCCAGCCTGCCGTACTGAAGATTTCTTGGGAGAAGTTCCAAGAACTGTTCAATGACAAGTACTTTCCCAAAAGTATTCTTCATATAAAGGAGGTGGAGTTTATTAAGTTGGAGCAAAACAATATGACCGTGGCACAGTACGAGGGTAAGTTTGCGAAGTTATCCCGATTTGCATCCCATTTGGTCGATAATGAGGAGCGAATGTTTCTAAGAGGTTTGAAACCTGAAATACGTTAATACCTCATTTCTCACAAACTTTGTTTATATTCCGATGTTGTAAATAGGGCTCAGTTATTGGAGTGCGATTAAGGCTGTAAACAAGCCAACACATTTCGGGCTCAATTCTATTAGAATAACCTGTCTACGCGGACTACCGCATGCCTGGTGAATTCTTCTGTTATTCCATTCTTTATTATTTTGTTGTAATAACCTGTCTATGTGGACTACCGCATGAATGGTGAATTCTTCTGTTATTCCATTCTTTATTATTACATTGAATAACTGGGGCTTACGCGACTACCGCATGCATGGTGAATTCTTCTGTTATTCCATTCTTTATTATTCTGTTGGAATAACCTGTCTACGCGGACTACCGCATGCATGGTGAATTCTTATGTTATTCCATTCTTTATTATTCTATTGGAATAACCTATCTACGCGGACTACCGCATGCATGGTGAATTCTTCTATTATTCCATTCTTTATTATTCTGTTGGAATAAATTGTCTACGTGGACTATCGCATGCATGGTGAATGACCCTTCATATTCATTTCTTATTAAATTATGGAAATGATCTGTCTACGTGGATTACTGCATGGCGGTGAAAATCCATTTGCAGTTTCATATATTCTATTATACTCATTTGGTTAAAGTTTTGGCTTCTATACTCCATGAAATTAGTAGAATATCCTTGATATTTGCGCTTCATCCAGTATCTTTGGAAATATTCTTCAGAGCATTCTTGAATTTTACTCCACAAAGCAGTATCATGTTGACAATTTGGACGTTATTGATTTCTGGATAAATTAAATTATAAATCTTTAAAATGTATCCTTGAACTTGTTTTATTGAATTATTATGTCATTGTCATCATCCTCATGCTTATATTGTGATGAAAGTCATCTTTGGATTACGTGCATAAATGGACTAGGTATGATTATGACCAGGGATTATTCGGTATAATCATGACCGTAATGTAATGAATGATGTGGTAAAAGTCCTCATTGGCCTGTAGTTCATTATTCGGTATAATCATGACCATTGATGATTACATGAATATCCTTGGCCGTGGTGCAGGGATGATTCGATTTTATTTATTAAGTTGAGTCTTAGCGATAAATTTGATGAAAAACTTTTTAAATTATAGAAGATAGTAGATATCATGCTCTACTTGACTCTTCTAATGGATTGCTTGTTCCGCTGCAGTTGTTGATCTAAAACTTGTTGTCTATTATATTCTATCAGTTGTTATACTGTTGAAGGCTAAGGATAATTTATTCTGCATTATCTTAGTCATAATATTTCTTACTGGACTAGTTGAGCTCACCCTTTTCTTTCATTGTTCTCTTCAGGAAATGAGAATATGGCTGGGATGAGTCGGGGAATGGAGTAATGGTCCAGGATAAGTGGCTTTAGTAGTCCACACTATTCTATGAAATAGTGTGATAATAATTGTAATGAGGACTTTATTGAGTGTGGATATTGTCTAGATGACAATATTCATTTTAAAAACTCAGCTATGTTTTGTCGTATTTTTACACGACAGTTGTATTAAAGAAGTTTGTATTTGATTTCTGTACCATGTATTTGGCGACTCAAGATGGGTGATGTATACCTATTTTGGGGGCGTCACATACAAGACAAACTTTTAAACTCTTATCATAAGTAACTAAGTCATGAAAATCCACTTTTCAAGATCAGAAAGTATATCATGTAGCATTCATGTATGTTAACTTTAACATAACAAGCTTTTTCTTGAAAACTTCTCTAACACAAGGTCTAACAAGTTTGGTCATGAACAAAGGCACTTTAACTACTATATTATGCTCCTTTATATTTGAGATCGTTCCTGTATATAACATATTAAGTTCAGAACTTGTAGGACAAGAATTTCATCAAAGTTTGTTTTTAAACTTTAAGTTTTTATTACAAATTCTCTCACTAAAACATATTGATCACTTCATACTACATAAGAAAACTCTATATCTCATGCTATACTCCTTTTTAGGTATATATCTATATCATGATACCAAGTTCTCAACACACAGCATCAACAACACCAAAGAATCGATTATGGGATACTTGGTAGCAATTGCTACCGCACCCTAATACAAATAGGGGCAATTGCGCCATACCCTGGAATGAGCGATAACTTGCTCTGTTTTGCAGAGCATCAAACCACTTTGATTCTTTTTAGTTTAAACATGTTCCAATCTACCAATAAAGAGTTTATACATGTAAACCTACTTCATAAACACATTATGGCATGCTAATTCACCTTGATTAACAGAGAATTTCAAGTAATTCCTAAGAATTTGACAAACCCAACTAAGAACAAAAGTTTGAATTTTATACCTCTTGGAGCTTAATAAACTTAGTTTCCTCCTTCTGAACATACTAATCTCTTCTTTGGATCACAACTCTCTCAATTTTCAATTTATCAGAGGTTCCACAAACAAAACAAAAATCAACATAAACTCTGAGAATTGGACTACTCTTTATAGAAGAACTTTGGACTGGGAATTAGCTTTGCATGAAAGGTTGAGACTGGAATGTAGAAGAAGAATACACTGGTTCACAAGGGTTTGTTCAACCACCCACCATCAGCTATCTTCCTAGCCAATGATCACAGACTTAGAAGTTACATATTTTAGTTTTAGGCTATTGTTCATGTACTATTGTGTCACTCAATTTGGGACAAGAGCAAATATCAGCAATAAGTTTAGTTCAGTTACCTTAACTCCCAAAGATATAATCTTAATGTACAATTGTTACCATATTAGGAAATTTAGGGATTATTTATGTACTCATATCATATAATCCATGTACATTAAATACACGCAATAAAATACACAGTTAGGTATTATTGACCGGGTATCTCCATAATTATATTTTACTACTCACATAACCATATCATAACATTATTTAATATTATCTGTCCAGTTTACACACATAATTTCTCTTTCCAATTTCTGAAATACACAGATTGGACATCAAGGCCTTGATTCATTCCATTTTGTCTTCTTTGGAGGGCGCAATTACGTGGTCCCCTAATAGTGCCAAAATGGGTTAGCTTCTAGCCAGTTCCAATTTCTATCACCACATAAGTTCTATATGATATAATTTAACTTCTATAGTGGTGATATACCCATAATTGAAATGAATCAATATGTTCAAATCATGTTACTATATTCAAATAAACTGAATATTTAATCATTAAGAATCCTATAAATTCTTTGATATTTTTGCTCTTAGGGTTAGTCCACTAATTTAAATAACTATTAGTGGCTCCCTTTAATCATTTCATAAATTCACATAACCACATAAGGTTTAAATAGACTAACAAAATTAACTCATAAAAATTAAATCACATATTTAATTAATAAGGAGTTTAAAATTCACGAACATTACAAATCTAGCCCATAGAAAAATCCAGAAAACAAATTAGATTCGAGTAAATCTAAGCATTCTAGCTTCAACGGTTCCAGTTTAGTCACCATGAACCGGTTAAAGTGAGAAATATTCAAATTTAGGCAAATCAAACTCGCAGGCTAATAAACAGTTATATATATATAAGTTGTAAATATGTATATATATATATATATATATGTGTGTGTGTGTGTGTGTATATAAAAGCGGTAAATGGCCACGAAGTGATCTCCAGTGACGAATATATATATATATATATATATATATATATATATATATATATAATAATGTGTGTGTGTGTGTGTGTGTGTGTATAAGTATTTATATATATATATATAAAAAGCAATAAAAGCCACGGATTGATGATCCGGGCATACACACACAACACGACTCTCAACATGAATAGATATGTATGTATACAAGTGAGAAAAAGCTTAAAAATCTGAAATATCTTATAGTAGGCTGTCAAGAAGACTTCAGATAGCTTTTGATGCCTGAAAACTCAGTTTCCACCGGTTAAATTTTAGTATGTTATAAAACACGAGCTCACAAGTGTTTAGAAAAAAGAAGCACTCAATTTGGAGCACTATAGAAGTGTGTACAAAGTGAAATGAACAGGGTTTCCTCACCTCTTTTTTTAAAATGGCCACCCCAAGCCCTCTATTTATAGAAGGAGGAGCTGCGGGTCTTCCTGCAGCTGCCCAGGGTGCCCCGGGCTCTGCATGTCTTGCCTTCTCGAAGAACGTGCACTCGTGCAATGCGTTGTCCGCTTGAACCTTCATAACTTCCAATTTGGACATCCGATTGAGACATGCTATACCTTTCTGGAATGCTGTTGACGAGATCTACACAATGACATGGGATAAGAGGTTGTACGAAGCCGGAAATATGGGTCCATCATTAAATCTTCAAGTCTTCAAATTCTATTCGGTGTGTTGTCTTGCGTAATAGTCACTCGGGATTTGAGCTATGGTTCATGTGGGACACTTCTGTATGAAATATGGATTGAACTGGTGTTGAGACAGCGTGAATGTAGTATTGAGGTAGCAAAATGATGATTTTACCCCTTATCAGGGTTATCTCCGACTCTGGGCTGATGTAGCAATCGTTGCTCAGGGTTATCTCTGAGATTGGGCTGTTGTGAGTGTTGAATGTCCTTAGGGGTGTTTTTGAGGTGTGCTTGACCTCCTAGGGTTATTTTTGGGGTTGGAAATGAGTGCCTCGGGGCTGTCTCTGAGGTTGGAACTGACTTCTCCGGGGTTATCTTCGGAACTGGAACTGCATTCCTCGGGGTTGTCTCGGAGGTTGGAACTGAATCTCTTGGGGTTTTCATCGGAACTGCAACTGAGTATCTTGGGGTTGTCTCAAGATTGAAAACTGAGTATCCTGGTGTTGTCTCCGGGATTGAGCTGATTTGACTTCTAGGGTTGTCTCTGGAAAACGATTTTGCCCTCCTGCAAGGTTAGTAACAGGAATGCAAAATTTTGAGTGTTTACTGATGCCCCTCTTTATCATATTCATGCAATGCAATGGCATGGATAGGAAAAGATCGCTAGACACTTGAAATATAACAAGAAAATTATGATGCAATGTACTGCAACATGATGCAAATGTATATTGAATGCATGAAATGGAGGCTACTCCATGAAATAAGACCAGAGGATGTTGACATTAGGGTTATCACCAAGGTCCTTAATCCTTAGTGCAGACTTTCCACCACAGATGTTATTCCCATGTACAAGAGACTCTGGGGGGAATTGTGTTCTGTCTGATGAAGATTTGTATAACAAATTCTATCATCGATCCTCCCTGATGATGATGATTTTCCTTAGTTTATTTCGCCAGGTCTTTCCAGCGCTCTATTGGAGTTACTGCCAACATTTTGTGTTGTCAAGGCTGCCTGACCTTTGTTGAAATGTACTTCAACGACTAATATCATCAGACCATTTCTGATGCTTCGTAAGACTTACTTGCCAACAGCAAAAAACGTCAAGGCTGCTTGACCTTTGCTGAAATGTACTTCAATGGCAGAATATCATCGGACCACCCCCGATGCTTCGCTAGGTTTAATTGTTAAAGGTTAAAAACATCAAGGTTGTTTGACTTTTGCTGAAATGTACTTCAACGGTGACCATCATCAGACCATCTTCGATGCTTCGCTGGGTTTAATTACCAACGGCTAAAAACGTCAAGTCTACTTGACCTTCATTGAAATGTACTTCAACGGTGAAGTTTGTATGAAGCCTCCGCTGGGGAGCGGTTTGAAAGGTATGGTTGAAATTAAAATCATAACCCTAAGTTAATGGCATCGGACCTTTGTGAGGTTTTGCCAAATGTAGTTTGCAACGACTGTGATCATCGGCTTTATGAACCTTGTGTTTGGGCAAATACCAATGAGCATATGTAGACCTGCAATTTGGTCTCTAAAAATCAGGATTTCAGGCTTTTCCGCTTAATCGCGTAACATCTTTTTTCCTAATTTAACTTTTCAGCTTATGGGACCTCCTTAGCAACTCAAATTGGATCGAGCCGGAGGGGGTAGGACCCAGCTAGGATAGCCGTAGGTGGACCTGTGGCAGCCGCAGGTAGGCCTGCGGTCATCCGTAGGTCTATTTGAGGCAGCTTTCCCTTTCACAAGTCATTTTCTTTTGACGCCACACAGGGAATCCTAGAGTTTTTCTTCAGATCTACTGAGTTCGGGCTGTTTTCTGCAAAATCCATCACCGTACAAGTGTTCTATATTATCCTGGTAACGTATGCATGTCTTCTTTTCCAGTTTTGTCCGTTGGTAAATGAGTTATCACATGAAATGCTTCTAAACACGCAGTAGTGAATATGCATGCTCATATGACTTGATAAAAAAATATTCAACATAGTAAATGTTAGTATTTAACCATGCTGAACATATTGATGTGAAAAAAATTTGCTTTTGAAGCAGTCAAATTGGCACCTTTTTTTGTTATTTCTTGTCTTATTTGAGGACAAAGGAGCAAAGGTTGTAAAGCAAAGTAATCCTGGTAATTAGACTACCCTTATGGATTATGACTTTGATATTTTTATGCATATAGGATGTTTATGACTGTGGATTGGGGTGCTACTGAATGGCCACCTAGTCATGCCTATGTGCATGTGGATAATCTTTTTTACAAAGGAGACTGGCGAAATTTTAACATTAGCCTAGGAATTTAATGAATCATGCATTTTTAACTCTACTATAGTTGTATGCTAAAGTAATGCATGCAT
The DNA here is from genome assembly GCA_020205615.1 of Panax quinquefolius. Taxonomy (NCBI): domain Eukaryota; kingdom Viridiplantae; phylum Streptophyta; class Magnoliopsida; order Apiales; family Araliaceae; genus Panax; species Panax quinquefolius. The sequence goes on from CM035155.1 coordinate 51,934,462, forward strand.
ATAGACATAAAATGCATTTAAAAAGCTCCAAGTTAGAATTTACCACACCCTTTCTGAGGTGATTTGGAGACTTGTGTCCAGATATATGGATCAAAACCAGCTGAGTAGCTCCCATAGGACCTCTTTAGGTATGAGAAGGAAAGCTTTTGATGTGCCTCAGCCCGACAACCTCTTCGGTTGACGGAGTCAATAATTCGTCTTGTCCAGGTTGAGGTACTGGATGTTGAGGACGAGGAGGAGGATGTACCGGTTGCGGCTTCTGCTACTTTTATTCCCCGCAGGGAGTTACCAGCCATAAATGTGATGAATCTAGATCTTTTGGATGATTTGAGTCACCACCCCTCGATCTATTTACATGCGAACGAGGTAAAAGTTCTGTTTGATCTTCCTTTTTCCTATTAATGAGGAGCCAGGATTCTGATGTTGATTTGCATTGTGATGCAGGTTCCCGGATTTACACAGCCTCAAGAGAACTGATTTAGTATACACTCTCTGTACCAGACTCTTCATCCAGAGTACCGAGAGATTATGCATGCTTGGGGTTTTGAGGCATTCTTTTCTATCCTCCCCCATCGTTATCCCTGGGGTTATCTCAGAGCATTGTCTGAGCGATGGTTTCACCAGACTCAGTCTCTCCATTTACTGGATTGCGAGGTGATGATAACGCCAATGGATTGGCAATTTATCATCGGTAAGGAGTTTGGAGGGGCACCAGTGCCTTGTGTGGCTGACATTTCCCCTACTGCTGTCAGATCCTTGCTAGAAGTCCAGGCTGAGGCATTCAAAGATAGGACAGTCCGTGCTGGTCCTTTGAGTGTAGATGCAACAATTGGGGCATTGAATGAGCCATTGCCCGATGATAGGAGAGTCAGGGATTGCATTCTTCGGCGATTGTTCCTGGTCATCCTCCGGGGTTGTTTCCTAGCGGATAACTCTTCTACGGTGTCGTTCGCTTTAGTTAGCGCCACACGGGAGATGGACCGTATTGGAGAGTTTGATTGGGGCTCCTATACCTTTGCCTATTTCCTCAAGGGAATGCGCATGCATTCGTAGGGCTTGACAGAGGCTTGGCTAGGATTTTACCCATTTCTGCTGGTGAGTATTTCTCTTTTGATTTCCATTGTACATGTTAAGAGTGTTGACTGACCGCAGATATTTGCCCTTGTGTTGGCAGTTTTGGGCCTATGAGAGGCTTCCATGTCTACATCCCATTAGCCTATTAGGTTTAGATACCTATCCACGGGAATGGTGATGGCATCACTCCACGCTGGTGGAGGTTCCTATAGTTAAGGGTTTCACACATTCTCACTTACAGTTGGAGCTGTTGACAGCCATTGTCATTACGTGGGGTCCTTACTCTAAGGACCACTTGACAGTTATCTTTGAGGGTGGTTTCCCGACTGGTGTCGAGCATGTGATGTCCACCCGTCGGATTCCTCTCTTCACAGATGAAGGATGGGAGCTTTATTTAGGAGAGCTTGTTATCAGGAGTATCACAGAAGAGATCCGTATACCGATCTGTCCTTCTGCATGGCATTATTGGCCTGTGTCGCCGCCACCGATCAGATATATCTCGTTAGTAGGAGTTAATGGCTTTAATTTGTTAGAGAGACCGTTCACTCAAGATGCATTCTACCGTTGATGCTCTCCTCGTACCATCAGAGCTCAGACCCGCGCCACATAGTTCATGGGGGATATGGTTCCTGGCTCCGTCATGATGGCAGATTGGATTGCCTGCATCTGAGAGCCTACTCATTTAACGTAGATTGATAGCTTAACCCAACAGTTGGACTGAGCGCATTTTTTCATCCGGCATTTGGGCAGAGATCCTTCAAAGGCGGATACTTTTGATCCTTCCAGCTCAGGGGCTGGCCCTTCAGGTGGCCCATATTCAGATAGTTTTGTCAATACAGATCCTCCATTGTATCAGCCTGATATCCCTCTTGGTAGAGATACCATGACTCAGGAGGAGTTGCATCAGATGGATAGGTTGGATGATGTAAACATCAACACTATTGACTTCTTCTGATGTATTTCTCGCTATATCTTTTGATAGGCCTCTGTTAGATATTGGGTAGTTGTACCCCTTTCTCGTTATATCTTTTGATAGGCCTCTGCTAGTTGTTGGGCGGTTGTGCCCCATTTCCCTATATTTTCCAGCTGTATACAAAGATGATGTATTAGATGATGATGTACTTAGGAATGTATTTATGTTGTTTTCCATTCCTACATCATATTGTCATCTATTATTTATCATGCATGTATTATGTTATATATATGTATGTCCAGAGATGTTCAGCATTGACCCCTGGATGGTCTTATGACACAGCCCCACAGATGTCTTCATCGACAGTTAGCCGTATTGATCACACCCCACTAGTATTGTGGCCTCCTGTTTGAGATCATTGTATGATAGTTTGTCACCCCCAGATCGAGCGACCGTAGATCAGCTGTTGCGGCACTCTGTGACCCTTCTGATGTTCCAGGTTCCATTGGATTTTGTAGAGGGCATGCTGGAGCACTAGGTACCGGTTAGGCAGGTGTTCCGGTTTGAGACCCATGAGTTGACTCATACCTTAGAGGAGTATGAGCGTCTAGCAGATTTTCTACTAGACAGGCTTTGCACTCGGATGGATATAGGAGATATGAGCTGACAGTTTATGACCCTAACTGGTTTGAGGCTTAGAGTGGACCAGGAAGAGATTTCCTCCGGGCATGTAGTGTCTATGCGTTTTTTGATAGACAGATTTGGCTCCTTGGACAGTTATGCGCAGCACTATGGGGATTTCACCACGTCGGAAGATGAGTGGCGTGTTGTCAGAGTAGACGTACTTTTGATGTGTGTAGTATCTTATCTATACATGCCACTATACATGGATCATTTAGACATCAGTGTGATTATGGCAGTACAGGCTCTCCAGGAGGGACATACCATTATACCGATGATTGTGGTAGAGACCTTGAAGTCAGCTACGTATTGCCACACCCATCCTGCAGGGGTATTTACAAGTAGCTCGGTCTTACTATGTGTGGTTTATATCACACCTGAGACCGATTGGCACCTTCCGATGCCATGGGTATTATTTTTCCCATAAGATAGTTATGTCTTACTCCTTTCAGCCGGCGGAGTGAACAGACACTGCTTCCTAGTCGGTTTTCTTGGCATGGATCAAGGATCCATTTGACATTTTGCCGTGTTTAGGACTTAGTTCTCCCTACAGCTTCATTACTCATGCATCTGGCATGTATTATCTTCCTCTGGATGGTTTGAGGGGTATGACAACTTATCATCCACTGGTTATGATGGCTCAGTTCGACCAGTTTTAGGATGGTCATCCCTTTTATGGGGCATTGAGTCAGCGCATGTCATCTCGGCTTTTGTCAGCGGAGGATTTATCTAGAGTTTATGCCTGTTGGGCCCAACGTGAGAGGGCTGATTTTACTACTAGCCATCCGGGCCATTCTACAGAGTATTCTGCATGGATGGAGGAAAAGATTACATCGGCCGAAGTTATATCCACAGAGTCGGGTGTTTATTCTAACAGTGGGGAGCCCATGGAGGACATTGATTCTCCCACTGAGGATGAGCTGTTTGCTGGGTTGATAGCAGCTCTGATTGATTTTCCCAGTATTTCTGCTACAGTGACTCCATATTCTGCAGAGTATTTAGAGAAGAGTCTACACTTGATGACATATGAGAGGGATTAGGCTAGGGCCTTGATGTTGACAGCTCTTTCTGGGAGAGATGTCGCTCTAGTTGAGAGATATGATGCTTTAGCTCGTAGAGATATCGATGTTGTTGAGTGGGACGAGGCTAAATCATCTAGAGATGCAGTTGTTACTGAGTAGGATGGCGTTATATCTGCCCGAGATGCCGCTATTGTAGATAGTACTGCATTAAGGTCCCATACTGCTGATATCATTGCAAAGATGAGCATAGTATCACCATGAAGATGGTTGTGGACCTCTTGGCTCGTGTTGATACCCTTGGGCAGGAGCTCACAGAGTTACCCCTTCTTCGAAGAGTTATGCCATGCTGGATTTGATAGTGCGCATATACACTGATTTATAGATTGGCTTGGATTTTCCTGCACAGACTAGCTTAGCCATTTTTGTCATGTACAGTATATATTGTATATATCAAACAGTATTATATATGGCAAGGAAATATATTTTGATTCACTTCCCTTTTAGTTATGCCTTGTTACTTGCTTGATATTTGCATGTTTCTCCAGGGCTTGTGATCTTGATGTGTTTTGAATTCCCCCTTGATGGATGGACATTGAGATGTCTTGGGATCTTTCAGAATGAATCGTTGAACTGTGTATTCCATAGCCTTTGGTGTCTTGGGACTGGTTTTTATATGTGGTTATGGAGAGGATTGTGGCTTTCCTCTCTTTTATGGATTGGTGTTTCTCTTTGAGGACTCAACCGCAGCATAGATGGTCGCTAGTTCTTCTATTTGTGTGGGGAGACCAGGTATTTCCATCCCTTTGGTCTAAACCGATGACATGTGATTTAAAAGATGATCCCAATATCGTTGACAAGTTTTTGTGTTTTGGTAGGGGCAAGACCGAACCATGAATGGCTGCCTATGTATTCCCATTGAAAAAGGGAGATCAGGTCTGCGTAGTTCGAACCTAGTGTGAAAAGGTTCAAAGTTGTAAATGGAGAAAAGGGTGTAGAGATGTTTTTGTTTTTTCTGGAGTTAGACCGGACCATAAAAATGGTTGTCTACATACTCTCATGTATTGGAGAGATCAGGTCTGCGTAGTTCGCCCCTGGAGGGACAGACTGCAGATGTGAAAAGTTTTATCCCTAGTGGGATAAACTGAAGGTGTGAAATGTTTGATCCCTGGTCGGACAAACTGAAGGTGTGAAAAGTTTTGATCCCTGGTGGGACAAACTAAAGGTGTGAAAGGTTTTGAAAACCTAAGTTGAATGATGGATCTGATGATCCAGAACCAGGCTGCTGGTTTTAAAGTGTGTTTATCTCTGATGGGGCAAATAGATGTGAAGAAAGGTTGTATGTAGGGTTTTGAAAACCTGAACTGACTGGGGATCTGATGATCTAGGACCAGGATGTTGGTTTGTAGATAACTTCAAACATAGTATCGTTTCACGGTGTCTGAGTTGATGAGTTGTGGAAATTCATCGCCATCCATTTCTTGTAATCTGAGGGCTCCTCTTGTCAATACCTCCTTGACAACAAACGGGCCTTCCCAGTTTGGAGCAAATTTTCCTTTGGATTGATCTTGGTTGTCAAGAACCTTTTTTAAGACCAAGTCATGTTCTTTGAATTATTGTAGCCAAACTTTCTTGTTGTAGGATCTAACAATCCTCTGTTGATATAACTGACCATAGAAGATGGTTGCGACCCGCCTTTCATCTATTAAAGACAATTGGTGGTACCTATCTTGTAACCATTGGTCTTCATCTAGTTGAGCATCTATCAATACTCTGAGGGATTCCATTTCCACTTCTATGGGGAGCACTGCTTCCATACCATAGGTTATTGAGTAAGGGGTTGCCTCAGTGAAAGTGCGCATTGACATTCTGTAGGCTAACAGAGTCAGAGGCAACAGGTCAGGCCATCCTTTGTGATTGGAGGACATCTTTTGCATGATCTTTTTGATATTCATATTAGCTGCTTCAACAGCACCATTCATCTTTGGATGATATATAACGGAGTTGAGATGTTTGATGTGGAATTTACTGCATAATTCCTCCATTATTTGGTTGTTAACGTTTTTAGAATTGTCTGACACAATCACCTCTGGTTGTCCATATCGATAAATGACATTATTTCTAATGAAACCAATGATAACTTCTTTAGTAACCCGGGGGGAAGAGTCTGCTTCTACCCACTTGGTGAAGTAGTTGTTCATGGTGAAGATAAACCGATGCCCATTACTGGCTTTGGGCTCGATGGGCCCGATCACGTCCATTCCCCATATTGAGAAGGGCCCGGGCGAACTCATATTATGGAGCTCCCTTGGAGGGGCGTGGATAGCATTCCCATGAATTTGGAATTGGTAACATCTCCTGACGTGATCATCACAGTTAGCCTTGAGAGAGAGCCAGTAATGCCATGTTCTTAGGATTTTCTTGACAAGTAGATGGCCGCTCATGTGTGAGCCACATACTCCACCATGTATTTCATCCATGAGCCTCTGAGCTTGGTCTTTATCCAGACATCTGAGAAGACCTAGTCCTGCAGCTCTTTTATAGAGTGCATCTCCGCTTAGGAAAAATTTCATAGCTATTCGATGGATCCGCTTTCTTCCAGCCTAACTCGCCTCAGCGGTTATAGATCCATCTCGCAGATACTCCTTGATATGCTAATACCAAGGGTGTTGGATGGGAGGTAGCTCATTCATACTTCTCCAATGTAGTTCCCGTAAGCTGGTGCCTTTTGCTAGGCAAATGCGATATTTGGCATGTCTTCCTTATCAAGTATGTTGATCAAGGAGGCCAAAGTTGCTAGTGCATTTGCAAAGTCATTCCTATTCTGAGGAACGTGGAGGAAGGATATTTCTTCAAACTCCGACGCCATCTGGATAACCTGCCGATGGTAAGGCAGCTGTAGTTCTTTGGTGTGATAGATCCCAGTGATTTGTTTGATTACCAATTCAAAATCTCCAAAGACAGTTAATCCTATGATGCCCATGGATTGGTAAAGTTTTAACCCTATGATACAGCCTTCGTACTCAGCTATGTTATTGGTGCTGGCAAACTGTAATTTGACGGTAACAGGATACTACTCCCCATAATGGATACTAGAACTGCTCCAGCCCCAGAACCCTCCATGTTTACAGCTCCATCAAAATACATCTTCCATGATTGGTGTGTATCATCCCGATGGTGTTGCTGAACTGTCTTATCCCGTCATCGGGGAAGTATGTTTCCAAAGGTTTAAAATCCCCTGAAGGTGCGGAGGCCAGTTGATTTGCAATTCCTTGCCCTTTGATAGACTTTTGAGTTACGTAAACAATGTCAAATTTCTGTAGGATCAACTACCATTTGGACAGTCGATAATTCAATATGGGTTTGCTGAACACGTACTTGAGAGGATCTATACGAGATATAAGATGGGTTGTGTGACCATGGAGGTAATGTTGTAACCTCATGGAAGCCCATGCTAAAGCACAACAATTTTTCTCAATCAGAGTGTACTTGTGTTCACTGCTGCTGAATCTTTTGCTGAGGTAGTAGATAGCTCTTTCTTGGCCTCTATCATCTTTCTGTCCCAGCATGTAGCCCATAGCATTGTCATTGATTGACTGGTACATAAACAGGGGAACACCATCCCTGGGAGGTACCAAAACAGGAGCTTTGATTACCTGCTCTTTGATTGCAAGGAAGGCTTTCTGACACTCATCATTCCATTTCATGGAGGAGTTCTTCCTTAAAAAATTGAAGATGGGTTCATAGGTTGCTGTGAGTTGGGAGATGAATCGGCTGATAAAGTTGATTCTTCCCAAAAATCCCCGTATTTCCTTCTCTGTCCGGGGTATGGGCATTTCCGTGATGGCCTGGATTTTTGTGGGATCCAGCTCAATGCCATTGTGGCTTACTAGGAATCCTAGCAATTTGCCTGATTTAAACGAAAAAGGTGCACTTGGCTGGGTTCAGCTTCAAGTTGTACTTACGCAACCTTTTGAAGAGCTTTTTGAGATGATCTAGGTGGTCTTCTTCCCTTCGAGATTTGACAATGATGTCATCCACATAGACTTATATCTCTTTGTGTATTAGATCATGGAAAAGAGTCATCATGGTTCGCTGATAGGTAGCTCCAGCATTTTTGAGGCCGAATGACAACCGTCTTTAGCAAAAGGTTCCCCAAGAAGTGATGAATGCAGTTTTCTCACGATTCTCTTCAGCAACCATGATTTGATGGTACCCCACAAAACAATTAGCAAAAGAGTACATGTCATATTGAGCTGTATTGTCAATGAGTATGTGGATGAATGGCACGAGAAAGCTATCTTTGAGATAAACTTTGTTCATATCCTTGTAGTCCACGCAAACTCGCACTTTTCTTCTAGGTTTATGCACAGGGACTATGTTGGATAGCCACTCAGGGTATGTTGATACCATGATAATGCCGGCTTGAAATTGTTTCACAATTTCTTCTTTAACTTTTAAACTCCACTCATGTTTTAATCGCCTAAATTTCTGCCTGACTGGCTTAAATCCCTCTTTGATGGGAAGGCGATGAATGATGATGTCAGTTGATAAAATGACCATATCTTCATGAGACCATGCAAAAAATCCTGGAATTGGGTCAATAGAGTAACCATGTCATTCCTTTGGTTTGGAGCAAGGTCCGTACCAATCTGGATTTATTTGGGGTTTTCTTAGGTTCCAAGGTTAAAAGAGGTGGTTTGATCAAGATTTGGCTTGGGTTTGTCTTCGACCCATTCTTTGATCTCCTGAGGTATCTCATAGTCCTCTTGTTCAATCTCCATCAAGTTTGAGTCTAACTTTACATCAAAGTTATAGTCCTTGTGAAGAATATATACCTCATCAGCACACATCTAACTTTAGAGTCCTGAAACAAAATGATTTCACTTAATATATGAAACTGTTCAATCATACAAAGTGTTAGCATGAAATGACAAAAATAACTGCTAATATTATACAAAAAAAGTAAGCAGTTATTGTTATCTACAGGGTAGAGGGAGTTTCTGCCCTTTTTACCCTAGTTGGCAAATGCAAGGAGTGCTGCTCCAATTGCCAAGGGTCAAGTCCTGGTGGACAGCTGTGATGAAGGGGCTGTTATCGTCCTCCATCTCTTGAATGATGACCATGATGTCTGTGCAATCATCATCTGGAATATCTCTATCCATACCCTCCGTATGGACCAGGACGCACATGTTTGACTGATGTTTATTTATCTCTTGTTTGCGCCTTTGATTCCTTTCCTCTGCCTCCGAGTCTGAAATCAGAACTTCTTTTCCTTTAACCGGTATTGTCTTAGGAAACAGCATGGCTACCACAGGGGTAGGAACCTTTAATAAAGTCTGTACAGGGTTATCACCTATAGGTTTAGGCAGACGCCTTATGGATGAAGGAACCTGTTTATGCTTATGCGGGTTCCTATGACTGGACCCGAAAGAATAGCCTAGTCCTGTTGTCCCTATCTGGCTGGGAACTTGTATTGGGCATTTGATTCCCTAATGATCCTTTCCTAACCCCTGTCCAGGTTGAAAGCCCAAGGATATCATCTCTTGACTTGCCGATATTGCCTCGGCAGAAACTCTGGGTTTTAGAGGTGGCGCCCCAATGGGTTGATAGTGAGTGTTGCTCACCTCAAGGGCTTAGAAGCTGATAGGTTCAACTTTTGCATTGAAACTGATAAGGGGTATATCACTTTGAACAGGACATTCTGGCTCAGCACTGACAGTGACCATACTACTGTTAATGATATATTTGAGTTGCTGATGAAGAGTGGATGGGACGGCTCCGACCATATGAATCCAAGGTCTCCCCAACAGTAAATTGTATCATGTAGTGATCTTGAGTACTTGGAAGGATATATAGAATGTTTGTGGACCGATTTCCAAGGAAACTCAATCTCTCTGATAGCATTTCGCAAAGATCCATTAAAAGCTTTGATGATTGTATGGCTGCTTCGAATCCTGTTGAGATTGATGTTCGTTTTTTCTAATGTGGCATAAGGGCAGATGTTTAGGGATGATCCTCCATCTATTAGCACTCCTCCTACCACATATCCAGAAGACATAACTGTAACGCCCCCAAAATAGGTCTAATCTACCCAACCCATTCTGGGTTTCCACAAAATACACTCAACACAATTTCTAAAAACAAACTTCATTAATACAATTATCATACTGTCATGCAAAATACAACAACACATAGGCTGTGAGTTTTAACATGGATATTATCTCATAGACAGTATCCAAACTCAAATTATTACAATGCCATATAAAATATAGTAGCAAATATTTCAAGACCCCAAAGAAAAATGAGAAGATTACTATCATGTTCATTCTAATGAGGTGTACCTTTGACGCTTTCAAAGTTGGGTTCTCATCACCCTATTGTTGTTCACCAAAATCAACGGTTAAATGACGTATAATATATGACACACCCATCTTAGGTTCTCAATAGAATTATATGTTGTTTTATAATGTATTGGGAAACTTCCACAGTCTCGGACCATCACATTATTCCCTTGTTATCCCCACTCGACCTAGCTACACTCTTATTACCTAAAAGGAATTGTAAAGAAAAAGGGTGAGCACAAATAGCCCAGTAAAGAATATTATGACTAAGATAAATAATTTATCAATAGCCTTCATCAGTAATAAATTAGAGATTTAGAACATATGGTAGATAATAAAAGTTTTCAACCATAATTGCAGCGAAATCAACAATCCATTAAAAGAGTCAAGTAGAATATAATGTCTACTGTAAGACCCCAACTTTTATGAATAAAGATGAATTTTCTATAATTATCATTTTTTAAATATTATGGAATGAATTTGATATAATGTTATAGTTGTGGGTAATAGTTATAAATTTTGCAAAGTACGCAAGTTGTTATATAATATTCGATTGGTCGGGGAATATTCATTTTAACAGGGAATATTCTTACGACGGCACAATCATTGGTGGACCCCATAACGAAATTATTGTCGGATTGTGAAAACGATAAAAATATTTTATGAAAATAACGGCGGAAGTTTTATCGTTAACTGTTGAAACACCCGATGTTAAAAGTACAGGAATACGCGTGGTTGCATAGTAGCACATGGTATTGATTATTGATGCTTACGTGAGAAGTCACTCAGTTTTTTTCAATTATTGCTTCAGTAATTGTTGCATAGTATCTCACGTTAATTGATTCAATTATTGTCGATATTTTATATATTATTAAATCAATAATTGAGACGATGAAGTTATTAATATTATTATTTCCAATATTAACGATGTCTAGAAATTCTGCCAAGGAGAGGTTTGGTCACCTAATTGCGCGCCAATAGGGAGAAATCCTTATTGAAAAGCCCCTCTTTCCGGGAACGACCCTGTCGATTAATAGTGTGAATTATAAATAATGATGATGAAGTTTTGTTTTATTAGTGTTATTAATGTAATAAAATGAGAAAAACTTTTATATAAAATGCAGAATACTTTTATAAAGTTATTCATTTTATTAGACTATAAATAGAATATATTATACTCTATTATGCATAGTGTTTTGTATAGTAAAATCTTTTTATATAAAATATAATACTTTTATAAAGTTATTCATTTTATTAGATTATAAATAGAATATATTATATTTTATTTAAAAGATTTTGTTTTATTAGAATATTTTATAGTAAACCAATCTGGACCATCCGTTTAAAAGTAAATCAATCTGGACCGTCCGTTTAAAAGTAAATCAATTTGGACCGTTCAGGAATTAGTTACTATTTAGTCCATTCTCCTATAAATAAAAGCTTATTCCTTCATTATTTCTTACGAATTCACTGAAACTCTAGAGAAAGAAACTATAGAGAGAAAGAAGAAAAGTATTCTGCTACTTCACTACTCCTATATCCAGTTTGTTCTAAGGTAAGGGGTATTATTTCTTTCGTATTCATGAAGAGAACTTCTTTTATTCCATTTTTTTATTATGTTGGAATAACCTGTATACGCGGTCTACCCTATATTTGATGAAATTCTTTTATTATTCCATTCTTTATCATTATGTTGGAATAATCTGTCTATACGAAGTACCGCATATATGGTTAAATTCTTCTGTTATTCCATTCTTTATTATTCTATTGGAACATCCTGTCTGTGCGTTTATACATGATCTGGTTCCATTATTTATTATTCTGTTGGAACATCTTGTCGATGCGAATTTTGCCTGACCTGGTTCCGTTATTTATTATTCTGTTGGAATATCCTGTTTGTGCGCGTTCGCGACGACACGATTAGATTATTTATTATTACATTGGAATAACTTTTATGCATGCTTGTCTATATCGCATGCACGGTGATTTCTTTTGTTATTCCATTCTTTATTATACTCGGTTGGTTAAAGTTTTGACTTCTATACTCCATGAAATTAGTGGAATATTCTTGATATATGCGCTTCATCCAAAGATCTTTTCATGAAAATATTCTTCTGAGCATTCTTGAATTTTACTCTACAAAGAAGTATCATGTTGACAATTTGGACGTTATTAGTTCTGGATAAATTAATTTTTGAACTTGTTTTATTGAATTCTTATATCATTGTCATCATCCTAATGTTTATATTATGTTGAAAGTCATCTGTGGCCTGTAGTGCATAGATGGACTTGGTATGATTATGACCTGGAATTAATCAGTATAATCATAACCGTAATGTTACAAATGATGTGGTAAAAGTCCTCATTGGCCCGTAGTGCATTGATGGACAGTTGTTGGCATGATCATGACCATTGATGAATACACGAATATCCTTGGCCCATAGTGCATGGATAATTTGTGGTTGTGATACTAATGAATATCCTTGGTCGTAGTGCAGGGATGATGTGGATTATTTATTAAGCTGAGTCCGAGCGATAAAAGTGATGAAAAATCTTTTAAATGATAAAAGATAGTAGATTTTATTCTCTACTTGACTCCTTTAATGGATTACTTGTTCCGCTGTAGTTAAACTTGATGTTTGTTATATTGTATCAGTTTAACACTATTGAAGGCTAACGATAATTTATTCTGTATTATCTTAGTCATAATATTTCTTACTGGGCTAGTTGAGCTCACCCTTTTACTTTCATTGTTCTCTTCAGGAAATGAGAACGTAGCAGGGACTAGTCGGGGAACGGAGGGACGGTCCAGATAATAGCATTAGTAGTCCTCACTATTCTGTTAAATAGTGTAATAATAAATGTAATGAGGACTCAATTGAGTGTGGATATTGTCTAGATGACAATATTTGTATTAAAACTAACAGCATATGTTTTGTCATATTTTACACGACTGTTGTATAATTAAGTTGTATTTGAATTTTGTACCATATATTTGGCGACTCAAGATGGGTGATGTATACCTATTTTGGGGGCGTCATAGTTGGTATAAAAGCTTAGGGATATGATCCCTGGCTAAGATGTGAGACAAGAACTAGGAGGGGAGAGACGGGGAATTCCTTCACTAGTATGACCTACCTAAGTTTATTTGGTATTTAATTGGTCGGTCAGAGTATAGGGATAATATGTGATATGTTAATTAACCCTTGTTTTATGGCAGTATTTGAAAATGACATCCAAGAATGTTGAGAACATCAATCGAGCACGTGAGAGATCGCTTGAGTCTCCACGGATCAATAATCGGGATAATGTGCATCGTGAAGCGACTATCCTCAGGCAAACAACAACAACACTGACTAGATGATGAACGATGGAATTTTCAGAGGCTTTATGCAATTCATGCAACATCAAGCAAGAGTGGCTACTGTAAAAAATGCAGGTGGAAACACTGGCAACTCTCGGACGGTCACCGCTAAGCAGTTCAAGGTACTGGGACCACCAGAGTTTTTTGGATAGCCAAAACCACTTAAGGCGGAGACGTGGATAAAGAAGATCTACAAGATATTTGATGTCTTAGGATGCTCCGAGGAGCAAAAGGTTCCCTTTTCCACCTTCATGTTGCGAGCAGAGGCAGATTATTGGTGGGAATCTGTAAAGCGTACTCAACCTGCCGCACTGAAGATGACTTGGGAGAAGTTCGAAGAATTGTTCAACGACAAGTACTTTTCCGAAAGTATTCATCACATGAAAGAGGTAGAGTTCATCAAGCTGGAGCAAAACAACATGACCGTGTCAAATGCGAAAGCCAAGTTTGCTTAGAGTTGTCCGGTTTAAGTCCCATTTGGTTGATAATGAGGAGAGAATGACGCGAATGTTTCTAAGAGGTTTGAAACCCGAGATACATCAATATCTTATCTCTCATAAACCGTGTTTGTATTTAGATGTTGTTAATAGGGCTCGATGGTGGGAGCGCGATAATGAGTCAACCCAACCAAAAGAGAGCGGTAAACAAAATGATAATACTAGTGATAGCGATCATCGAGCGGTGACAAAGCGTGGAGGAATCAACATGCGAAATGGTAACCACTTGGTGGTAATCATGGTCAAAACAATAAGAATGGACATTTCAAGAAGAGAGATTCAAAATGATGGAAAGACGTCGAAGACTAGCACCCGTTGTTAAGGAAGGAAAACGACCACCTATCACATGCTTCAAATGTTGAGGGGAGGGACACATCAGTCCAAACTGCGCGATGCCATCCAAAGCATGTTATAATTGTGGAAGAGAAGGTCACCTAGCCCGATTTTATCGTTCACCAAGACAAGTTCAATTTAGGATGGAGGCACCAAAGGCGTCCCGAAAAGTCAAAGTCGATGGTGCAAGGAGGCGTTTGTCATGACCTCCCAGAAAGCAAGGAACCCGAACGAGGTCATCACGGGTAAGCTTATCATAAACTCTAGAGAAGTTTATATCTTATTTGATACCGGTTCTACCCATTCTTTTATTTCTCCTACTTGCGCTCAACGTTTAAATTTGACTCCGGAGAAATTAGACTTTGACTTATCTCTTGAAACTCCATTGGAAGAAACCTTCATTACATCCACTGTTTATAAATCTTGTTTGGTTAAAATTGGTACCCTCACATTACATGTCGATCTTATTTCATTGAAAATACTTGCATTTGACGTAATTCTAGGGATTGATTGGTTAACTACTCATCATGCAAAAATTGATTGTTTTCGTAAGGTTGTTAGCTTTCATATTCCTAACCAACCTATTATGCGAATTCAAGCAACCAAACCATTAAAATCAATCATTGTCAACTCAAGCCGTAAAGCTATTCATTTATTGAAAAACGGATGTCAAGCTTTCTTAGCTCATGTCACGGATCTAAACAAAAATACCTTAGTTTTGAATGATATTTCTATTGTTAATGAATTTCCTGACGTATTCCCTGAAGAACTTCCTGGCCTACCCCCAGAGCGTGAAATTGAATTTTGTATCGACCTTGAACCTGGTACATAACCTATTTCTAAAGCCCCATATCGAATGGCTCCTATTGAACTTCAGGAGTTAAAGACCTAACTGCAGGAATTGTTAGACATCGGTTTCATTTGTCCTAGTACGTCTCCTTGGGGTGCTCCTGTTCTATTTGTGATGAAGAAATATGGGAGTATGAGACTTTGTATTGATTATCTGGAGTTGAACCATGTCACTATCAAAAATAGATATCCATTGCCTCGTATTGATGACCTGTTTGACCAGTTGCAAGGCGCCAAATTTTTTTCAAAGATTGATCTTCGTTACGGATATCACCAATTGAAGATTAGAACCGATGACATTCCAAAGACGGCTTTGAAACTTCGATGCGGGCATTATGAATTCCTAGTCATGTCTTTTCGATTAACTAATGCTCCTGCTGCCTTCATGGATATGATGAACCGAGTATTCAAGGAATATTTTGATCACTTTATGGTTGTCTTTATTGATGACATCCTTATTTATTCCAAAAGTCGTAAAGATCATGAGCAACACTTGAGGCTGATACTTCAAAAGCTTTGTGAATATAAGCTTTATGCCAAGTTGAAGAAATGCGAGTTCTGGCTTGAGAAAGTAGCATTCCTTGTGCACATGGTATCAAGTCATGGAATATCTGTTGACCCAACAAAGATTGAAGCTATTCAAAGCTGGGAGCAACCTAAATTAGTGATCGAAATACGTAGCTTTCTAGGCTTAGCTGGTTATTATCGGAGATTCGTAGAAGGATTTTCTCGAATCGCTACACCCTTAACTCAGCTGACTCGGAAAGATACAAAATTTGGTTGGAACGAGGAATGTGAGAAGAGTTTTCAAGAACTCAAGACGAGACTCATTTCAGCACCTGTTCTGATAATACTATCTGGCTCGGAGGGATTTGTCATCTACAGTGATGCTTCAGGCAAAGGGTTAGGATGTATTCTCATGCAACATGGGAAAGTCATAGCTTATGCCTCTCGACAACTAAAAGAATATGAGAGTAATTATTCTACTCATGATCTAGAGTTGGAAGCTGTTGTTTTTGCACTAAAGATTTGGAGGCATTACTTGTATGGGAAGAAAGTGGAGATACTTTACAGATCATAAAAGCTTCAAATATTTCTTCACTCAAAAGAAACTCAACATGCGACAGCGACGTTGGCTTAAACTGTTGAAAGATTATGATCATACCATCCAATACCATACTGGAAAAGCAAATGTGGTAGTTGAGGCATTGAGTAGAAGATCATATGCGGGTACGAGTGCGATATTGTCAACACAGAGGCCCATTTTGTATGACTTGCAAAGGATGGAGATAGAGATAAAGACTCCAGAGACCCACGTGATGATGGCGAATATACGAGTAGAACCAACTTTAATCGATAAAGTTAAAGCTGCTCAAGCTACAGACCTAGAGCTAATGCATATGAGGAAGAAAGTACAAGAAGGTGCTATGCCGGAAGCAAGAATCGATGAAGAAGGAATACTTTGAGTCAACTCCAGACTTTGTGTTCCTAACGATCCTGAGTTAAAGTATAAAATCATGATGGAGGCGCACAACACATCGTTTAAAACTTATACATTTGAAATTCTTGCTCGTATGTACATAAACGAGATTGTAAGACTGCATGGTATGCCGGTATCCATAGTTTCTGATCGAGACCCAAGATTCACTTCACGATTTTGGGTTAGTTTACAAAAAGTTATGGGCACAGATTTACGATTTAGTTTGGCATATCATCCTCAGACGGACGGACAATTAGAGAGGATTATTCAAACTCTTGAAGATTTATTAAGACTCTGTGTCCTTGACTTCAAGGGAAGTTGGGACAAGTTCTTACCATTGGTGGAGTTTTCTTATAACAACAGTTATCAAACAAGTATTGGCATGGCTCCATTCGAGGCGTTGTATGGAAGAAAGTGTCGTTCTCCAGTATGCTGGGATGAGGTGGGTGAAGCAACGTTGTTGGGACCGGAGTTGATACGTATGACTACGGAAAAGATTCAAATGATCCGACAACGTATAAAAACCTCACAAGACCGACAAAAGAGTTATGCTGATCTTCATCGAAAGGACGTGGAATTCGATATTGGAGATCATGTGTTGTTACGTGTTGCTCCACGGAAAGGAGTTACGAGATTTGGAAAGAGAGGAAAGCTTAATCTTCGATTCATTGGCCCATTTTTAATCCTCGATCGAGTAGGGACTGTAGCCTATAGACTCGCTTTCTGCTTGAGTATGTCTCGTGTTCATAACGTTTTTCATATATCCATGTTACGTAGATATGTGAAAGACCCGAACCACATTATTGAGTTAGAACCAAATGAAATAGCGGAAGATTTAACGTATGAAGAGGTTCCTATTCAAATCTTGGATAAGAAGGAACATATTCTACGCTCCAAGGTTATACCTCAAGTCAAAGTTTTATGGAGGAACCACGATGTAGAGGAAATGACTTGGGAGTTAGAATCTGAAATTAAATCAAGGTATCCTTACCTCTTCGATATACCAAGTACGTACCCTAATTTCGAGGGCAAAATTTCATAAGAAGGAGAGATTGTAAGACCCCAACTTTTATGAATAAAGATGAATTTTCTATAATTATCATTTTTTGAATATTATGGAATGAATTTGATATAATGTTATAGTTGTGGGTAATAGTTATAAATTTTACAAAGTATGCAAGTTGTTATATAATATTCGATTGGTCTGGGAATATTCATACGACGGCACAATCATTGGTGGACCCCACAACGGAATTATTGTCGGATTGAGAAAATGACAAAAATATTTTATGAAAATAACGGCGGAAGTTTTATCGTTAATTGTTGAAACATCCGGTGTTAAAAGTACAGGAATACGCGTGGTTGCATAGTAGCACACGGTATTGATTATTGATGCTTACGTGAGAAGTCACTCAGTTTTGTTCAATTATTGCTTCAGTAATTGTTGCATAGTATCTCACGTTAATTGATTCAATTATTATTGATATTTTATATATTATTAAATCAATAATTTAGACGAAGAAGTTATTAATATTATTATTTGTAATATTAACGATGTCTAGAAGTTCTTCCAAGGAGAGGTTTGGTCACCTAATTGCACGCTAATAGGGAGAAATCCTTATTAGAAAGCCCCTTCTTTCTTGGGAACAACCAGGTCGATTAATAGTGTGAATTATATTAATGATGATAAAGTTTTGTTTTATTAGTATTATTAATGTAATAAAAGCGTAAAAAACTTTTATATAAAATGAATACTTTTATAAAGTTATTCGTATTATTAGACTATAAATAGAATATATTATATTGTATTATGCATAGTGTTTTGTATAGTAAAATCTTTTTATATAAAACAGAATACTTTTATAAAGTTATTCGTTTTATTAGATTATAAATAGAATATATTATATTTTATTTAAAAGATTTTGTTTTATTAGAATATTTTATAGTAAACCAATCTGGACCGTCCATTTAAAAGTAAATCAATCTGGACCGTTCAGAAATTAGTTACTATTCAGACCATTCTCCTATAAATAGAAGCTCATTCCTTCATTATTTCTTACGAATTCACTGAAACTCTAGAGAGAGAAACTATAGAGAGAAAGAAGAAAAGTATTCTGCTACTTTACTACTCCTATATCCAGTTTGTTCTCAGGTAAGGGGTATTATTTCTTTCGTATTCACGAAGAGAACTTCATTTATTCCATTTTTTTATTCTGTTGGAATAACCTATATATGCAGTCTACCCTAGACTTAGTGAAATTCTTATGTTATTCCATTCTTTATCATTATGTTGGGATAACCTGTCTATACGAAGTACCGCATATATGGTGAAATTCTTCCATTATTCCATTCTTTATTATTACATTGGGACATCTTATGCGTGCGTTTCTGCATGACACAATTCCGTTATTTATTATTCTATTGGAACATCCCAGCTTGTGCAATTTTGCTTTGACTTCGTTCCGTTATTTATTATTCATTAGAATATCCTGTTTGTGCGTTCTGCGCACACACCGTTCCGTTATTTATTATTACGTTGGAATAACCTATCTCATGCGGCTATCGCATGCCCGGTGATTTCTTTTGTTATTCCATTCTTTATTATACTCAGTTGGTTAAAGTTTTGACTTTTATACTCCATGAAATTAGTGAAATATCCTTGATATTTGCGCTTCATCCAGTATCTTTTCATGAAATATTCTTCTGAGCATTCTTTAATTTTACTCTACAAAGAAGTATCATGTTGACAATTTGGACGTTATTAGTTCCTGGATAAATTAATTCTTGAACTTATTTTATTGAATTCTTATATCATTGTCATCATCCTCATGTTTATATTATGCTGAAAGTCATATGTGGCCTGTAGTGCATAGATGGACTTGGTATGATTATGACCAGGGATTAATCGGTATAATCATGATCGTAATGTTACAAATGATGTGGTAAAAGTCCTCATTGGCCCGTAGTGCATTGATGGGCCGATTGTTGGCATGATCATGACCATTGATGAATACACGAATATCCTTGGCCAGTAGTGCGTGGATAATTTGTGGTTGTGATACTAATGAATATCCTTGGCCATAGTGCGAGGATGATGTGGATTATTTATTAAAAATTTGAGTCCCAAATGATAAAAGTGATGAAAAATCTTTTAAATCATAAAAGATAGTAGATTTTATTCTCTACTTGACTCTTTTAATGGATTGATTGTTCCGCTGCAGTTAAACTTGATGTTTGTTATATTGTATCAGTTTAACACTGTTGAAGGCTAACGATAATTTATTCTGTATTATCTTAGTCATAATATTTCTTATTGGGCTAGTTGAGCTCACCCTTTTACTTTCATTGTTCTCTTCAGGAAATGAGAACGTAGCAGGGACTAGTCGAGAAACGGAGTGACGGTCCAGATAATAGCATTAGTAGTCCTCACAATTCTATTAAATAGTGTAATAATAAATGTAATGAGGACTCAATTGAGTGTGGATATTGTCTAGATGACAATATTTGTATTAAAACTCACAGCATATGTTTTGTCGTATTTTACACGACTGTTGTATAATTAAGTTGTATTTGAATTTTGTACCATGTATTTGACGACTCAAGATGGGTGATGTATATCTATTTTAGGGGCGTCACATCTACTATCTCCTCCAAATTAAAATTCCACCGTTAATATTTCATTCCTGTAATACTCATCAACAGTTCTTTGTTGTACCCAAGACAAAAAGAACTTTCATCACCTATCTTCACCTGAACCACTAAAGATTATAGTTCAATTCATAATTCTTATTTATAATCATGTAAATCAACAGTTTCTCCTTTCCACAAAAAGATTATAGTTAAATTCATAATTCATATTTATAATCATATAAATCAACAGTTTCTCCTTGCCACAAAGGCTTAATAGAATGTTTACTCAATATCCTTACCCCAAAGGCTAAAGATATTAAAATGTAATAACAATGATCATACCAATCAGTTGTCTGTCAGTGCACTACGACCAAAGACATTCAACTGCTAACTAATGGTCATGATCCTGCCAATCACATCATCAAATTATCCATGCACTACGGGCCAAAAATATTCATTAGTATCACCAGTGGTCATGATCATGTCATACACCTGTCCATCTTTGCACTACGGGCCAAATCTATCAATCAACACTTCGTCTTTGCACATAAGCCAAAGATATACAATAGTAAAACTAATAATCAACAGTCCATCTATGCACTACGAGCCAAAGATGACTTTCATTACAATATAAGCATGAGGATAATGACCATGCTATAAGCATCAATCAAACGAAATCAAGGGTAAATATTAAAGATTTTTAATTTATCCAGAGTTTATAAATATTCAAATTATCAACATGATACTACTTTGTGGAGTAAAATTCAAGAATAATATTCACATATCAAAAATAATTTGGATAGAAAAGAATCAATTTTTTGTCATGAATAGTACCCCGTGAATATATAGTACTGTATACGTAAATAGTGTCATATATATAAATAGTGTCATATACATGAATAGTGTCGTATACATGAATAGTGTTGTATATGTGAATAGTGCCATATACAAATAGTATCGTATACGTGAATAATAACCTCGACACGAAATGTAAAATTTTTACAATAAAATTCATATCAATATTTCGGTATAATGATATTAAAAGAAATAATATCATTTAAAAAAAAACATCCCTTACCTCAAAAGAATAACACTTCTGACTGAAATATTGGATATAATACTAAAAGAAACTTGCACTTTATAGCAACACTCAAGACATTTAAATACTCACAAAAATACGCTCGATATTATAGAGAGAGAGAAAACTTTTGATTCTGGTGTAATTTTCAATTCTAACCTAAGCACCCTATTTATAGAAAAATGCTTAGAACACCAAAGTAGAAAATTTAATAAAATAATATTTTATCAAAAACAATTCACGCCCACCCTTGACCAAATTCATCAGCACACCAGTGGGGCTCACCAACGCAAAAAAAAAGTTTTTCTTTTAAAATAAATTATAACTCCAAGAATTAATTATTCCAGAACTTCAATAATTCATAATAAATAGCCCTTTTATCAGAAAAATCTGAATCTTATGTCCATTTCATAGGAAATTTAATTCTCTACAACTTTGTAGAAGAAAATTTTTCCAAAGTCTAAACGAAAAATGACCGAAATCCACATACGGATGATTTTCAACACCTCCATTCTGACAAAATACTGATAAAATATCTCAGCATTAAATCCTTCATTTGTATTCATATAAAATAAATATTTTCTTATCATATAAATCAATAATTAATTATTCATAAATAATATTATAGAACTACAATATTAACAACCAGATCATTCCCAGGAAAGAGAGGACTTTCCGATAAGGATTTCTCCTTACCGGAGCGCAATTAAATAACCTAACCCCTTTTCTTGATAGAATTTTCTAGACATTGTCAATAATGTTATCTAATAATATTATTTAAATAATATGAATTATTAGTTTGATAATGTAAACTATTGTGTAGTGATAATTATTGAAACAACAATAATATAAAATAATGTGCAATACCGCGTGCTACTGTGCAACAACGCGTATTACTTTACTTAAACCACCGGGTATTTCAACAGTGTTAACGGTAACAACTATGCCATTATTTTTAGAAAATTCATTCTTGTCGTTTTCTTCATCCGACAATTTTATGTTACGGGGCCTACAAATGGTTGCGCCATCGTACGAATATTCCTCGACAACAATGAATATTTTATAACCACTTGCTTATTTTGTAAACTTTAGATATATCACCCTTAACTTTAATTCTTCATCAATTTAACCATTTACTGAATAATAATTATAAGAAAAATTGAATACTTTTATTTCATAAAATTCGGGGTCTTACAATAACCGCTATATGCAACGGTTTGCAATGACCCGTCCCTTTGGGGGGTATGTCATCACCGGTAGAGGATATCACATTACTGTTGAAGATGTGATCAACCATATGATGTAATTTTTGAACATCCACTGTCTTTGGCAAGTGGGCTTCTTCCAATATTTTTAGTAAGACCTTCATGTGATCTTCTGAAGAGAAAACCAAGTCCAGAATAGAGATCTGTTGTGGAGCTTCTCTCAAGCTTTGAACCACCTTGGCTTCATTGTGTCCCATCTTGCGGAGGAATTCTTCAATCTTCTCCCTGGACACTTTCCCCTAGATCTGATGATAGGCTTCATCACTCATTGAGGAAGATACAGTGGATTTTATTTAGACACTGCAGCAGTTGTATTGGATGTAGATCCTTCAGCCTCTCCATAGTTCCATGGCACTTTTTGGAGACTGATGACAGGATACTGTGGCCTGAACGGCAATATGATTGGCTTTGGTGCAGCCACTTTTACAGGGTTTTCAACACCTTTGAGCTGAATTGGTTGAATTGTAAGTGGTGTGGCAGCCAAATCTCCTATAGAGGATATAACTGCTACAACTTCCTTCCATCCTGGAGGAAATGTGTCCCCACTCTCAGATGATACAACATCTTTATCTGCCATTTATAGGTCACTGCTGTTAATCATATTTTGAATAAGATGAAGGAGTGCCCAGCATTCCTCAGTGCTGTGACCGCGAGAGTGGGAGTGGTATTGACATACTCCATTAGCATCAAACCACTTTGAACGTGGGTTGATTGGAGGTAGCAGTGTTGTGATCTTTCCCTCATTAATCAGCATCTGCAATATCTCTTCCATTGGTTGTCCTAAATAGGTGAATTCTCTTTTGTTGGCAAAGTCCCGATGGGCTTTAGCTTTTGCTTTTCTAGCAATCTTTTCCTCCAATGTTTCACTTACTGGAATAAGTGGTGGAGTGTTTGTAATAAGAGAAAGGAGGCTAGCATGCTCCTGACTGGACAACTGACGTGTGACTTGGTGTTGATAAAAAACCAATTTTGCCAATTAATTAACTTGTTTGTCATGAGACTTTAACTCCCGTTCCATCATGAACTGGAATTATGAATAATCCCATTTGTCAAAATTACCCTTGTAGATTTCTGATGAACCACCCACATGTTTGAAGTATTTAGAGCTTTCCGAACTGCCCCAGTTGATCATGTTAACCTCCTCTTCCTTGTGTTGAAGGAGAGGGTTATCTTGAACATGAGGTTGGTCGGGCTTGGTCACCACAATCTCACCATTGTTAATTAAATCCCAGATCTTATGCTTAAGGGCCCAACAATCCTGAGTGTCATGGCCTAGAGCTCCAGTATGGTAACACACTTTTTGCTTGCATTGAAGCCCTTTCCACTCGGGTTGGCTGGTGGAAGAAGATGAGTGACTTTATTCTGAGCTGTCAGAAGTTTGAGAATGTTTTCGAGTGAGTCCCCTAAGGGTGTGAACACTCTTGTACGTCTGACTTCTCCACTTTTTGGCAATGGAGGGTTTAAGACTGTGCTTGAAAAGGGGAGTAGTTTCTCCTCTAAATAGGCAAGTTTTGATTGCATTTTTGTCTTTGTAGTTTCAAGGAAACATCTTTTTCTTTCTTCTTATGGACCCTTCGGGGGTTATTGTCATAACTCCCAGATTAGATGTGCTCAGCTACAGCTTTTAATGCGGCAAGGTCTTGAATTTTTCCTGACTTTAATCCCATTTCAGCCATTTCTCCATGCTTGATCAATTCTGAGAACGGATTTCCTATTCCATCTAGGACCCTCTCATAAAATGGATCTTCTTGAATGTCTATGAAGGTCATCATCATTTCAGACTCGGTCATAGATGGGATAACTTGAGCAACCAAACGCCTCCATCTTTGGGCATACTCCCTGAATGACTCATTGACTTATTTCTTGACCTTGGTAATTTGATACCAGTCTGGAGCCATCTGAGTTTGAAAGTTATATTGACTGAGGAAAGCATGGGCTAACTCCTCCCAGCTATGAATTTTGGAGTTATCTAATCTGGTGTATCATGCTCTGGCTTCTCCAGTTAGACTTTTCTGAAATAGCTGCATTCTGAGCTTTTCATTTTCGGCATAAGATCCAAGCTCTCCAATAAACACCTTTAAATGGGTATAAGGATCTCCCAATCCATCATATTTCTCAAAATTGGGAGTTTTAAATTTTTTCGGATAATGAACCCCGGGGAATATGAAACACTCTCGTGTGTTCACCGGTGTCTTGATCTTCTTTAAGATGGGTGATTTCAGGGGTTTTATTGGTTTTATCAGACTAAGACTCAGGTGCTAGAACTTCTTTGTTCGGACCCTGGATTCCTCCATATCCAGAGGGTTCTGTGTGGATGGGTATTTGTAGACCCTGAGTTAACTTGTGTAATTCTTTGAGCAGAACAACCAAATCTGTAATTTAATTGCTTAATCCTTTGAACTCCTTGCGAGAGACAGGAGTAGGATTAAGCTGTTCAGATGTAGCCATGTTTGGTTGTAGGCTTATTGCCTCTTTGGACTTTGAACGGGTAACTAGACCAATCATTTCCCTACAAAAAGACTTATGTAGTTTAGTCTTAAGGAAACGTGGAAATGTTCATGCTATGTAATGTGTCCATTTTTTAGGAGTGTTATCCTACAAAACGGATGTCATCTAATTTAATAACAGGATAACATGATAGGTTTTGATATGAAAAGGGAATGTATGTTCATATATTCCTTTATATTTTCCATTACATTGAGATTGACATGGAAATGAAATTACAAGCAATTGAAATTACAAGTAATTGAAATGGGAAGGTATGAAGAGACTTTCATCAGCGTTTGGTTTATCAGAGGCTGATCTATTTTAGGCTACTCTCGTAACTTTTTGGCATGAAGGTTCCCAGATCATCGCAATATACTCGATGGGAAGTTAATCCGATCTTTCAACTGGAGCAAATATGGGTGGTGCCTTTCCTGAGCCTCGTGGAATTAGTCTCCCGACGAGTCCAGTAATCAAACACCGACAGGATAGCCTCCTGGTGGAGGGACCACACAACATACATTCACATACATCGCGTCTCACCGTATGGAAATGATGATATATGCGAAGCACTAATATCATAGGTAGATATGGTGCGAAGCACTAAGTGCAATAAGTAAAGCATTAGTATACATTCATTCAAATGTAAATGCAACATCCACACACAAGTAGGTAAAAGTTTTGAAAAGCTTTGATAACGGCTTAAGCCCTCTTACTGGAGTCCCCAGCAGAGTCGCCACATGTCGACGTCGGGATTTTTATTTGTCCCTTTCTGTTCTTGTCTTTTGGTGTTCTCATATTAGGAGAGAAAAATAAGTTTGAAAAAGTCTGACATGTATATGTCGACGATTTGACTGTAACAGTCGCCAGTTGGTGTTTTTAAATGGTTGTACCAACTCAACCGAGAAATGGTTTGCACATAGACCTAGTGATGTGACACTATTTAACTGGTTTGCAAAACTAAAATTCATTAGGGTTCGGGGGCTTGATTAAGCGGAGGGAAGGTGTTAGGCACCCCCCGACTTCCGTGATAGCACGGTTACCACCACTTTTCAATTTAAACTTTTATCTGAATGTGTGTGTGTGTAGGTCTATATGCAGTTATCTGGAAGTAGTGTTATGCCTCGTTTGCACCTATATACAAAGGGTTTGACTTTTGTATAAAAGTTCAATTTTAACAAGATATAGCAATGACATTTTGTAAAATAGGTTTTCAAACCCTTGTGCTCAATAGTAATTGAGGCCTTTGATACTTCCATTTTATTATGTGTCTGGCTAGATTGCTTTTATTATTTTTGAGATGCAAAGCATCTTCGAGAAAATAAGATACATAGCAGCGCCGAACTCCTTGTAGGCATGAGAGCCATCTAAGGAAATTCAGACACCGTGAATAATTTACAAGCTGACTGCAGCTAAAAATGTCCATCACGGGAACCGAATCTAGATTCAGGAACTGAATCTGTGATCACATGATTCCTAGGCTCACATGGCAAGGCAATCTGCAAAATCTAAAATAAGAACTAGATTTGAATAAATCTAAACTATTTCAGCTTCATCGGTTCCAATTTAGTTACCATGAACCGGCTAAAGTGAGAAATAACTAGATTGAGACAAATCTAGCCCATAACAAAAGCTAGAAAACGAATTAGATTTGAGTAAATCTAAGCATTCCAGCTTCAACGGTTCTAGTTTAGTCACCATGAACCGGTTAAAGTGAGAAATATCAAGATTTAGGCAAATCTAACCCGCAGACTGATAAACAGTTATATATATATAAGTTGTAAATATATATATATGAACAATCAACTGTCACGAAGTGAACTCCAGGCAGGGCTTGAAATATATATATATATATAAGCTATAAAAGTTCATGAAGTGAACTCCGAGCCAGACAGAAATGTAAATATATATATATATAAGCAATAAAAGCCACGGATCGATGATCCGGGCATACACACACAACACGACTCTCAACGTGAATAGATATGTATGTATAAAAGTGAGAAAAAGCTTTAAAATCTGAAATATCTTATAGTGGGCTGTGAAGAAGACTTCAGATAGCTTTTGATGCCTGAAAACTCAGTTTCCACTGGTTAAATTTCAGTATGTTGTAAAACACGAGCTCACAAGTGTTTAGAAAAAAGAAGCACTCAATTTGGAGCACTATAGAAGTGTGTACAAAATGAAATGGACAGGGTTTCCTCGCCTTTTTTTAAAATGGCCACCCCAAGCCCTCTATTTATAGAGGGAGGAGCCACGGGTCTACCTACTGCTGCTCGGGGTGCCCTAGGCTCTCTGGGTCTCGTTGTCTCGAAGAACGTGCACTCGTGCAATGCGTTGTCCACTTGAACCTTCATAACTTCCAATCTGGGCATCTGATTGAGGCGTGCTATACCTTTCTGAAATGCTGTTGTCGAGAGCTACAGAATGACATGGGATAAGAGGTTGTATGAAGCCAGGAAGATGGGTCCTTGACCAGATCTTCAAGTCTTTAAATTCTATCAGGTGTGTTGTCCTGCGTAGTAATCACTCGGGATTTGAGCTATGGTTCTTATTGCACACTTCTGTATGAAATGTTGATTGAACTGGTGTTGAGATGGCGTGTATGTAGTAACTAGGTGGAAAAATGATGATTTTGCCCCTCACCAGGGTTATCTCCGGCTCTGGGCTGATGTAGCATTCGTTGCTCAGGGTTATCTTTGAGATTGGGCTGCTGTGAGTGTTGAATGTCCTTAGGGGTGTTTTTGAGGTGTGCTTGACCTCTCGAGGTTATCTCCGAGGTTGGAACTGAGTGCCTCGGGGTTGTCTCCGAGGTTGGAACTGACTTCTCTGAGGTTATCTCCGGAACTAAAACTGTATTCCTCGGGGTTATCTCAGAGGTTGGAACTGAATCTCCCGGGGTTATCTCTAGTACTGCAACTGAGTATCTTGGGGTTTCCTCCGAGATTGAAAACTGAGTATCCCGTGGTTGTCTTTGGGATTGAGTTGATTTGACTTCCAGGGTTGTCTCTAGGAGACGATTTTTTCCTCCTACAAGGTTAGTAACAGGAATGCAAAATTTCTAGTGTCTAAAGTAATGTTATAGACAAATGTTATGGTAAAAGTCCTCTTTGGCCCGTAGTGCATAGATAGACAGTTATTTGACATGATCATGACCACTGGTGATACTAACGAATATCCTTAGCCCGTAGTGCATGGATAATTCGTTGATGTGAAATATTTTACGAGTTGTGTTATAGAGATAAAATATTGATGATGAACTTTTAAATAATAGAAAATAGAAGACATCATGCTCTACTTGACTCTTCTAATGGATTGTTTGTTTCGCTGAAGTTGTTGATCTAAACTTGATGTCTATTGTATTCTATCAGATTTTACACTGTTGAAGACTAAGGATAATTTATTCTACATTATCTTAGTCATAATATTCTTTACTGGGCTAGTTAAGCTCACCCTTTTCTTTCATTATTCTCTTCAGGAAACGAGAATATAGCTTGGACTAGTCGGGAAATTGAGTGATAGTCCAAGATGGTGGCTATAGTAGTCCTCACTATTCTATAAAATAGTGTAATAATAATTGTAATGAGGACTTATTTTGAGTTTGGATATTATCTACGAGACAATATTTGTATTAAAACTCATAGTTTATGTTTTGTCATATTTTGCATGACAATTCAATAGTTGTATAAATAAAGTTTGTATTTAAATTATGTACCATGTATTTGGCGACTCAGAATGGGTAGTGTAGAACTATTTTGGGGGCGTCGCAGTTGGTATCAAAGCTTAAGGATATGATCTCTGGCGAAGATCTAATGCTAGAACTAGGAGAGGAGAGACGAGTAAATTGTGACGCTCCCAAAATAGGTATACATCACCCATCTTGAGTCGCCAGAAAATACACTACTAACAACTCCATTTATACAACTGTCGTGCAGAAAACGACCACAGTTAAACTGTGAGTTTTAATACAAATATATATAACTCTCGTGGTGCCTTTACTACAAGACCTTACAATGGTAACTTACATAAAGGTACAGTCAATAACTGTTTTAGAAATTAAAATCTTTGAAAAATACTCAAGGGAACCTTCGTACATGGGAGGCCATGCGTCTAGGTTATGATAGATATCATATGTCCACATAATTATTCTTGGTTGACCCAATAGTCCCCAAAAGAAAAACAAGAAGATTGCTACCATCTTCTTTCCAATGGTAAGTCTTCTCTTGACATATAATTATCTCCGTTGTCTCCAAGTGAGAATTATATTTCAAATAAACTCCAAGATTATATAGGTAATGCTCGTAGATATACTCAGCAAGTGGATGTGCACAACCATGTCTTATGATAACACGAAGTCGTCTGTCATTAGAAATCTTGTATGATAGTGGCAAAAATGCCCTTCCAAAGTTGGGTTCACCTCACCCTATTTGGTTCACCAAAATCAATGATTAAAATGACGTATAAAATACGACACACTTATCTATAGTTCTCAATAAAATTATTTCCATATTTGCTTTTAAGGAAACCTCAATGACTATAGACCATAGTTTCTAATCCCTTGTTACACCCGCTCGACCCAGCTACACTCTTAATACCTGAAAGGAATTGTGAAGTAAAAGGGTCAGGACAAATAGCCCAGTAAAGAATATTATGACTAAAGATAATTTACATCATCAATAGCCTTCGTCAGTGATAAATTAGAGATTTAGAACATATGGTAGGTGATAAAACTTTTCAATCATAGTTGCAGCAGAACGAGAAATCCATTAGAATAGTCAAATAGACCATAAAGTCTATTATCTTCTCCACGTTAAAAATCCACCAACAATGTTTTATCCCTGTAACCTCAGTCAACAATTCCTATCCACAATCAGGTGAATAACTCATAATCATAATTGTGGTTCTAAATTCCTCTTCGCACCTAGGACAAAGATAATTTTTATCACTTGTCTTTACCTGAAACATCAAAGACCATGGTTATACTAAATCACAATTTCTGTCCATAATCATACTAATAAATTTATCTTTCCACTACGGGCCAAAGATATTCATTAACAGTTCATCTTTCCACTCCAGGCCAAAGACATGCAACTGCTTTTTAAAAGAGTAAAGTAGAGCATTATATCTACTATTTTCTACGAATTAAAAGTTTTTCATTAACTTTATTGCTGAGACTCAGCTTAATAAATAAACCACATCATCGAATCATCCCTGCACTACAGGCCAAGGATATTCATTCGTATCACGACCACGAATTATCCATGCACAACAGGCCAAGGATAATCGTGCTTTCATTAACGGTCATGATCATGCCATAAAACAATTCCTCTTTACACTCTTGGCTGAAGAGAACCCATGGTCATGATCATACCAAAAACTGTCCATCAATACACTACAGGCCAATGAGGACTTTTATCACATCATTTATAACATTGCGGTCATGATTATACCGAATAATTTCTGGTCATAATCATACCAAGTCCATCTATACACGTAAGCCACAGATAACTTAGAAGAAAACTGGATACTGGAATAGTGAAGTAGCAGAATTCGCTTCTTCTTTCTCTCTATAATTTCTCTATAATAATTGCTCTTGTGAGACTTAGTGAATTGGTGAGAATGAAAGAAGAATGAGCTTCTATTTATAGGAAAATATAGTTTCAATAATTGCACATTTTGGGGCTCGAAATATTACAGTATAATACCTTCCTCTTTTTCTTCATTTTTAATTTAGTCCTACAAGTATTATCAAACTTGCACCACCTCCCCTAATAGCAAATCATGTGAATCAATAGTAAAATCATGTGACTCAATAGTAAAATCATGTGAAAAAACTAATTACAGTATAGTACCTTCATCTATACCTCCATTTTTAATTTAGTCATACAAGTATTATCAATCTTGCACCAACTCCCCTAATAGTAAATCATGTGAATCAATAGTAAAATCATGTGACTCAATAGTATAATCATGTGAAAAAAATTAATTATAGTATATTACCTTCATCTATACCTCCATTTTTAATTTAGTCATATAAGTATTATCAATCTTGCACCAACTCCCCTAATAGTAAATCATGTGAATCAATAGTACACACATGTGAACACATAGTTATAAGCATGTGAATTAATAGCAATTAATTGCTCATTTATCCGGTTAATTACCCGATTGGTCAATATAACCTCCAGACATCAATTATTATCGAAATAAATGTTGATTTTCACTAACACTAATAATTCCAATACAATGGAACTATCAATTTCATCTTTAATCAACACGAACTTATTCATCATTAATATTATAACTCTCAATATTTAACAACCAGGTCGTTCCCAGGAAAGAGGGGCTTTCCGATAAGGATTTCTCCTTATTGGCGAGCAATTAGATTGTCTAACTTCTCCTTGACAGAACTTCTAGACATTGTCAATATTGCAAATAATAATATGAATAACTTTGTCGTCTCAATTATTGATTTAATAATATAAAATATTGTGACAATAATTGAATAAAACTGAGTGACTTCTCACGTAAGCATCAATAATCAAAGATACTCTATAATACCGTGTGCTACTATGCAAGCACGCGTATTACTATACTTTTACCACCGATTATTTTATGATAACTTGCTTAATTTGAAAAAAATTCACATATCACCCTTAACTTTAACCTTTTATCAATTTAACCATTTACTAAATAGAATAATTATAAGAAAATTGAATACTTTCATTTCATAAAATTCGGGGTCTCACATAAATCCTTCGCTAGTGTGTCCTACCTAAGCTTATTTGTTATTTAATTGGTTGGTCAGAATATAGGGATAGTATGTGGCATGTCAATTAACCCTTGTTTTATGAAAGTGTTTGAGAATGGCATCTAAAAATTATAAGATAAGCAATGGAGCACTTGGGACTATTGAGACACCGCCAATCAATAACCAGGATAATGTGCATCAAGAAGATAATAATCCTCATGTAAACAACAACACCAACCAAATGATGAACGATGGGATGTTTAGGAGCTTTCTGCAATTCATGCAACACCAAACGAGAGAGATTTCTGTTCAAAATATAGGTGGAATCAATGGAAACTCACGGCTGGTCACTGCTAAGCAATTCAAGGAGCTGGGACCGCCGAAATTTTTGGGAAATCCAGAGCCACTTAAGGCAGAGGCGTGGATTAAGCAGATCACCAAGATATTTGATGTCCTGGGATGTTTTGAGGAGCAAAAGGTTCCCTTCGCCACCTTTATGTTGCGAGGAGAGGCAGACTACTGGTGGGAATCTGTAAAATGTACTCATCTTTCCGCACTGAAGATGTCTTGGGAAAAGTTCCAGAAATTGTTCAACGACAAGTATTTTCCAGAAAGTATTCGTCACATGAAGGAGGTGAAATTCATCAAGCTGGAACAGAACAATATGACCGTATCACAATACGAGGCTAAGTTTGCGAAGTTTTCCCGGTTTGCATCCCATTTAGTAGATAATGAAGAGCAAATGACATGAATGTTTCTAAGAGGTTTGAAACCTGAAATTCATCAATACCTCATTTCTCATAAACTATGTTTGTATTCAGATGTTGTGAATATGGCTCAGTTATTGGAGCGCGATAATGAGTTAGCCCAACCAAAAGATAACAGCCGGCAAAACGATAATGGTCATACCAGTGGCAACAGTCATCGAAGTGGTGATAACAAACATGGAGGAAATTATCATAACAGAAATGGTAACCACTTCAGTGGTAATCCTGGCCAAGATAATAGAAGAAATGAGTCAAGTGCAAATTTCAAAAAGAGAAGATTCAACAATGATGGAATGACGTCAGCACCAGCATCCATTTTTAAGGAAGGAGAACGATCATCGGTCGTATGTTATAAACGCGGACTGGAGGGACACATCAGTCCAAACTGTACGCGGCAACCCAAAGTGTGTTTCAAATACGAAAAAGAAGGTCATTTAGCTCGATTTTGTCATGCAACGAAGTCAAGTCCAGCTAAGATGGTGACACCAAAGACTGTCTCAGACAAGTCAAAGTCGGTAGTTCAAGGGAGAGAGTTTGTCGTGACCTCCCAAAAAGTGAGGAACCCGAACGAAGTTATCACGGGTAAGCTAATCATAAACTCTTGCAAAGTCTATACCTTATTTGATACTAGATCAACCCATTCTTTTATTTCACTTGCTTGTGCTCAACATTTAAATTTGACTCCAGAGAAATTAGACTTTGACTTATCTATTGAAACTCCGTTGGGAGAAACTTTCATTACATCTGTAACAATCCAAGATTTTATTTATAATTTAAAATATTTATTAAATTAAATAAATATTTTATTTATGTGGTTGTTGTTAGTAGATATTTGTGAATTAAATTTTTTAGATAATACTTTAATTTAATTTAATAGTTAGGTAGTTGTTAAAAATTACATGAATTGCTATATTGTTGTTTTAATTTAATAATTAAAGTGATATGTTAAATTATTAAATAAAATTATAATAAGATTATAATTTTGTAAAATTTGGATTAAGTGGAAAATTTATTTGGTATATTGTAATTAGTTTATTTAACTAAGATTGGATATGAAAATCCAAATAAATAATGTGAGATTATAAACTAAATGATTTATTAAAATAAATTAAAGTAGTTTTAAATGGATTTACCAAACAAGGCTTAAAAACTTTAAGTCTTTATTTTAAAAGTGTTTTTACCAAACAAAGCCTTATGACTTTTGAATTTTGAATTTTGAATTTGAATTAAAATAATAATATAATAAAAATAAAATATAAATATAAATAAAATATATTAAATTTTAAAACTGATAACTTATTATTATCATTATTAAAACGTCGGTTTTAGACATTTGGGTTTTATGTGTTGGTTTTATTTTATGTTACGTAAAAGAATTGGCCTAAGCCTGAGATAAGAGAAAAAGAGAGAGTTTACAGAAAAGAATTTGTGAGAAAAGGAGAGTTTGAGAAAGGAGAGGAAGACTTCTGTGATTCCAAACAATTTTGTGTTTTATTAAGGATTATCTCCAAAAAATTGAAGGTATAATCTCTCAACCTTAAGTTTTATGTTTATAAAAAGAGTTCATGTTCTTCACTTTCAAAATTTTCTATAAATTACATGTTTGATGAATTGTAGTTATACAAACTGAATTAGTGAGTTTGTGTGTAATTATGATGTTAGAATTAGCATCTAGACAAGATTTTGTGTACTAATCATGTTCAAAAGAAAGAAAAATTATTTACAGTGCATGTTTATATATATAGCTTGTGAAAGTACCAAATTTGGTAGTTAATTTGTAAACTAATCTATGAATTGAGTCTTGAATATGTTAATTCAGTAAGAAACGAAGAGAACGTAGTTTGAATGAGTTAATTTTGTGTAGAATTGTGATCTCAGTGTTAATTTTTGTCAAAGATGTCAAAAATGGAGTTTTTGGTATAAAACATGGAATTTAAAAGATTTAAATTGGTTGTGGTGTTATTTAATTGTTCTAAGTTAGCATATATGTGAGGAACCATGTTTATATGAGTTCTATATCAATTGGGTATGTTTAATTTACTATTTTGTGGATGAAATTCGTGATAGTTGGGCTAAACATAAGATCGAAATGCATCGCGTAGTTTACGCCTCATGCACCAAATAAGCATTTGCATTGGTGTCAAGGCCAAAACGACATTTTTATTGCTACCGTCCTCCTAGCTTAAGTATGGTGCGATTCGCCATACTACGATCGAGAAGGCGATGATGTCTCATTACTTATGCAGACCTTGAAAATCTATTGTAACTTAGTTTAATGAGATGTTAATGTGATAAACATGTAATGAAGAGATTAAAATAGAATTGTATCATGTAATTAGTAATTCCAAAGTTATAAAAAGATTAGTTAGTTATGAAAGCGATATGTTATGATTTAATGTACACAATGAGTAGTGAATAAGTGTTTTGAAGTTAATACTTTTGATTTCTGAAATGCATATGGTGTAAAGTAAAACTTGTACTAAAGTAACAAGTTTAACTAAAAGTGAGTTCTATGTTAGAAAGTGGATGTTAGTATATCTAATAGATATTGTGATTCTAATAATATGTGTAGGTGAACGTGAGTTGTAATTTATAGCTTACGCACGAGGCAAGTTCCTTACCCTAAACTTTAATTGAACAAGTTCTTTTATCCTTAAACTTTATTTGAGCAAGCTCTAACCCTAATTTTATTCGAGCAAGCTTTGAATTCTAATAGTTGTTTGATTTATCTTAACTTGTTTATAGTTAAGCAAGTTTTCTTAGTTCTATTCTTTTTATGATTAATGCATGTTCTATAACTTAATTCTCTTTTTTTGACAAAATCATAGCCATAGCTTAATGTTGTTCAAGCAAGGTTAATTATTTTATTCAATGCTTATGCTTTTTAGTTTATTTCTAAGCATGAGTTTGATATACAGTTGGTTCACCTATGATTCTTAATTGTTCTACATTATGTTGTTATTGATCACTCGTAGTGTTATATAACTTTGTTGATTCAACTAATCCTTTATTTGATGATCGTGAAACTCTAAATTACCCTTAAAGCTTATCTAAACCAAACTTACTTTGGTGCGGACTTGTACTCTAAAAACTGAGAAGAACAACCCTAATATAGGGGAGTTATTTTACGCGATGCGTTTAGATGTTTGTACATAATACATGGTACGAAGGGCTGATCACCCTAAGTACGGGGAGTCCCTACAGTATTACTGTTTAGGTTAAAGTTGAAATATTACTTGTAACCTTGGACATAGTTCGTGGTCTTATGACCCTCAGTTACATTTAGTATGTTGATTCCAGTTTTTGATTATCATTAACAGAGTATTATTCGACTCTAATGAGCTTATTCATTGGCAATTATTATGCTATTGTTATTCATTATTATTTCAAGTGAGCATTTGTTTTGTTCACTCTTGCATAAATATAATTATTGCAGCTAAGGTTGAGAAGGTCGATGAACCTACCACTAGCAAAGGAAAAGGAAAAATGAGCAAGTGATGAAGACTTGTAATTTATTTAATGTCATGATGATGGACTTTATTTTTAAATGATGTGATGTAATTATTTTATTTTCGCACTTGATTGATGTTAAAGGTTAGATAACCTGGGAGACTTTTTGATTTAACGATGTAAACCTTTTAATGTGAGGATTTATGGTTTAATTTTATTATAATTGGGTAGTTAGATATGAATGAATGGAAAGCGAACACCAAGTCTTATGGGAATGAATTACCCAGAGATTTTGGGGTGACATCCACTATTTATAAATCTTGTTTGATTCAAATCGACACTTTCACGTTACCTGTTGATCTCATCTCTTTGAAAATACTTGCATTTGATGTGATTTTAGGGATTGATTAGTTAACTACTCATCATGCTAAAATTAATTATTTTCGTAAGGTTGTTAGCTTTCATATTCCTAACCAACCTATTATGCGAATTCAAAAAACCAAATCACTAAAGTCAATCACTGTCATATCAAGCCATAAAGCCATTCGTTTATTGAAAAACGGATGTCAAGCTTTCTTAGCCCATGTCACGGATTTAAACAAAAATACGTCAGATTTGAATGATATTTCTATTGTTAATAAATTTCCTAACGTATTCCCTGAAGAACTTCCTGGCCTACCCCTAGAGCGTGAAATCGAATTTTGTATTGACTTTGAACTCGGTACAAAAATCATTTCCAAAACCCCATATCGAATGGCTCCTATTGAACTTCAGGAATTAAAAACCCAACTGCAAGAGCTGTTAGATATCGGTTTCATTCGTCCTAATAAATCTCCTTGGGGTGCTCCTATTTTATTCGTAAAGAATAAAGATGGGAGTATGCGATTTTGCATTGACTATCGGGAGTTGAATCATGACGCCATCAAAAATAGGTACCCGTTACCTCGTATTGATGACCTATTTGACCAGTTACAAGGTGCTAAATTCTTTTCAAAGATCGATCTTCGTCCTGGATATCATCAGTTAAAGATTAAAATTGATGACATTCCAAAGACTGCTTTCAGAACTCGGTACGAGCATTACGAATTCCTAGTCATTTCTTTTGGATTGACTAATGCTCCTGCTGCCTTCATGGATATGATGAACCGAGTATTCAAAAAAATATTTGGATCATTTTGTGGTTGTCTTTATTGATGACATCCGCATATACTTCAAAAGCCGTGAAGATCATGAGCAACACTTGAGGCTGATACTCCAAAAGCTTCGTGAAAACAAGTTATATGGCAAGTTGAAGAAATGCGAGTTCTGGCTTGAGGAAGTAGCATTCCTTGGGCACGTGATATCGAAACATGGAATATTAGTTGACCCGGTGAAGATTGAAGTAATCCAAAGTTGGGAGCAACCTAAGTCAGTAACCGAAGTACGTAGCTTTCTAGGCTTAGATTGTTATTATCAGAGATTCGTGGAAGGATTTTCTCGAATCGCCACTCCATTAACTCAGCTGACTCAAAAAGATACAAAATTCGGATGGAGTGAGGAATGTGAGAAGAGTTTCCAAGAACTCAAGAGGAGACTCATTTCATTACCTGTTCTGACAATACCATCCGATTAGGAGGGATTTGTCATCTACAGCGATGCTTCAGGCAGAGGTTTAGGATGTGTTCTCATGCAAAATGGGAAAGTCATAGTCTATGCCTCATGACAACTCAAAGAATATGAGAGGAATTATCCTACTCATGATCTAGAGTTGGCAGCAGTCGTTTTCGCACTAAAGATCTGAAGACATTACCTATATGGGGAGAAAGTACAGATCTATACAGATCATAAAAGCCTCAAATATTTTTTCATCCAAAAGGAACTCAACATACGCCAAAGACGTTGTCTCGAGCTATTGAAAGATTATAACCATACCATTCAATACCATCCTAGAGAAGCGAACGTGGTAGCTGACGCGTTAAGTAGAAGATCATATGCGGGTATGAGTGCGATATTGTCAACACAAAAGCCCATTTTGTATGACTTAAAAATGATAAAGATAGAGTTAAAAACTTCAGGGACCCACGTGATGATGTCAAATATACGAGTAGAATCGACTTTAATCGATAAAGTTAAAGCTGCTCAAGTTATAGATCTAGAGCTGATGAATATGAAGAAAAAGGTGCAAGAAGGTGTTATTCCAGAAGCAAGAATCGACGAAGAAAGAATACTTCGAGTCAACTCCAGACTTTGTGTTCCTAACAACTCTGATTTAAAGTATAAAATCATGATGGAGGCACACAACACACCGTTTTTAATCCATCCTGGAAGTACCAAAATGTATCGTGATCTTTGACATACATTTTGTGGAGCAATACGAAAAGAGAGACCGCGGATTTTATCTGAAGGTGTTTAACTTGTCAACATGTCAAGGCAGAGCATCAAGTGCCAAAAGGTCCATTGCAACCACATAAAATTCTAGAATGGAAGTGGGAGCACATTAACATGGATTTTGGTACTGGTCTTCCCAAGGTTTCTCAGGGCATAGATGCAATTTAGGTCATTGTCGATAGATTAAATAAGTTTGCTCATTTCTTACCTATACGAGAAACATATTCACTTGAACGT
Organism: Panax quinquefolius; assembly: GCA_020205615.1. NCBI lineage: Eukaryota > Viridiplantae > Streptophyta > Magnoliopsida > Apiales > Araliaceae > Panax > Panax quinquefolius. Next base: position 51,973,045 of record CM035155.1, read on the forward strand.
CTTGCTCGTATATACATAAATGAGATTGTAAAACTGCATGGTAATCCAGTATCCAAAGTTTTTTATCGAGACCCAAGATTCACTTCATGATTTTGGGTCAGTTTGCAGAAAGCTATGGGCACGAATTTACTATTCAGCTCTGCATATCATCCTCAGACGGACGGGCAGTCGGAGAGGACTATTCAAACTCTTGAAGATCTATTGAAACTCTACGTACTAGACTTCAAAGGAAGTTGGGACAAGTACTTGGCATTAGTGGAATTCTCCTACAACAACAGTTATCAAGCAAGTATAGATATGGCTCCATTCGAGGCGTTGTATGGATGCAAGTGTCGTTCTCCAATATGATGGGACAAGGTGGGTGAAGTAGCGTTTTTGGGACCAGAATTGGTACGTATGACTACGAAAAATATTCAAATAATCCGACAACGTATATAAACCTCACAAGATCGACAAAAGAGTTATGCTAAACTTCATCGAAGGGACGTGGAATTCAATGTTGGAGATCATGTATTGTTACGTGTTGCTCCATAGAAAGGAGTTACAAGATTTGGAAAGAGAGAAAAGCTCAACCCTCGATTCATTGGTCCATTTGAAATCCTTGATCGAGTAGGAACTGTGGCCTATAGACTCGCCTTACCGCCAAGTATGTCTCATGTTCATAACGTTTTTTACATATCTATGTTGCGTAAATATGTTAAAGACCCAAACCACATTATTGAATTAGAACCAGATGAGATAGCAGAAGATTTAACGTATCAAGAGGTACCTGTTAAAATCTTGGATAAGAAAGAACATATTCTACGCTCAAAGGTTATATCTCAACTCAAAGTTTTATAGAGAAACCACGATATTGAGGAAATGACCTGGGAGTTAGAATCTGAAATGAAAACAAAGTATCCTCACCTCTTCAACATACCAGGTATGTATATCAATTTCAAGGATGAAATTTCATAAGAAGGGGAGGTTGTAAGACCCCAACTTTTTATGAATAAAAATTTAATTTTCTCTAATTATTATTGTGAACGACCTGGTTGTTAAATATTGTGAGTTATAATATTAATGATGAATAAGCTCGTGCTGATTAAAGATGAAATTGATGGTTCTAATGTGTTGGAATTATTAGTGTTAGTGGAAATTGATATTTATTTCGATATTAATTGATGTCTGGAAGTTTTACTGACCAGTCGGGTAATTAATCGGATAAATGAGCAATTAATTGCTATTAATTCACATGATTATAACTATTTGTTCACATGTGTGTACTATTGATTCACATTCTTGTACTATTAGGGGAGTTGGTGCAAGATTGATAATACTTGCATGACTAAGTTAAAAATGGAGGTATAGATGGAGGTACTATACTGTAATTTGTATTTTCACATGATTATAACTATTGATTCACATGATTGAACTATTGATTCACATTATTTACTATTAGGGGAGGTGGTGCAAGTTTGATAATACTTGCAGGACTAAATTAAAAATGAAGAAAAGAGGAAGGTATTATACTTGTAATATTTTGAGCCCCAAAACGTGCAATTATCAAAACTATATTTTCCTATAAATAAAAGCTCATTCTTCCTTCATTTCTCACCAATTCACTAAAGTTATAGAGCAATTATTATAGAGAGAAATTATAGAGAGAAAGAAGAAGAGAAGTTTGTTATCTCACTATTCCAGTATATAGTCTTCTTCTAAGGTAAATGGTATTATTTCTTTCGTATTCATGAAGAGAGTTATTTTCTTTCAATACTCGTAAGAGTTGTTATTCCATTCTTTATTATTATGTTGGAATAACCTGTCTATGCGAAGTACCGCATACATGCTGAAATTCTTCTGTTATTCTATTCTTTATTATTCATTGGAATAACTCATGCATGCGATCTATCGCATGCCCGGTGAATTTTGTTGTTATTCCATTCTTTATTATTCTATTGGAACATCCTCGTGCATGCGGATTACGCATGACACGGTTCCATTTTTTTATTATTCTGTTGGAACATCACATGCATGCGGATTACGCATGACCGGTTTCATTCTTTATTATTACATTGAATATCCTCGTATGTGCGAATTACGCATGACCGGTTCCATTCTTTATTATTCTGCTTGGGAATAACCTATCTGTGCGGTCTATCGCATGCCCGTGAATTCTTCCATTATTCCATTCTTTATTATTCTGTTGGAATAACTGCCTATGTGAATTACAGCATGCATGGTGAATGATCCTTCGTATTCATTCCTTATTAAATTGTGGAAATGATCTCGCTTCACGTGGATTATTGCATGGCGATTTAAAATCTATTTACAGTTTCATATATTCTATTATACTCAGTTGGTTAAAGTTTTGGCTTCTATACTTCATGAAATTTGTAGAATATCCTGGATATTTGCGCTTCATTCAGTATCTTTTCATGGAAATATTCTTCTGAGCATTCTTGAATTTTACTCCACAAAGCAGTATCAAGTTGACAATTTGTACATAATTGATTTTAGGATAAATTAACTTATAAATCTTTAAAATTTATTCTTGAACTTGTTTTATTGAATTATTATGTCATTGTCATCATCCTCATGCTTATATTGTGATGAAAGTCATCTTTGGCTTACGTGCATAGATGGACTTGGTATGATTATGACCAGGGATCATTCGGTATAATCATAACCTGTAATGTTATAAATGATGTGGTAAAAGTCCTTAGTGGCTCAGTAGTGCATTGATGGGCCGCTTTTTGGTATGATTATGACCGTGGATTATTCGGTATAGTCATGACCATTGATGATTTAATGAATATCCTTGGCCCGTGGTAGTGCGAGGATGACTCGATGATGTGATTTATTTATTAAAAGAGTCTCGTGATAAAAATTGATGAAAACATTTTAAATCATAGAATATAGTAGATATCATGCTCTACTTGACTCTTCTAATGGATTGCTTATTCCGCTGCAATTAAACTTGATGTCTATTGTATTTTATCAGTTTAACATTGTTGAAGACTAATGATAATTTATTCTGCATTATCTTAGTCATAATATTTCTTACTGGGCTAGTTGAGCTCACCCTTTTGCTTTCATTGCTCTCTTCAGGAAATGAGAACGTAGCCGGGACTAGTCGGGGAACTGAGTGATGGTCCGAGATGGTGTATTAGTAGTCCTCACTATTCTATAAAATAGTGTGACAATAAATGTAATGAGGACTCTATTTGAGAGTGGATATTATCTAGAAGGCAATATTCATGTTTAAACTCTCAGCTATGTTTTTGTCGTATATTACACGACGGTTGTATAAATAAGTTTGTATTTGTATTCTGTACCATGTATTTGGCGACTTAAGATGGGTGATGTATACCTATTTTGGGGGCGTCACAGTTGATATCAAAGCTTAGGAATATGATCCCTAGATGTGAGACAAGAACGAGGAGGGGAGAGATTTCCTACCTACCTAAGTTTATTTGTTATTTAATTGGTCTCACGAGTATAGGATAATATGTGATATGATAATTAACCCTTGTTTTGTGGCAGTATTTGAAAATGGCATCCGAAAATGTTGAGATAAGCAATGAAGCACATGAGACCGTTGAGTCACCAAAGATTAATACCAAGGATAATGTGCAACAGGAAAACAATAATCCACAGGTAAACAACAAAGATCAAATGATAAACAATGGGATGATCAGAGGTTTTATGCAATTCATGTAACATCGGTAGTAAGGCTCTGTCCAAAATGCGGTGGAACATCGATAACTCTCGGACCACACCACTAAGCAGTTCAAGGAGCTGGGACCACCGGAGTTTTTTGGAGAGCCATAACCACTTATGGCAGAGACGTGGATAAAGTAGATCAACAAGATATTTGATGTCTTGGAATGTTCCGAGGAGCAAAAGGTTCCCTTTGCAACCTTCATGTTGCAAACAGAGGCAGAGTACTGGTGGGAATTTGTAAAGCGTACTCAACCTGCCGCACTGAAGATGTCTTGGGAGAAGTTCCAAGAACTGTTCCAAGAACTTTCCTAAAAGTAGTCGTCACATGAAGGAGGTAGAGTTCATTAAGCTTGAGCAAAACAATATGACCGTGGCACAGTACGAAGCTAAGTTTGCCGAGTTATCTCGATTTGCGTCCCACTTGGTTGATAATGAGGAGAGAATAACGCGGATGTTTCTAAGAGGTTTGAAACTTGTGATACGTCAATACCTTATCTCTCATAAACTGTGTTTGTATTCAGATGTTGTGAATAGGGCTCAGTTATTGGAGCATGATAATGAGTCAACCCAATCAAGAGAGAGTAGCCGGCAAGTCGATAACACCAGTGGTAGCAGTCATCGAAGCGGTGACAACAAACGTGGAGGGAATCAACATGCCAGAAATGGTAATCACTTCAGTGGTAATCATGGCCATGACAATAAGAGTGGACATTTCAAGAAGAGGAGATTCAATAATGATGAAAAGACGTCAGCACCAGCACCTGTTGTTAAGGAAGGAGAACGACCACCGGTCGTATGTTACAAATGTGGAGGGGAAGGACACATAAGTCCAAAATACACGATGCAGTCCAAAGCATGTTACAATTGTGGAAAAGAAGGTCACCTAGCCCAATTTTGTTATGCACCAAAGTCAAGTCCAGTTAGGATGGAGGCATTAAAGGGTGTCCCAGACAAGACAAAACCGGTAGTTCAAGGGAGAGCGTTTGTCATAACCTCCAAAAAAGCAAGGAATCCGAACAAGGTGATCACGGGTAAGCTAATCATAAACTCTAGTGAAGTTTATACTTTATTTGATACCGGTTCTACCCATTCCTTTATTTCTCCTACTTGCGCTCAACGTTTAAATTTGACTCCAGAGAAATTACACTTTGACATATCTGTTGAAACTCCGTTAGGAGAAACCTTCATTACATCCACAGTTTATAAGTCTTGTTTGATTCAAATCGGTAACTGGACGTTACCTGTCGATCTTATTTCCTTAAAAATACTTGCATTTGATGTGATTTTAGGGATTGATTGGTTAACTACTCATCATGCTAAAATCGATTATTTTCGTAAGGTTGTTAGCATTCATATTCCTAACCAACCTATTATGCGAATTCAAGCAACCAAACCATTAAATTCAATCACTGTCATCTCAAGCCATAAAGCTATTCGTTTATTGAAAAATGGATGTCAAGCTTTCTTAGCTCATGTCATGGATTTAAACAAAAATACGTCAATCTTGAATGATATTTCTATTATTAATAAATTTCTTGACGTATTCCCTGAAGAACTTCCTGGCCTACCCCCAGAGCATGAAATTAAGTTTGGTATCGACCTTGAACTCGGTACAAAACCCATTTCCAAAGTCCCATATCGAATGGCTCCTATTGAACTTCAGGAGTTAAAAACTCAACTGCAGGAGTTGTTAGACATCAGTTTCATTCGTCCTAGTATGTCTCCTTGGGGTGCTCCTATTCTATTCATGAAGAAGAAAGATGGAAGTATGCGACTTTGTATTGATTATCGGGAGTTGAATCATGTCACCATCAAAAATAGATACCCGTTGCCTCGCATTGATGACCTGTTTAACCAGTTGCAAGGAGCCAAATTCTTTTCAAAGATTGATCTTTGTTCTAGATATCATCAGTTGAAGATTAAAACTAATGACATTCCAAAGACTGCTTTCAGAACTCGATACGGGCATTATGAATTCCTAGTCATATCTTTTGGATTGACTAATGCTCCAGCTGCCTTCATGGACATGATGAACCGAGTATTCAAGGAATATTTGGATCATTTTGTGGTCGTATTTATTGATGACATCCTCATATACTCCAAAAGCCGTGAAGATCATAAGCAACACTTGAGGCTGATACTCCAAAAGCTTCATGAAAACAAGCTATATGCCAAGTTGAAGAAATGCGAGTTCTGGCTTGAGGAAGTTGCATTCCTTGGGCACGTAATATCAAATCATGGAATATCTGTTGACCCGGCAAAGATTGAAGCAATTCAAAGCTGCGAGCAACCTAAGTCAGTAATCGAAGTACGTAGCTTTCTCGGCTTAGCTGGTTATTATCGGAGATTTGTAGAAGGGTTTTCTCGAATCGCTACTCCATTAACTCAGCTGACTCGAAAAGATACAAAATTCGGTTGGAGCGAGGAATGTGAAAAGAGTTTTCAAGAACTCAAGAGGAGACTCATTTCAAAGACTGCTCTTCTGATACCATCCGCCTCGGAGGGATTTATCATCTACAGTGATGCTTCAGGCAAAGGGTTAGGATGTATTCTCATGCAACATGGGAAAGTCATAGCATATTCCTCACGACAACTCAAAGAATATGAGAGGAATTATCCTACTCATGATCTAGAGTTGGCAGCAGTCATTTTTGCGCTTAAGATTTGGAGGCATTACCTGTAAGGAGAGAAGATGGAGATTTATACGGATCATAAAAGCCTCAAATATTTCTTCACTTAAAAGGAACTCAACATGCGGCAACGACGATGGCTTGAGTTGTTGAAAGATTATGATCATACCATCCAATACCATCCTGGAAAAGCGAACGTAGTAGCTGACGCATTGACTAGAAAATCATATGCGGGCACGAGTGTAATATTGTCACACAAAGGCCCATTTTGTGTGACTTGAAAAGGATGAAAATAGAGTTAAAGACTCCAGGGACCCATGTGATGATGGTGAATATACGAGTGAAACCAACTTTAATTGATAAAGTTAAAGTTGTTCAAGCTTCAGACCTGGTGCTGATGCGTATGAGGAATAAAGTGCAAGAAGGTGCTATTTCAGAAGCAAGAATCGATGAAGAAGGAATACTTCGAGTCAAATCCAGACTTTATGTTCTTAATGATTCTGACTTGAAGTATAAAATCATGATGGAGACGCATAACACACCATTTGCAATCCATCCTGGGAGTACCAAAATGTATCATGATCTTCTACATACATTTTGGTGGAGCAATATAAAGAGAGAGATAGCGGGGTTTTTCTCAAGGTGTCTAACTTGTCAACGAGTCAAGGCGGAGCATCAAGTGCCAAAAGGTCTATTGCAACCACTTAAAATTCCAGAATGGAAGTGGGAGCACATTACCATGGATTTTGTTACTGGTCTTCCCAAGGTTTCTCAAGGCATAGATGCGATTTGGGTCATTATTGATAGATTGACCAAGTCTGCTCATTTCTTACCGATACGAGAAACTTATACACTTGAACGTATTGCTAGTACGTACATAAACAAGATCGTAAGATTGCATGGTATGCCAGTATCCATAGTTTCTGATCGAGACCCAAGATTCACTTTAAGATTTTAGGTTAGTTTGCAAAAAGCTATGGGCACAGATTTACGATTTAGTACGGCATATCATCCTCAAACGGATGGGCAGTCGGAAAGGACTATTCAAACTCTTGAAGATTTATTAAGACTCTGTGTCCTTGACTTCAAGGGAAGTTGGGACAAGTTCTTACCATTGGTGGAGTTTTCCTACAACAATAGTTATCAACCAAGTATTGGCATGGCTCCATTTAAGGTGTTGTATGGAAGAAAGTGTCGTTCTCCAATATGTTGGGATGAGGTGGGTGAAGCAACGTTGTTGGGACCAGATTTGGTACGTATGACTATGGAAAAGATTCAAACGATCCGACAACGTATAAAAACCTCACAAGATCGAAAAAAGAGTTATGTTGATCTTCATCGAAAGGACGTGGAATTCAATATTGGAGATCATGTGTTGTTACGTGTTGCTCCATGGAAAGGAGTTACAAGATTTGGAAAGAGAGTAAAGCTAAATCCTCGATTCATTGGCCCATTTTTAATCCTATATCGAGTAGGAACTGCGGCCTATAGACTCGCCTTACCGCCAAGTATATCTCGTGTTCATAACATTTTTCACATATCTCTATTACGTAAATATGTGAAAGACTCGAACCATATTATTGAACTAGAACTAGAACCAGATGAGATATAGGAAGATTTAACATATGAAGAGGTACCTGTTAAAATCTTGGATAAGAAGGATCATATTCTACGCTCCAAGGTTATACCTCAAGTCAAAGTTTTGTGGAGAAACCACGATATGGAAGAAATGACCTGGGAGTTAGAATCTGAAATGAAATCAAGGTATCCTCACCTCTTCGACATACCAGGTACGCACCCTAATTTCGAGGACGAAATTTCATAAGAAGGGGAGGTCTTAAGACCCCAACTTTTATGAATAAAGATTAATTTCTCTCGAAATATATTTTTGAATATTATGGTGTGGATATAATATAATGTTATAGTTGTGGGTAATATTTACAAATTTTGCAAAGTAAGTAAGTGGTTATATAATATTCGATTGGTCGGGGAATATTCGTTTTAACAGGGAATATTCAATGACGACAAGACAATCATTAGTGGACCCCATAACGGAAAGTATCATCGTAGCTAGAAAACGACATAATTATCTTTTATAAAAATAACGGCGGAGGTTTTACCGTTAAACCGTTGAACTACCCTTAGTAAAAAACAAAGAATACGTGTGGTTGTTGCATAGTAGCACAAGATTGATTATTGATGCTTACGTGAGAAGTCACTCGGTTATACTTAATTATTGCTACAAATAATTCACGATCATATCTCTCTCATATTATTGATTCAATTATTGTCACAAAGATCATCCGCATAATATGTTATATTATTAAATCAATAATTGAGACGATAAAGTTATTTATATTATTAAATTGTAATATTTATAATGTAGAAGTTCTGCCATCGAGGAGAGGTTTGGTCATCTAATCATGCTTGCCAATAAAGGAGAAATCCTTATCTAAAAGCCCCTCTTTCCGGGAACGACACGGTTGTTAAATATTGTGAGTTATAATATTAATGATGAATAAGTTCGTGTTGATTAAAGATGAAATTAATGGTTCCATTGTGCTGGAATTATTAGTGTTAGTGGAAATCGACATTTATTTTGATATTAATTGATGTCTGGAAGTTTTACTGACTAGTCGGGTAATTAATCAGATAAATGAACAATTAATTGCTATTAATTCACATGATTATAACTATTTGTTCATATATGTGTACTATTGATTCACATTCTTGTTCTATTAGGGGAATTGGTGAAAGATTGATAATACTTGCATGACTAAGTTAAAAATGGAGGTATAGATGGAGGTACTATACTGTAATTCGTATTTTCACATGATTATAACTATTGATTCACATGATTGAACTATTGATTCACATTATTTACTATTAGGGGAGGTGGTGAAAGTTTGATAATACTTGTAGGACTAAATTAAAAATAAAGAAAAAGAGGAAGGTATTATACTGTAATATTTTGAGCCTCAAAATGTGCAATTATCGAAACTATATTTTCCTATAAATAAAAGCTCATTCTTCCTTTATTTCTCACCAATTCACTAAAGCTATAGAGTAATTATTATAGAGAGAAAGAAGAAGAGAAGTCAGCTACCTCACTATTCCAGTATCCAGTCTTTTTCTAAGGTAAGGGGTATTATTTCTTTCGTATTCATGAAGAGAGTTATTTTCTTTCAATACTCATAAGAGTTGTTATTCTATTCTTTATTATTATGTTGGAATAACTCCGCTGTCTATACAATCTGCGCATACATGGTGAAATTCTTACATTATTCCATTCTTTATTATTCTGTTGAATAACTTTTATGCTGCGCGGTCTATATCGCATGCCCGTGAATTCATTGTTATTCCATTCTTTATTATTCTGTTGGAACATCCATCATGCGGATTACACATGACCTGGTTCCATTCTTTATTATTCTTGGAACATCCGATGCATCTTTGATTACGCATGACTGGTTCCATTCTTTATTATTCATTGGAATATCCCGATACGCAAGTGGATAACGTATGACTGGTTCCATTCTTTATTATTCATTGGGAATAACATGTCATGCTGTTCTATCGCATGCCTGGTGAATTCTTCTGTTTTCCAATTCTTATTATTCTGGTGGAACAACCTTGTCTATGTGGATTACCGCATGCATGGTGAATGATCCTTTGTATTCATTCCTTATTAAATTGTGGAAATGATCTATCTACGTGGATTACTGTATGGCAGACAAAAATCTATTTGTAGTTTCATATATTCTATTATACTCAGTTGGTTAAAGTTTTGGCTTCTATACTTCATGAAATTAGTAGAATATCCTGGATATTTGCGCTTCATCCAGTATCTTTTCATGTAAATATTCTTCTGAGCATTCTTGAATTTTACTCCACAAAGAAGTATCATGTTGACAATTTGTACGTAATTGATTTCAGGATAAATTAACTTATAAATCTTTAAAATTTATTCTTGAACTTGTTTTATTGAATTATTATGTCATTGTCATCATCCTCATGCTTATATTGTAATGAAAGTCATCTTTGGCTTACGTGCATAGATGGACTTGGTATGATTATGACCAGGGATCATTCGGTATAAATATAACCTGTAATGTTATAAATGATGTGGTAAAAGTCCTCAGTGGCCTGTAGTGTATTGATGGATAGTTTTTGGTATGATTATGACCAGGGATTATTCAGTATAGTCATGACCATTGATGATTTAATGAATATCCTCGGCCAGTAGTGCGGGGATGACTCGATGATGTGATTTATTTATTAAAATTTGAGTCTCAAATAAAAATTGATGAAAACATTTTAAATCATAGAATATAGTAGATATCATGCTCTACTTGACTCTTTTAATGGATTGCTTATTCACCGCAGCTTAAACTTGATGTCTATTGTATTTTATCAGTTTAACATTGTTGAAGACTAATGATAATTTATTCTGCATTATCTTAGTCATAATATTTCTTACTGGGCTAGTTGAGCTCACCCTTTTGCTTTCATTGTTCTCTTCAGGAAATGAGAACGTAGTCGGGACTAGTCAGGGAACGGAGTGATGGTCCGAGATGGTGTATTAGTAGTCCTCACTATTCTATAAAATAGTGTGACAATAATTGTAATGAGGGCTCTATTTGAGAGTGGATATTGTCTAGAAGGCAATATTCCTGTTTAAACTCTCAGCTATGTTTTTGTCGTATATTACCCAACGGTTGTATAATTAAGTTTGTATTTGTATTCTGTACCATGTATTTGGCGACTCAAGATGGGTGATGTATACCTTTTTTGGGGGCGTCACAGATATAATATTGATGATGAACTTTTAAATCATAGAATATAGTAGACATCATGCTCTACTTGACTCTTCTAATGGATTGCTTGTTCCGCTGCAGTTGTTGATCTAAATTTATTGTTTATTGTATTCTATCAGATTTTATACTGTTGCAGACTAAGGATAATTTATTCTAAATTATCTTTGTCATAATATTCTTTACTGGGCTAGTTGAGCTCACCCTTTTCTTTCATTGTTCTCTTCAGGAAATGAAAATATAGCTGGGACTACTCGGGGAATGGAGTGATGGTCCAAGATTGTGGCTATAGTAGTCCCAATATTTTATAAAATAGTGTGATAATAATTGTAATGAGGACTTATTTTGAGTTTGGATATTTTCTACGAGACAATATTTGTATTAAAACTCACAGTTTATGTTTTGTCGTATTTTGCACGACAGTTCAATAGTTGTATAAATGAAGTTTGTATTTAAATTATGTACCATATATTTGGCGTCTCAGAATGGGTTGTGTAGACCTATTTTGGGGGCTTCATAACTTCAAGGTATGCCTTTTTAATTTTTTTGGATTCCTTTTTGGGGTATAATCAGTTCTCGATGTATAAGGGCAGGGGTGTAAATGAACTGAGTTGAGTCAAGTATTGAGTTTCTTAAATTTGGATCATAAAATTTATCTAGTATAAAATAAAGTTTGATTATGGCTTGTTTAAATACCGAGTAGAACACTATCTGGAATAGAGCTTGAGCAGTTTGAAATTTAAAGCGAATATGATCCGAGTATAAACAAAAAAAATTACAATCTGAAAAGGTTCAAGGAATTTATTGAACTTTAAAATCTTCTCAAATATTTAAATCATTTGTATTTCGAGTCAAACTCGAATCAAACTTTTTGTTGAGTGGGTACGAATCAAGCTTAGGTCAGTTTGTTCATTTTATAGTCTTATATAAAGGGGATATCCCAAAAATTATATTCATCGCGTATCGGGCAATCTATGCTTAAAAGAAGTTGTCGTTAAGATTATTTAATGCAGGAGCAATGTATTAATGTATGATGAACAAGGTGTTTTGAAGTAGTGGACGGGATATGGAAGTGTATGTTGATGATATGATTGTCAAGAGTACCATGGTGCGTGATCATTTGGATGACTTGGAGGAGTTTTTTCAAACTATACTAGAACATAACATACGTCGAAATCCGACTAAGTACACTTTTGGTCTCGGGTTGGATAAGTTCCTCAGGTATTTGGTTAGTAAAAGGCGAATCGAGGCCAATTTGAAGAATATAAGAGCTATACTAGATATGAGGTCTCCACAGACCTTCAAGGATATTTAACAGTTGCCAAGGCAAATAACGGCACTTCAGCGATTCATGGCCCGATTGACCGAATGATGTTTGCCCTTTTTCAACACTTTGAAGGGAACAAAGAATGAAAATACCTTTTAGTGGACTTTGAAGTGTGAGAAGGCATTCGAAGGAATAAAATATATACTTATCTTTGGTCCCTTTATTGATGAAGATGGTTCGTTCAAATCCATTATATTAGGAATCTATGTATGGTTTAATAGGTTGTTTAATTATGAGGGAGATTTATTAGAACTCTCAATAGATTCCGAATGTATATGATTTGATGATGAAACACTTAAAGTATATTTGTATGCATAAGTTTTTTACAATCCTTAACTGAAATATCAATGTACAAGGACTTAGAATAGTTTGATCAAACTTGTTAGGTTTATCCTTATCATGTGTGCATATGTAATAGATAGAATCAATTATAAAAGGTTACTTTGTATGATAACAACATTATGAATAGAGTAATCTACATATTCTTAAAATGAAATATAATTAATGTATATTTGTACAAGTAAGTTTTGTAAAGTCCTTCAAAAGAATTGATGTACAATGACTTAGATTAGAAAGATCAAATAATGTTAGGTTGATCTTATTGAAATTAATTGATGTATCGTTGATAGGAAGTCATTGATTGTAAAGTTACTTTGTCAGTTTCGTAGTATAGAGATACTTCACAGAGTTAACTTTGTTCGTACAACATCAGGAGATTGCTAAGTTTATTCCAGCACATAGACAAAGATCAACTCGTAATGTGATCAAATGATCTCAAAGTTGCAAGGCACATATGTATTAAATAAGGGTGTAAACGAACCGAGTCGAGTTGAATATTGAGTTGCTCAGATTTAGTTCACAAAATTTATCGAGTATAAAATAAGGTTTGATTGAGGCTCATTTAGCTACCGAGTCTAGCACGATTCTAAATCGAGTCCAAACAATTTGAACTTTTCAAATGAATATAATCCGAGTATCAATAGAAAATTAAAATTTGAGGAGGTTCGAGTAATTTATCGAACTTTAAAATTTGTTCATATTTGACTCATTTATATTTCAAGTCGAGCTCCAATCAAACTTTTAGTCGAGCGAGTACGAATTGAGCCCGAACTGTTTGCTCATTTTACAGCCTTAGTATTAAACATCACCTAGCAAAGTCACAACCAATTTTATAAGTGATCAATAAATCATAAATTCAAGTAAGGCTTGCTTAGTAAAGGTTGATCATAGAATACTCCAAGCAGACGCTGAATAAAAGAAATATTGTAAGATAACTCCAAGATCTTTCAGTAAAATCAAGATCGTAAAGTCAATCTCAGAATCGTAAAGTTGTGTGTATAAAGTTGACCATAGAGCTAAAGGAGGTTATGAAACTTATGTTTTGTCATGGATATAAGGTGAAGATCACATAAGAAGAAGCTTATATTAGAAGAATATACTCTGATATTATCTGAGTATAGTTCTCACTAGAAGGAATCTCCAGAAGGAATTTATAAAAGGCATATTGCAAAGGTATTTTGTCAGGTCGTAAAGCTTCTAACTGATCGAAGAGTAATCAATGTTTTGTAATGACGTTTTTAGTACTTAAAAGAAAAGCAAATATAAGAAGCAACCTTCAACTTCACTGCGTAGCTAAACTATGAAGAAAACGAAGAAGATTATGCGCATCAAGACCAAACAACATAAAGCAATCAGAAAGCAAAACATAAGCTGAAGTCATAGTAGTAGTAATAATACAGAGCACAAGTCTACGATTTCCATCACTCTAATATCAACATACAGAAGAACAAAAATATGAAAAGAACATGAAGTTCAACCCTACGATTCTTGAGATGACATATCGTAGATTAAAATCAGGTCTGACAAATGGAACGTTGTGAGAAGAAAATCCCAAGGTGTTATACAATGTCTTTGGAAGAAAAAAAAGTGTGTCTACCAGCTAATTGACCAAAATTATTGTGTTAAAAAAGCCAGTAAAGATACTGATTGATGTGGCAAGTCCTAAGTAAAAAAGTACGTTGATACAAACCTCCAGAAAGCCAACATCAGAGATATCAAAGTATCTTAGCATTAAATGTTCCAACGGATACTTCTCAATGGGAAGATTTCAATTGGACTATAAAAGGAAACATCATTTGAAATGCAATAAGGGGATGATGAGCACTAAACATCAATTCAAAGGGAGGATCATCATCAGAAATGAACATTGAGCTGAACAAGAGAAAATGTAAAGTAATTTCCACTTTACGAGCAAAGAAATGTTTAACAAGTACAAAAGGAGAAGAAGATTAAACGTAATCTTGGCAGTACCTCGTCAGACTACAAGAAGCTGATGAGTACTTGGAAAGGTCTGAGCCACAGAACTAAAGACAAAAGAGATATAAAGATAAAGAGCTAAAGAGTTAAGGAGCCAGAATCGTAGAGCCAAGAAAATAGAGGACATGGTAGAACTGAAAGTCCAAGTATGAAGAAGCCATGTAGTTGATGCTAATAAAGTGAGAGTGGAAAATTTGAAAACAAATCTCAATAACCACTCTATGTTATCCATAGAGAACCAACTAAAGACGTAGAGCAGAAGTCTACAATTCAAAAAGGTGTTCAAAGCTGCTAAACACAAAAGACGAAGAGCTTAATTGAATAACTTAGTGGCTCAACAACAATGATCATGAGGAGCTGCTAATAATTAGAAGAGTTCAAGCTTCAACAACAAAGTTCAGCAAGCACTAAGGAGATGATCAACAACGCTGCTAAGTACTGTGAGATGAATATCACACAAGCCATCTTAGCAGCACCTCCAACACTTTTATAAAAAGGAAGAAGGGTCATAGGATCCTGGTCTTTGTGACCGAATTGGGATCATAGAATCCTGGTCTTTGTGACAAAATTAGGGTCATAGGATCCTGGTCTTTATGACCGAATTGCGGCCGTAGGATCCTGGTTATTAGTAACTGAATTGTCGAGACTTTGTGACTCGAAGGAGCCTTAGTGGTTCAAGTTTGAAAATAATCTGATGGGCCTATATCCTTAGCGGATGTCCTACTCGTTGAGTAGAAGAGTGGAGTAGGAGTTTTTTAGTCTCTGAACCACTTGAAACCTCATATGTCTTTTACTTTACGTCATTTACATTATGTAAACTATAACTGTTATATCTGCCATGTGGTTGTCTATCCATCAAACTTGTTTTAGTACTGAAATTTCATGGTAAATCTATGAGTGGAGTTTTCAAACTTATATTCCGTTACGTAGATAACTTTGATTAATTAATTAGATGGTAATGCTCAGATAACTAATTAAAGAAGTTTTTAAAGATATATTTAACCCCCTTCTAAATCTCTATTGTACCTATGGAAAATAACACTTTATATTTGTATTTGGTAATAAACTCTTTAGCAGTGTTAGTGGTCCTAGTGAAGGAATCAGGAAGGAAACAATATCTCGTGTATTATGTCAGCCATACTTTTTAGGATGAAAAGACTAGGTGCTTTAATTTGGAGAAATTAGCTTATGTCTTGATCATAGCAAGTCAAAAGTTTCAACATTACTCCCAAGGTCGTGTGATCATTATTTATACTGATCAACCATTAAAAAGGGTGCTCTGTAAGCCGGATGCTTCGAGAAGATTAGTGGCTTGGGTTGTAGATCTTAGCCAGTTCACCTTGTAGTATTATTTATGATAGCTGTAAAAAGAAAGGCTTTAGTGAACTTTCTTGAGTGTTCATTCACCGTGCCCGATCCACTAATTCATTCAGAGAAGGATGTATACCCGGTGTCTAAGGTTCAGTTCCCATAATTCTTGTGGACACTTATGCGGATGGGTTCTTGACGATTGATGTAAGTGGGGTTGTAGTCATACTAACCAGTCCCGAAGGTTTGAAAGTCTAGCAGAAGATTCGATTATGGTTCAAGGCAACTAACAATGTGGCCCAATATGAGGCTATCCTGGCAGGGTTACGGTTGTCATAAAGTTTGAAAGTTCGTTGTTTGATTGTATTCAATGACTCTTAATTGGTTATTAATTAGATACAATGAGAGTATGAAACTCGAGGGTAAATGGTGACCAAATATCTATGTGAAGTTAAGAACTTGCTACATTATTTTAGCTTTTATTATTTCCAAGGGTGAACCAGACGAACAATATAGTGATTGATGCTTCAAACTTGGTTACGACGGATGTTATCTCTTTCATCGGGTTGATATACTTACAAGTTTTAGATGAATCGAGCATTCTAGAAAAGATGGTTATGGTGATAGAGAGATCGGACTATTGGCTTACACCATATCTAGACTATCTTACTGAAGGAAAGTTGTCTTTGGATAGGATGTTGGCAAAGAAGATAAAGCTTCGGAGCTCGCATTTTTGTTTGATTGACGGAGATATCTACCGACGGACTTATTTTTCTCCGTTATTGAATTTTCTGGTACCTTTAGATGTAACTTATGTTCATCGGGAGTTACACGAGGATATATGTAGGAATCATATGGTAGCCAAGTCATTGACTTATAAATTGGCGAGCCATGAGTATTATTGGCTAACTATGTTCCAAGATGAAAAGGATTTTGTGAAGAAATGTGTCAAGTGTCAAGTCAATAGCCCAATCCCCCATCAACCCCTAGAGGAGTTATCAGCAGTCTTGTCCCCAATTCCATTTACAATATTCATAATTAATATCTTAGGTCCACGCCGAAGGCGAAAGGTCAATTGATGTTCATAATTATGGAGATAAACAATATAACCAAGTGAGTGGAGGCTAAACCTCTTCGGACAATTATCGAACAGGATTGCATAGTTTTTTAAAGAATTGATGGTATTTTGGTTTGGTATCCCTGTTATTATGCTGTTAGACAACGGTTATCAATTTGTTGGATCCAAGTTCAACTAGTTCTTGAAAGATTTGAACATTTAATATCATACAATTTTGGTTGCCTGCTCATAGTCGAATGGTTAGGTGGATGTGAATAATTGAACTTTGTTAAATGGTGTTAATAGGAAATTAGATGAAGATAAGGGGATGTGGCCCAACGAATTACATAGTGATTTATGGTCCTACCAAACTACGCCTCAGACCACCACCGAGGATTCACACTTTTGGCTCGCTTATGGAACCAATACCCTTATCCAAGTAGAGATGGAGTCTGCCTTTCTTCGGATCAGTCAGTTCAAGGAGTTATATAATGATGAAGGCCTTCGATTGAATTTAAACTTGTTGGATGAATTTTGGGATTCTACGATGCTAAGGTTGATTATTTATCAGCATAAGACTTCTCGATATTATAATAGAAAGGTTAGGAAATGAAGGTTTGAGGTTGGAGATTTGGTACTATGAGAGGCAGAGGCTTCTACTCCTCAAAACATAAAAAAAACTTATGCCTAAATGGGAAGGACTGTATGAAGTTGTTGAGGTGCCAAAGCCAGGTACGTATAGGCTTCGGGCTTTGGAGGGGATTAAGGTAAAGAATACATGGCACGTAGGGCGACTTCATAGATATTATTAATAAATAATATTTTTTAGATTTTTTGTACTTTTTTTCACAGTCATTTTTTAACCCAAAAAGGGGTTGTTGATTAAGTTGTTATGTTATTAATAAAATGTTTCTTTCAAATATGTTTGAACATGAAAAAGTTATAAATACATAGGTTTATCATTCATTACAAATTTAAACTATCTTATATAGTTCATAAATACAAAAAGTAATGGCATAAGATTACATATTAATTGGAGGATCTTATTTGATTTTAGTTTCTTCATCGTAGTCTTCGGATAAGCCGAGACGGATTAAGTCGTAGCTGGATGCAATGATTTTTACTTTGACTGGCTGATAAATTTTATCGTACTGATCTATGATGGCATCAGTCAGTTTAGGAGAAGTTTTGTATTCGATAATAATGTTTTATTTGTCGGCTTTAGAGATCTGCTTGTTTTGGGCTCGAAGTTCACTTATTTACCTCTCCAGTTGAGATGCACCCTTAACCATGTTTTTTTATCTAGGCACGTTTGTCTCGAAGTTTGTCCTAAAATTTCTTCAAAATTTCCCTCAGTTCTTCATTTTCTTCAATAGATCTTCAAGAGTTTGAATAGTCCTTTCTGATTGCTCGTCCGTTTGAGGATGGTATGCCGAACTGAATTGTAAATCCGTGCCCATAGCTTTCAACAAACTAACCCAAAATTGTGAAGTGAATCTTGGGTCACAATCTGAAACTATGGATACTGGCATGCCATGCAATTTCACAATCTCATTTATGTACATATTCAAGGAAATAAGTCTCACGTATAGGCAAGAAATGAGCAGACATGGTTAATCTATCAACAATAACCCAAATCGCATCTATACCTTGAAAAACCTTGGGAAGACCCGTAACGAAATCCATAGTAATGTGTTCCCATTTCCATTTTGAAATCTCAAGTGGTTGCAATGGACCCTTTGGCACTTGATGCTCCGCCTTTACACGTTGACAGGTTAAACACCTCGAGATAAACTCCGCGATCTCTCTCTTCTTATTGCTCCACCAAAATGTATGTCGAAGATCATGATACATTTTGGTACTCCCAGGATGGATTACAAATGGTGTGTTGTGTGCCTCCATCATGATTCTATGCTTCAAGTCAAAATCGTTAGGAATGCAAAGTCTAGAGTTGACTCGAAGTATTCCTTCTTCATCGATTCTTGCTTCTGGAATAACACCTTCCTGTACTTTCTTCTGCATATGTATCATCTTTGGGTCTGTGGCTTGAGCAGCTTTAACTTTATCGATTAAAGTCGGTTCTACTCGTATGTTTGATATCATCACGTGGGTACTTTTGAGACTTTAACTCTATCTCCATCCTTTATAAGTAGTACAAAATGGGGCTTTGTGTTAACAACATCGCACTCGTACCCGCATACGATCTTCCACTCAATGCGTCAGCTACAACGTTTGCTTTTCCAGGATGATATTGAATGATATGGTCGTAATCTTTCAACAGCTTGAGCCAACGTCGTTGCCACATGTTGAGTTCCTTTTGAGTGAAGAAATATTTGAGGCTTTTATGATCCGTATAAATCTCCACTTTCTCCTTATACAGGTAATGTCTCCAGATTTTTAACGCAAAAACGACTGCTGCTAACTCCAGATCATGAGTAGGATAATTCCTCTCATATTCTTGATTTATTGCGAGGCATAGGCTATAACTTTTCCATGTTGCATGAGAGCACATCCTAACCCTTTGCCTGAAACATCGTTGTAGATAACAAATCCATCCGAACCAGATGGTATTGTTAGAACAGGTGCTGGAATGAGTCTCCTCTTGAGCTCTTGGAAACTCTTCTCGCATTCCTCGCTCCATACGAATTTTGTATCTTTTCGAGTCAGTTGAGTTAATGGAGTAGCGATTCGAGAAAATCCTTCCACGAATCTCCAATAATAACCAGCTAAGCCCAGAAAGCTACGTACTTCGGTCACCGACTTCGGTTGCTCCCAACTTTGAATTGCTTCAATCTTCGTCGGGTCAACAGATACTCTATGTTTTGAAACTGCGTGCCCAAGGAATGCTACTTCCTTAAGCCAGAACTCACATTTCTTTAGCTTGGCATATAGCTTGTTGTCATGAAGCCTTTGAAGTACCAGCTTCAAATGGTGCTCATGATCTTCACGGCTTTTGGAATAGATGAGGATGTCATCAATAAAGACAACAACGAACTTATCCAAATATTCCTTGAATACACGGTTCATCATATCCATAAAAGCATCAGGAGCATTAGTCAATCCAAAAGATATGACTAAGAATTCATAATGCTCGTACCGAGTTCTGAAGGCAGTCTTTGGAATATCCTCATTTTTAATCTTCAGTTGATGATATCCAAAAGGAAGATCGATCTTTGAAAAGAATTGTGCTCCTTGTAACTGGTCGAACAGGTCATCAATGCGAGGTAGGAGATACCTATTCTTGATGGTGACATGGTTCAATTCCCGGTATTCAATACAAAGTTGTATACTCCCGTCTTTCTTCTTTACAAATAAAATAGGAGCACCCCAAAGAGATGTACTAGGACGAATGAAATCGATGTCTAATAATTCCTGTAGTTGGACTTTTAACTCCTGAAGTTCAATAGGAGCCATTCGATATGGTGTTTTTGAAATGGGCTTTGTACCCAGCTCAATAAAGAATTCAACTTCACATTCTGGGGGTAGACCAGGAAGTTCTTCAGGAAATACGTTAGGAAATTCACTAACAACAGAAATATTATTCAAATCTGACGTGTTTTTGTTCAAGTCCATAACATGGGCTAAGAAGGTTTGACATCCGTTTTTTAATAAACGAATGGCTTTATGGCTTGATATGACAGTTATTGACTTTAGTGGTTTGGTTGCTTGAATTCATATAACAAGTTCTTTAGGAATATGAAAACTAACAATCTTACGAAAACAATCAATTTTAGCATGATGAGTGGTTAACCAATCAATCCCTAAAATCACATCAAATGCAAGTATCTTTAAAGAGATAAGATCAACAGGTAATGTGATGGTGTCAACTTGGATCAAGAAAGATTTATAAACAGTGGATGTAATGAAAGTTTCTCTAACGGAGTCTCCACAGATAAGTCAAAGTCTAATTTCTCCGGAGTCAAGTTTAAACGTTAAGCACAAGCAGGAGAGATAAAAGAATGGGTAGAACCGGTATCTAGTAAGGTATAAACTTTGTAAGAGTTCAAGATTAGCTTACCCGTGATCACCTCATTCGGGTTTCTTGCATTTTGGCTAGTCACGACAAACGCCCTCCCTTGAACCACCAACTTTATTTTGTCTGTAGTCGCCTTTGGTGTCGTCGTCCCAGCTAGACTTGACTTTGCTACCAGACAAAACCAGGCTATATGACCGTCTTTTCCACAACTAAAACACACCTTGGAAGGCTGTGAACAGTTTGGACTTATGTGTCCCTCCTCTCCGCATCTGTAGCATCTAACTGGCAGTCGTTCTCCTCCCCTAGAATTTGTTGTTGGTGCTGCTGCTGATGTCTTCCCGTTATTGTTGAATCTCCTCTTTTTGAAATTTTCACTTGACTCACCTCTCCTATTATCATGGCACAATTACCACCCGAGTGGTTACCGCTTTTGTCCATATTTTTCCATCCTCGTTGGTTTTCATCGCTCCGATGATTGCTGTCATCGGTATGACCCTGGTTGTGGTCCCTCGGTTGAACATACTCATTATCTCGCTCTAATAATTGAGCCATGTTGACAAAATCTGAATATAGAGAAAATTTGTGAGAGATAAGGTATTAACGAATCTCGGGTTTTAGACCTCGCTGAAACATCTGCGTCATACGTTCCTTATTCTCTACCAAATGAGGCGCAAACCGGGATAACTCCGCGAACTTTGCCTCGTACTGGGACACCATCATGTTGTTCTGTTCCAGTCTAATAAACTCTACCTCCTTCATATGACGAATACTTTCAGGAAAGTACTTGTCATTGAACAGTTTCTGAAATCTTTCCCAAGAGATGTTGAGTGCGGCTGGCTGGGTACACTTCATAGATTCCCACCAGTAATCTGCCTCACCACGGAATATAAAGGTGGTGAATGGAACCTTCTGTTCTTCCATGCATCCCAAGACATCGAATATCTTGGTAATTTTCTTGACCCACGTTTCCGCCTTAATAGGATTCGGCTTTCCCCAGAAATCTGGTGGTCCAAACTCTTTGAACTGCTTGGCTGTGACAAACCGTGTGTTGCCATCATTTCCACCCATATTTTGTACACGAGTCTCCCTCGTCTGATTTTGCATGAACTGCAAAAAGCTTCTAAACATCCCATCATTCATCGTTTGCTCGGTAGTGTTGTTTACAAGAGGAATATTGCCTTCTTGTTGCACGTTCTCCTGGTTGGTGATTGAAGGTTGTTCCACGGTCCCATACACTCCACTGTTAACGTTTTCAGCTGCTATTCTTAAAAACTGCCATAAAACAAGGGTTAATTAAACAAATTAACATACCACATAATATCCCTATATTATAACCGACCAACAAATAAGCTTAGGTAGGACACACTAGCGAAGGATTTACTCGTCTCTCCCCTCCTAGTTTTATTCCCTGATCTCCACCAGAGACCATATCCCTAAGCACTGATACCAACTGTGACACTCCCAAAATAGGTATACCCATTCTGAGTCGCCAAATACATGGTATAGAAACAACTACAATTTTATTAATACAATTGTTGTGCAAAATACGACAACACATATGTAACACTCCAACTTATTATAAATAAAATTAAATTTTCTCTATTTATTATTTTAAAATAGTAAGGGTTGATTTGATTAATGTGGTTAGTTATGGAAAAAATGCGCAAATATTTCAAATAAGCTAGTAGTTATAAAATATTTATTATTATCGGGGAATATTCGTTTGGTCATGGAATATTCTTACTATCGGGAATATTAAATGCGATGATTGCAAAATTGTGTGGGCCCCATAACGGAAAGCGATTAGATGAAGAAAACGACAAGTATAAGTTGTTTATAAATAACGCCGTAGCTATTATTTTTAATACTGTTAGAATACCCGGTGGTTAAAACACAGTAGCACACGGTATTACATCAATTATTGATTCTTACGTAAAAAGGCACTACTCAATAATTGTTACAGTAATTATTGTTCAATATTTTATTTTATTGATTCAATAATTGCTACGTTGATATTTTATATTATTGTTGTTTCAATAATTGTCATTACACAGTATTTTTCATTATCAGATCAATAATTCATATTATTTGAATAATATTATTAGATAGCATTATTGGCAATGTCTAGAAAGTTCTGTCTAAGGAGAGGTTTGGTCACCTAATTGCGCGCCAGTAAGGAGAAATCCTTATTGGAAAGCCCCCTCTTTCTTGGGAACGGCCTGATTGTCGATATTTTGATTCTGTAATATTCTTTGTGAATAATTAATTATTGATTTATATGATAAGGAAAATATTCATTTTATGTGGATATAGATGGAGAAAATTTTAAAGTGACAATTGTTGAAAAATTGATATTTTATCTTTTCTGATAAAATAATTCATTTAAATATATTATTATATTTTAATAATATAATAATGGTGATATTTTTACAATGAATGTGGGATATATGAATAAATGAGGAGGAAGAGTATTTTTGTAACTAAAAATATTTAAAACATATTTTTTATGTTTGTGAACCCCAGTTCTTGACTGAAATTTGATTATAGCCTGTAAAATCGTCCGTATGTGGATTTTGGTCAATTTTTGCTTGGAATTTGGAAAAACTTAAACTTACAAAGTTGTAGATAATAGAATTTCCTATGGAATGGACCTAAGATTTGAATTTTTCTGATAAAAGGGCTATTTATTATGAATTATTGAAGCTCCGAAATTCCAGAATAATTGATTTTTGGAAGTTTTAATTGTTTTATTTAAGAAAAACGTTTTTTACACTTGGGTGGGCCCCCACTTGCACATGTTAATGGCTGAAATTAGATGTCTTTGGTGTGCGTAGGAATTTATAATAAATATATTAATATTTTATTAAATTTTCTGCTTTGGTGTTCTAAGCAATTTCCTATAAATAGGGTGTTTAGGTTAGAATTGAAAATCACACCATAAATAAGTTTTCTCTATCTTTCTCTCTCTATATTATCGAGCGTATTCTTGTGAGTATTTTGATACTTTGAGTGTTGCTATACGGTACAAGTTCCCTTCAGCAATATATCCAGTATTCCAGTCAGAAGTACTTTCTTTTCGAAGTAAGGGATGTTATTTTTTTAAATGATAATATTTCTTCTAATATCATTATGCCGGAATATTCGTAAGATTTTTCTTGTGAAATTCTTGACTTTTAGTGTCGGGATTACTATTCACGTATACAACACTATTCACGTATACGGCACTATTCACGAATACGACACTATTCATAGAAAAATTAAATTTTCATTTTTTTGTCCAAAATATCTATTATGGATACTAGCTTTGATTGTATCTGTAAGACCCCAGCTTTTTATAAATAAAATTTAATCTTCTCTATTCATTATCTTGAAATAATGAGTTAATTTGATATAATGTTTTGGTTATGGATGAAATGTACAAATTTTACAAAATAAGCAAGTGGTTGTAAAATATTTATTTCTGTCGGGGAATATTCGTTTGGTCGTGGAATATTCTTTTTGTCGGAAATATCCATACGACGGCGCAGTCAATTATGGGACCATAACGGAATAACTGTCGGATGAAGAAAATGGCAAAGTTTGAGTTTTTATAAATAACGGCGTGGTTATTCTGAATTAACAATTTGTTGGAATACACGGTGGTTAAAATACAATAATACGCGCGTAGTTACGCATGAGCTTTAGACACCAGATTGTTGAATTGTTGAATTATTGATTCTTACGTAAGAAGACACTACTCAATAATTGTTACTGATAATTCTTTATTCAATATTTTATTTTATCGATTCAATAATTCTTTGCATTGATATTTTATATTATTATTGTTTGATAATTGTCACTTTGCTCGATATTTTTCATTATCGGATCAATAATTCATATTATTTGAATAATATTATTAGATAGCATTATTGTCGATGTCTAGAAAGTTACATCAAGGAGAGGTTTGGTCACCTAATTGCTTGCTTAGTAAGGAGAAATCCTTATCGGAAAGCCCCTCTTTCACAGGAACTACCGGCTGGTTGTCATAATTGTGATTCTGTAATATTATTTATGAATAATTAATTATTGATTTATATGATACGAAAATATTTATTTGATGTGGATATAAATGATGGATTTATTTATGTGGTTATAAATGAAGGAATTAATGTTGAGGTGTTTTATCAGTATTTTGTTGGATTGGAGGTATTAAAATCTCAAATCGGTGTTCTTAAAGCTTTATTACGTGAGTTGTAATTTTAATCCGACCGTTGGATCGTTGTGATTTTTGGATATGTTATACATATATGAGTTGAGTATATGTCCACAAATTTTGAACCGTTGAAAATTAACGCATGATTTTTTATGAACTTTAAAAGGTGTTGAAACGGTGTTGAAAATCGTCCGTTTGTGGATTTTGGATATTTTTTGTTTGGAATTTGGAAAAACTCCAAGCTACAAAGTTGTAGAGAATTCGATTTCGTGTGGAATGGACATAAAATTCGTATTTTTCTGATAAACGGGCTATTTTCTATGAATTACTGAAGTTTCAGAAAATAAAATGATTTTTATTAAATTATGGGTGGGACTCACTTTTTGGTTGGTGTTGAATGCACATGGGCTGCTGAAATTTTCAGAATTGAGGGACTGAAGTTGTCAACAAAGCATGCGTAGAAGTTTGGTGTAAATAATATTATTATTTTATTATTTAGTCTCCTTTGGCATTCTAACATTTTCCTATAAATAGACGCTTAGGTTAGAATTGAAAATCACACCAGAAACAAGTTTTCTTTCTCTCTAGATTATCGAGCGTATTTTTAGGTTATTAGCATTCATATTTCTAACTAACTTATTATGCGAATTCAAGCAACCAAACCACTTAAATTCAATCACTGTCATCTCAAGCCATAAAGCTATTCGTTTATTGAAAAATGGATGTCAAGCTTTCTTAGCTCATGTCACGGATTTAAACAAAAATACGTCAGTCTTGAATGATATTTCTATTGTTTATAAATTTCCTGACGTATTCCCTGAAGAAGTTCCTAGCCTACCCCGAGAGCATGAAATTAAGTTTGGTATCGACCTTGAACCCGGTACAAAACCCATTTCCAAAGTCCCATATCGAATGGCTCCTATTGAACTTCAGGAGTTAAAAACTCAACTGCAGGAGTTGTTAGACATCAGTTTCATTCGTCCTAGTATGTCTCCTTGGGGTGCTCCTATTCTATTCATGAAGAAGAAAGATGGAAGTATGCGACTTTGTATTGATTATCGGGAGTTGAATCATGTCACCATCAAAAATAGATACTCGTTGCCTCGCATTGATGACCTGTTTGACCAGTTGCAAGGAGCCAAATTCTTTTCAAAGATTGATCTTTGTTCTAGATATCATCAGTTGAAGATTAAAACTAATGACATTCCAAAGACTGCTATCATAACTCGGTACGGGAATTATGAATTCCTAGTCATGTCTTTTGGATTGACTAATGCTCCTGCTGCCTTCATGGACATGATGAACCGAGTATTCATGGAATATTTGGATCACTTTATGGTTGTCTTTATTAATGACATCCTCATATACTCTAAAACCCGTAAAGACCATGAGCAACACTTGAGGCTGATACTTTAAAAGCTTCGTGAAAACAAGCTTTATGCCAAGTTGAAGAAATATGAGTTCTGGCTTGAGGAAGTTGCATTCCTTGGGCATGTGATATCAAATCATGGAATATCTATTAACCAAACAAAGATTGAAGCAATTCAAAGCTGGGAGAAACCTAAGTCAGTGACCGAAGTACGTAGCTTTCTCGGCTTAGCTGGTTATTATCGGAGATTCGTGGAAGGATTTTCTCGAATTGCTACTCCATTAACTCAGCTGACTCGAAAAGATACCAAGTTCGGTTGGAGTGAGGAATGTGAGAAGAGTTTTCAAGAACTCAAGAGAAGACTCATTTCAGCACCTGTTCTGACAATACCATCTGGCTTGGAGGGATTTGTCATCTACAGTGATGCTTTAGGCAAAGGGTTAGGATGTGTTCTCATGCAACATGGGAAAGTCATAGCCTATTCCTCTCGACAACTCAAAGAATATGAGAGGAATTATCCTACTCATGATCTAGAGTTGGCCGCAGTCGTTTTTGCGCTTAAGATTTGGAGGCTTACATGTATGAAGAAAAGGTGGAGATCTATACGGATCATAAAAGCCTCAAATATTTCTTCACTCAAAAGGAGCTCAACATGTGGCAACGACGATGGCTTGAGTTGTTGAAAGATTATGATCATACCATCTAATACCATCCTGGAAAAGCGAACATAGTAGCTGACGCATTGAGTAGAAGATCATATGCGGGTACGAGTGCAATATTGTCAATGTAAAGACCCATTTTGTATGACTTACGAAGGATGGAGATAGAGTTAAAGACTCCGGTGACCTATGTGATGATGGCGAATATACGAGTAGAACCGACTTTAATCGATAAAGTTAAAGCTGCTCAAACTACAAACCTGGAGCTGATACGTATGAAGAAGAAAGTGCAATAAGGTGCTATTCCGGAAGCAAGAATCGATGAAGAAGGAATACTTTGAGTCAACTCCAGACTTTATGTTTCTAACGATTCTGATTTAAAGTATAAAATCATGATGGAGGCGCACAACACACCATTTGTAATCCATCCTAGGAGTACCAAAATGTATCGTGATCTTCGACATAGATTTTGGTGGAGCAATATGAAGAGAGAGATAGTGGGGTTTATCTCAAGGTGTCTAACTTGTCAACAAGTCAAGGCAGAGCATCAAGTGCCAAAAGGTCCATTGCAACCACTTGAAATTCTAGAATGGAAGTGGGAGCACATTACCATGGATTTCCTTACTGGTCTTCCCAAGGTTTCTCAAGAAATAGATGCGATTTGGGTCATTGTTGATAGATTGACCAAGTCTGCTCATTTCTTACCGATACGAGAAACTTATACACTTGAACATCTTGCTAGTATGTACATAAACGAGATTGTAAGATTGCTTGGTATGCCAGTATCCATAGTTTTTGATCGAGACACAAGATTCACTTTAAGATTTTGGGTTAGTTTGTAAAAAGCTATGGGCACGGATTTACGATTTAGTTCGGCATTTCATCCTCAAACGGATGGGCAGTCGGAAAGAACTATTCAAACTCTTGAAGATTTATTAAGACTCTATGTCCTTGACTTCAAGGGAAGTTGGGACAAGTTCTTACCATTGCTGGAGTTTTCCTACAACAACAGTTATCTTGCAAGTATTGGCATGGCTCCATTTGAGGCGTTGTATGGAAGAAAGTGTCGTTCTCCAGTATGCTGGAATGAGGTGGGTGAAGCAACATTGTTGGGATCGGAGTTGGTACGTATGACTACGGAAAAGATTCAAACAATCCGACAACGTAGAAAAACCTCACAAGATCAACGAAAGAGTTATGTTGATCTTCATCGAAAGGACGTGGAATTCAATATTACAGATTATGTGTTGTTACGTGTTGCTCCATGGAAAGGAGTTACAAGATTTGAAAAGAGAGGAAAGCTCAATCCTTGATTTATTGGCCCAATTTTAATCCTCGATCGAGTAGGAACTGTGGCCTATAGACTCGCCTTTCCGCCAAGTATGTCTCATGTTCATAACAATTTTCACATATCTATGTTATGTAAATATGTGAAAGACCTGAACCATATTATTGAACTAGAACCAGACGAGATAGAGGAAGATTTAACGTATGAAGAGTTACCTGTTAAAATCTTTGATAAGAAGGATCATATTTTACGCTCTAAAGTTATACCTCAATTCAAAGTTTTGTGGAGAAATCACGATGTTGAGGAAATGACCTGGGAGTTAGAATCTGAATTGAAATCAAGGTATCCCCACCTCTTCGACATACCAGGTACGCACCCTAATTTCGAGGACGAAATTTCATAAGAAGGAGAGGTTGTAAGACCCCAACTTTTATGAATAAAGAATAATTTTCTCGAAATATATTTTTGAATATTATGGTGTGGATTTGATATAATGTTATAGTTGTGGGTAATATTTAAAAATTTTGCAAAGTAAGCAAGTGGTTATATAATATTCGATTGGTCGGGGAATATTCATTTTAACTAAGAATATTCGTACGACGGCACAATCATTGGAGGACCCCACAACGGAAGTATTGTCGTAGTTAGAAAATAACATAGTTATCTTTTTATAAAAATAACGGCGGAAGTGTTACCGTTAAAACTGTTGAACTACCCGATAGTAAAAGTACAATAATACGCGTGGTTGCATAGTAGCACACGGTATTGGTTATTGATGCTTACGTGAGAAGTCACTCGCTTTTACTCAATTATTCTTCATGATAATTCTTTGCATCATATCTCTTATATTATTGATTCGATTATTGTCACAAAGATCATCCGCATAATATGTTATATTATTAAATCAATAATTGAGATGACAAAGTTATTTATATTATTATATTTCAATATTTACAATGTCTAGAAGTTCTGTCAAGGAGAGGTTTTGTAAGACCCCAACTTTTTAAATAAAGATGATTTTTCTATAAATATTATTTTTAAATATTATGGAATGAATTTGATATAATGTTATAGTTGTGGGTAATATTTATAAATTTTTGCAAAGTATGAAAGTTGTTATATAATATTCGATTGGTCGGGGAATATTCTTTTTGTCGGAGAATATCCGTATGATGGTACAATCATTGGTGGACCCCACAACGGAATTATTGTCGAATTGAGAAAAATGACAAAAATATTTTTATGAAAATAACAATGGAAGTTTTACTGAATTAAAAGCTGTTGAACTACTCATTAGTAAAAATACAAAATGTCTGGCGTGATTGCAAAGTAGCACACACGTATTAGTTATTGATGCTTACATAAAAATTCACTCGCTTATACTCAATTATTGCTACAGTAATTGTTGCATCATATCTCTCATATTATTGATTTGATTATTGTCACAGTAACATCTGCATAATATGCTATATTATTAAATCAATAATTGAGACGACAAAATTATTCATCTTATTAAATTGCAATATTTACAATGTCTAGAAGTTCTGTCAAAGAGAGGTTTAGTCATCTAATTGCGCGCCAATAAGAAGAAATCCTTATTGGAAAGCCCCCTTTTTCCTGGGAACGACCTGGTTGTTAAATATTGTTAGTTATAATATTAATGATGAATAAGTTCATGTTGATTTAAGATGAAATTGATAGTTCTATTGTGTTGGGATTATTGGTGTTAGTAGAAGTCGACTTTTATTTCGATAATAATTGATGTCTGGAGGTTATATTGTTCAATCGGGTATTCGGGGCATTTTTCGTGTCGAAGTACTATTCACGAGTTACTATTCATGAGTTACTATTCACGAGTTACTATTTACGAGTTACTATTCATAAGTTACTATTCACGAGTTACTATTCATGAGTTACTATTCACGACTTACTATTCACGAGTTATTATTCATGAGTTACTATTCATGAATTACTATTCACGAGTAACTATTCACGGGGTACTATTCACCCAAAAAATATATTTCTTTTCGGTCCAAATCATTTTTCGGCACAATATTATTCCATGAGGAGATGTACTAATTTTTCAGACCGTTGGTTGAAATTATATTAGTAAATCAATATGGATCGTTAGTTTAAAGTTTTAATAGTAAATCAATAATTCATTTAAATATATTATTATAATATTATATTATATTAGTATGATGTAATTATATGATAGTATGTTTTTTTTATAATTTGAATGGTAACATTATTATAGTAAATTCATGGTATAAAAGTAAAATGAGGTGGAAGAGAACAATTTGAATTTGAATTCTGATGATGTAAGCGATGATGTCATCGGAACGATGAGGTAAGCAATGAGGTCATCGGAAGGATGATGTAAGCAATGATGTCATTTGATCGATGATGTAAGCAATAATGTCATATGATCGATGATGTAAGCGATGATGTCATAAATTATGGCGAAAAGACTATTTTATCCTTACTCTACCAAGCTTATAAATAGAAGATCATTCCTTCATTATTTTTCACGAATTCACTAAAGCTATAGAGTGAGAAAGAATAGAGAGAATAAGAGAGAAAGAAGAAGAATCTTCTGTTACTACAATATTGCAGTATCCAATTTCCTACTAAGGTAAGGGATATTAGTTGTTGTACTTGTAAGGAGTATTATTTCTTTCTTATTCATGAAGAGAACTTCTGTTATTCCATTATTTATTATTCTGTTGGAATAACCTGTATACGCGGGCTACCCTATACTTGGTGAAATTCTTCTATTATTCCATTCTTTATCATTATGTTGGAATAACTCTGCCTCATGCAATCCGCATACATGGTGAAATTCTTCATTATTCCATTTTTATTATTCTGTTGGAACATCCGCATCCGAATGCGTGCTACGCATGACACGGTTCCGATATTTATTATTCTGTTGGACGTTACATACGCGCGTTTACGCATGACCGGTTTCATTATTTATTATTACGTTGAATATCCTCACATGCGTGCGTTTTGCATGACTTGGTTCCGTTATTTATTATTACATTGGAATAACTTTTATGCGTGTGGTCTATCGCATGCCCGGTGATTTCTTTTGTTATCCCATTCTTTATTATACTCAGTTGGTTAAAGTTTTGACTTCTATACTCCATGAAATTAGTGGAATATCCTTGATATTTGCGCTTCATCCAATATATTTTCAAGGAAATATTCTTCTGAGCATTCTTGAGTTTTACTCTACAAAGCAGTATCATGTTGACAATTTGGACGTTATTAGTTCCTGGATAAATTAATTCTTGAACTTGTTTTATTGAATTCTTATATCATTGTCATCATCCTCATGTTTATATTATGTTGAAAGTCATCTGTGGCTTGTAGTGCATAGATGGACTTGGTATGATTATAACCAGGGATTATTCGGTGTAATCATGACCGTAATGTTACAAATGATGTGGAAAAAGTCCTCATTGGCCCGTAATGCATTGATGGACAGTTGTTGGCATAATCATGACCATTGATGAATACACGAATATCCTTGGTCGTAGTGCATGGATAATTTGTGGTTGTGATACTAATGAATATCCTTGGTCGTAGTGCAGGGATGATGTGGATTATTTATTAAGCTGAGTCACAGCGATAAAAGTGATTAAAAACCTTTTAAATCATAAAGGATAGTAGATTTTATTCTCTACTTGACTCTTTTAATGGATTGCTTGTTCCGCTACAGTTAAACTTGATGTTTGTTATATTATATCAGTTTAACATTATTGAAGGCTAATGATAATTTATTCTGCATTATCTTAGTCATCATATTTCTTACTGGGCTAGTTGAGCTCACCCTTTCTTTCACTGTTCTCTTCAGAAAATGAGAACGTAGCCGGGACTAGTCGGGGAACGGAGTGATGGTCCAGATGATAGTTTTAGTAGTCCTCACTATTCTGTTAAATAGTGTGAAAATAAATGTAAAGAGGACTCTTTTAAGTGTGGATATTGTCTAGATGACAATATTCTTATTAAACTCTCAGTTTACGTTTTGTCATATTTTACACGACAGCTGTATTATTAAGTTGTATTTGAATTTTTGTACCATGTATTTGGAGACTCAAGATGGGTGATGTATACCTATTTTGGGGGCGTCACAGTTGGTATCAAAGCTTAGGGATATGATCTCTAGCTAAGATGTGAGACAAGAACAAGGAGGGGAGAGACGGGGAATTCCTTCGCTAGTATGACCTACCTAAGTTTATTTGGTATTTAATTGGTCGGTCAGAGTATAGGGATAATATGTGATATGTTAATTAACCCTTGTTTTGTGGCAGTATTTAAAAATGACATCCGAGAATGTTGAGAACATCAATGGAGCACAGAGACCGCTTGAGTCTCCACGGATCAATAATCGGATAATCAGATCGTGAAGGCGACAATCCTCAGGCAAATAACAACACGGACCAGATGATGAATGATGGAATGTTTAGAGGCTTTTTGCAATTCATGCAACATCAGGCAAGAGCGGCTCCTGTCCAAAATACAGATGGAAACACTGGCAACTCTCGGACGGTCACCGCTAAGAAGTTCAAGGAACTGGGACCACCGAAGTTTTTTGGAGAGCCAAAACAACTTAAGGCGAGACATGGATAAAGCGGATCAACAAGATATTTGATGTCTTGGGATGCTCCGAGAGCAAAGGTTCCTTTGCCACCTTCATGTTACGTGCAGAGGCATATTCTTGGTGGGAATCAGAAAAAGCGTACTCAACTCGCCGTGACCAAGATGTCTTGGGAGAAGTTCCAAGAACTGTTCAACGACAAGTACTTTCCCGAAAGTATTCGTCAAATGAAAGAGGTAGAGTTCATCAAGCTGGAGCAAAACAACATGACCGTGTCGCAGTACGAAGCCAAGTTTGCCGAGTTATCCCAATTTATGTCTCATTTGGTTGATAATGAGGAGAGAATGGTGCGAATGTTTCTAAGAGGTTTGAAACCCGAGATACGTCAATATCTTATCTCTCATAAACTGTGTTTGTCTTTAGATGTTGTTAATAGGGCTCAGTTATTGGAGTGCGATAATGAGTCAACACAACCAAAAGAGAGCAGCCGACAAAATGATAATACCAGTGATAACAATCATCGAAGCGGTGACAATAAGCGTGGAGGGAAACAACATGCCAGAAATGGTAACTACTTCGGTGAGAATCATGGTCAATATAATAAGAATTGATATTTCAAGAAGAGGAGATTCAACAATGATGGAAAGACGTCAGCACCAGCACCCGTTGTTAAGGAAGGAGAACGACCACCTATCATATGCTTCAAATACGGAGGGGAAGGACACATCAGTCCAAACTGTGCGATGCTGTCCAAAGCATGTTATAATTATGGAAGAGAAGGTCACCTAGCTCGATTTTGTCATTCAGGGAAGTCAAGTCCAGCTGGGACGATGGCACCAAAGGCGGATACAGACAAAATAAAGTCGTTGGTTTCAGGGAGAGTGTTTTTCGTGACTTCTCAAAAAACGAGTAACCCAAACGAAGTTAGCATGGGTTAGTTAATTATAAATTCTTGTGAAGTCTATACCTTTTTAGATACCTGTTCTACCCATTCTTTTATCTCTTTTGCTTGCACTCAACGTTTAAATTTGACCCCAGAGAAGTTAGACTTTGACTAATTGGTTAAAACTTCATTAGTAGAAACCTTCGTTACCTCCACTTTCACGTTTCATGTCGATCTTATCTCTTTGAAAATACTTGCCTTTGATGTGATTTGAGGAATCGATTGGTTAACTACTCATCATGCTAAAATTGATTATTTTCATAAGGTTGTTAGCTTTCATATTCCTAACCAATCTATTATACGAATTCAAGCAACCAAACCACTAAAGTCAATCATTGTCATATCAAGCCGTAAGTAAAGAGCCCCGAACCTTTCGCTGGTGACTTCCAAGTCTTGGAGTAAACCAAAGCTAGAATATCCGTAGGGGACGTCGTGAATAACGGTGGCAAGTTGATAGGTATCAATGTGACGTGTTATCCAAGTCTTGGATGAGAGTCACAGTTTTGAATGACATTTCTATTATTAATAAATTTCCTGACGTATTCTCTGAAGACTTCCTAGCCTACACCTAGAGCGTGAAATCAAATTTTGTATTGACCTCGGTACAAAACCCATTTCTTAAACCCTCAAATATTTTTTCAACCAAAATGAACGTAACATGCGCCAAAGACGTTGGCTCGAGCTGTTGAAGATTACGATCATACCATTCAATATCATCGTGGAAGAGCGAACGTGGTAGTTGACGCGTTGGGTAGAAGATCATATGCGAGTACGAGTGCGATATTGACAACGTAAAGGCCCATTTTGTGTGACTTACAAAGGATGGAGATAGAGTTAAAAACTCCAGGGACCCATGTGATGATGGCGAATATACGAGTAGAACCGACTTTAATTGATAAAGTAAAAGCTGCTCAAGTTACAGATCTGGAGCTGCTGCGTATGAGGAAGAAAGTGCAAGAAGGTGCTATGCCGGAAGCAAGAATCGATGAAGAAAGAATACTTCGAGTCAACTCCAGACTTTGTGTTCCTAACAACCCTGATTTAAAGTATAAAATCATGATAGAGGCGCACAACACACCGTTTGCAATCTATCTTGGGAGTACCAAAATGTATCGTGATCTTCGTCATACATTTTGGTGGAGCAATATGAAGAGAGAGATAGTGTTGTTTATCTCAAGGTGTCTAACTTGTCAACAAGTCAAGGCAGAGCATCAAGTGCCAAAAGGTCCATTGCAACCACTTGAAATTCTAGAATGGAAGTGGGAGCACATTACCATGGATTTCCTTACTGGTCTACCCAAGGTTTCTCAAGAAATAGATGCGATTTGGGTCATTGTTGATAGATTGACCAAGTCTGCTCATTTCTTACCGATACGAGAAACTTATACACTTGAACATCTTGCTAGTATGTACATAAACGAGATTATAAGATTGTTTGGTATGCCAGTATCCATAGTTTCTGATCGAGACACAAGATTCACTTTAAGATTTTGGGTTAGTTTGTAAAAAGCTATGGGCACGGATTTACGATTTAGTTCGGCATTTCATGCTCAAACGGATGGGCAGTCGGAAAGGACTATTCAAACTCTTGAAGATTTATTAAGATTCTATGTCCTTGACTTTAAGGGAAGTTGGGACAAGTTCTTACCATTGCTGGAGTTTTCCTACAACAACAGTTATCAAGCAAGTATTGGCAAGGCTCCATTTGAGGCGTTGTATGGAAGAAAGTGTCGTTCTCCAGTATGCTAGAATGAGGTGGGTGAAGCAACATTGTTGGGACCGGAGTTGGTACGTATGACTACGAAAAAGATTCAAACAATCCGACAACGTATAAAAACCTCACAAGATCGACGAAAGAGTTATGCTGATCTTCATCGGAAGGACGTGGAATTTGATATTGAAGATCATGTGTTGTTACGTGTTGCTCCATGGAAAGGAGTTACGAGATTTGGAAAGAGAGGAAAGCTCAATCCTAGATTCATTGGCCCATTTTTAATCCACGATCGAGTAGGAACTGATCCATAGTAATTGATTTAAATTGAATTTGTGATACATGAGTACTTGAATATGAGAAGCATGTTTATTGGGCTAAGTTATTTGTGGAGTTGTCTATGTGCACTGATTTCACGACTTAGAACTTTTTAACTTGCTTATGTTGTTGCAGAACCATGTGAAAAAAAGATGAATGAAAAAAGAGAAAAAAAAGGGAAAAAAAACAAGAAAATTGAAAATCTCCTTCAATGTCCATTGTGCGAAATAATTGGGTATCTAAGCCTCGGGAAGCATCGGTATTCACGCTGAAAAGTGCGATGGATAAAAGCAGCTTGACTAGTCAACTTTTGTGGCCTTTGTTACTTGAATAAGTAAGCGCTTAGGGGTGTCTCTACACCTAGCGCCCTAAGATCATCTGGTTTGGGAGTCGTTGGTGGAAAGTTCGCTAATGGGTAACTCTGAAAAGCCTAAGAAAAGGAGACATTGCACATGTCAAGAAAAAAATATATATATACGAAAAAAAAAAGCATGAAAATACATTCATCTGTGCTAAAAAGAAGGTTCTATGAAAAATTAAAAAGCAAGAAAAAAAATTTCTTGGTTATGAGTCAGTGTGCACGGTTTTTGCTCTATGGTAACTAAGTTGAGTAAGTATGATGATTTTGGGAAAGTTACTTATGTAGCTACAATTTGATTTACTGAAATTCATTGGTGAAATGATAAAGTTGGTAATTGTGAGTTAATTGATAAGGCGTTGATTAGATTTCTGCAAATTTAGTGTTGATGGTCATTATTTGTATCTTGAAATCTTATGACACTATGGTTGAATAGAATTTTTCTGGAAAATAAACTTTTGGTTTACACGAGGACGTGTAAAAGGCAAAGTGTGGGGGAATTTGATGAGTGCATATTATTCATTTATTTTGATTCCATTATATTTAGTTTTATTGTGTGTTTCATGTGTATATAAGCTTATTAAGTTGTTTAATGATTTCAGGAAGAATTGGAGCTAAAATGAGGAAAAAGCAAAAATTGCAGGATTTTTAGCATTAAGTTGGATGCATGTTCTTGGCCTGGGACTTGAATTTTATTGTAGAGCTCTTCCTTAGCTTTCCGGAACATCTTGAATCGTCCCAATCGTAATTTATATGAAAAAGTTATGATATTTTTACTAAACGGACGTTGAACCTCAAAGTTTGGAAGTTGCAATTTACACAGCAATCACTTGGAGCCCGATTTCAACCTTGATACAGAGCGATTCTGTCGATTCTCAAGAATTAAAGTTGTAGATCTCGTCGATATCTTTGTTTTGATAGGTATCAGGCCCCGTAACTCCTCCTGGATCAAAAGATATGCTCATTTTACCAAAGGACGTCGCAACAAGAAATGAAAATTCGCCCCAGCGAATTTAAGCGGGAAAATCAGGAAATCTTGGATTTTTGGAAAGTTTCTAAATGCAGATTTTGGTAGACTTCTACATGGAATTGGATTGATATTTTTATTAGCTTTAGGATTTCCTTTAGACTAAGATATATTTCCAAATTGAATTCTATTTCTTTATGGAAACTAGTTATGATTTGTAATTCCTTTTAGGATTTGGATTTCTACATCCTATAGGATTTAGGACTTTGTCTAGCACTATAAATAGAGGATGAGAGTCAAGGTTTTATTCATTCAACTATCAACTATCATCTATTGGAGTATAGACTCAAGAGCATGTCAGGCTAGTTCTTTTTATTCAGTTCTAAAGGGAGGTGAATCCTTGTTACAAGTAATTGATTAATTGAGTATTATTATTTATTCCTTCTTGTGTGAAATTTCTTCTGATAATCTATTTTCATTGATTGTATGCTAATTGATCTAATTGATTTAATATGGCCAATTGAATTAGTTTAATCATTATCATCTGCTAGATTAAGATTGGTATTACGTGTAATTGATATCTGTCTTCATCACAAGTAGCAACTTGGTAATACTAATTGTGGATAAGCTTTTGTGTATTGCTAAGATTATCAGAAAACAAGTTAAACAAATCGAGCTTATGTGTTTGTTGTTGCTTGGATTAGCCTAATTCTCTATTTCTTAATGCTTCTATCATATTAAATCTAGAGAGCTTATTCTA
The DNA here is from genome assembly GCA_020205615.1 of Panax quinquefolius. Lineage (NCBI taxonomy): Eukaryota > Viridiplantae > Streptophyta > Magnoliopsida > Apiales > Araliaceae > Panax > Panax quinquefolius. The sequence continues at coordinate 52,011,349 of CM035155.1, forward strand.
GGTTGTATGCTAGTTAGAATCGGTGGAGAGCTTGTTTCATACAAAGATAATCTAAGGAGAATTTCTGATATAGCGAGCTTATTGTTATCTAGGGCTAATAATTTCATTGAAGGGAAAATAATAATTAATTGATTAATTGATTGTTGTGCTTGGTGAAACTGAACTGTAGAACTTAAGTTTTTACATATTTGGTTAAATCATTAATTCTTGTTTTCTTAGTTTAAAAACAATTTTCAAAAAACCCCCCATCTTTATTTTCTTTTGAAATAGTAGAATAATTCTAAAACAACTTTACTCTCTGTGGGATCGATCCTTACTTGCTACTGTGCTAATTATTATAAATTGTGAAGTGAAAGTGAGGTTAATTTAGGAGTGTCAACAACAGCTCTCAAATTTTGGCGCCGTTGCCGGGGAGTAATTTGGTGTTTTGTTTTTATTCTATTATTTGTTTTGTTCTTGTTTTATGACTCGATCTTCTCAGGCTACTATATTAGATTTTGATCCAGAGATTGAGAAAACTGCAAGGAGGCTAAAGAAGGAAAAACTTAAAGTTCAACAGTCTTCTGCAGATATAGACGAGGCTTCTGCATCATCACCAGGCCTCAACTTAGCTTTGAAATTATTATCCAACGAATCCGACAAAGAAGAAGAGATGGCGATTCCAAACAACAATAGAACTCTCAGGGAGTTGGCAACTCCTAATTTAAATCAACAACCTCTGTGCATTGAATATCCTAATTTAGATGCTGCATTTGAACTTAAATCCGGACTAATCCATTTACTGCCTACTTTTCGTGGTCTTACAGGTGAGGACCCCTACAAACATCTGAAGGAATTTCATGTGGTGTGCTCCACTATGAAACCACACGGAATCACCGAAGAGCAAATCAAGCTGATGAGAGCATTCCCATTCTCCCTAGCAGATTTGGCAAAGGATTGGCTGTACTACCTACCCTCAGGTTCAATACAATCTTAGAATGACATGAAGCAATTGTTCTTGGAGAGATACTTTCCAGCCTCAAGAGTAGCCAACATAAGGAAAGAGATCTATGGGATTAGACAATTCAGTGGGGAGTCACTATACGAGTATTGGGAAAGATTCAAAAATCTTTGTTCCAGCTGCCCACCGCATCAAATAGATGAACAACACCTGATCCAGTATTTCTACGAAGGGTTGGTACCGATGGATAGAAGCATGATCGATGCAGCTAGCGGAGGAGCATTAGTTGACAAGACCCCGAGGGCGGCGAAGGAATTTAATTGCAAACATGGCAAAGAACTCATGAATAATATGGCACCGTAACAAATCATGCACCAGTAAGGGTAAGCGAGGTAAGCACTTGTGATTATGGTCAACAAATTTTTGAATTAACTGCTATGGTTAGACAATTAGCTACAGGTCAACTGCCAATTGCAAAGGTTTGTGGAGTCTGTCTACAACCCAATCACAATACAGATGAATGCCCAACATTACAAGGTGATGAGACTGTGCAACAAGCCAATGCCATGGGAAACTACCAAACACCACAAAAGAATTATGATCCCTATTCAAACACATACAACCCAGGCTGGAGAGATCATCCAAATCTCAATTATGGAGGAAATAAGCCACCAACACAAGGAATGTTCCCGCCCAGACAGCAAGGGTTTCCACCAGCCCAACCTCAGTATCAACCAAGACAAGTAGCTCCTGCAAATAGTGGGCAGTCCATGGAAGAAATGTTTAAGGCATTCATGGGGCAATCACAAAAATTTATGGCTCAAACACAACAATTCATGAATCAGACACAACAGTTCCAGTAGGAGACAAAAGCTTCGGTTCAAGATTTAAGGAACCAAGTGGGACAACTGGCTACAACTGTAGGGATATTAGAATCCAAAGGTTCAGGAAAATTGCCTTCTCAAACAGTGGTCAATCCAAGGGAGAATGCCAGTACAATAACTTTGCGGAGTGGTACACAAATGGATACACCATTGGCCACCGTTGAGTTTGAAAAGTAAGAAACTAAGGAGGAAACTGAAAAATCCAAGGTACAATCTAACTCTCCTTGTAAGATTAAAAACATTCCTCTACCCTTTCCTCCTAGAAATTCTAAAACCTCAAAGAGAGATGAAAAAGAAAAAGAAATTTTGGCAACTTTTAGGAAAGTAGAAGTGAACATCCCTCTCCTTGATGCAATTAAACAAGTGCCACAGTATGCAAAGTTTTTGAAAGAATTATGCAGTAATAAAAGAAAATTGCAAAATAATAAAAAAGTCACAGTCGGGGAAAATGTATCTGTTGTTCTTCAAAGAAAATGCCTTCTAAATGTAAAGATCCAGGAATGTTTACAATCCCGTGCAAAATAGGAAAAACCACATTTGAAAAAGCCATGCTAGATTTAGGAGCTTCAATTAATGTTATGCCTTTATCTATTTATGCTTCCTTAAATCTAGGTCCTTTGAAAAATACTGGTGTGATTATTCAATTGGCTGATCGTACTAACACTTACCCCCGAGGGGTAATTGAGGATGTCTTAGTGCAGGTGAATGAACTAATATTTCCTGCAGATTTTTACATTGTGGACATGGAGGATGATACATCACCAAACCCTTCTCACATCTTGCTAGGAAGACCATTCTTAAAAACAGCAAGAACTATGATTGATGTGCAAAATGGGACCTTAACAATGGAATTTGATGGGGAGAAGATTCAGTTTAATATTTATGAAGCCATGAGATATCCTAGTGATGTGAATTATGTTTTTGAGATTGATGTGATTGACTCCTTAGTGCAGGAAACTTTTGAACATTTGCATAAGGATAACTTGGAGGTTGCTATCACCAACAGTTTGGATATGGACATGAAAAACGAGATAGAATGGCATCAGGAATTGAAGGAAACTGTGGCTGCCTTACACTCGTTACCAAAATATTCAGAAAAGTATCGAATTTTGTTGGATGACAGAACTAAGCCCACAAGGAATACACAAAGAAGGTTGAATCTACCGATGATAAAGGTTAAAGAATTGCTTGATGCCAGCTGAGAAGAGAGGCATGACGTCGAGCCAAAGACGTTAAACACGGGCAGCTACTTGGGAGGCAACCCAAGATCTCATATTTGATTTTTCTATCCCTTTACTTTTTAGTTTTTTTTATTGCATGTTTGCTAGTAGTATTTTCTTCTTTGCATGATTTTCTTACATTGGGGACAATGTAAGGTTTGAGTGTGGGGGGGAGATTTAGATTTTATTTTATGTAGAAATAAAAAATCCAATTTTGATGGGAATTTGAAAAAAAAATGGAAAAAAATTTAAAACTTGGGTTCCATGGTTTTATTTGCCTATGTGTTCGAAGGTTAAAGTCAAAGATTGAAAATTGATGCTAAAATTCAGAATCTGTTTGATGCTTAATTTGTTAATGAATGATAACAACTAAGTCATGATACATAGTAATTGATTTAAATTGAATTTGTGATACATGAGTACTTGAATATGAGAAGCATGTTTATTGGGCTAAGTTATTTGTGGAGTTGTCTATGTGCACTGATTTCACGACTTAGAACTGTTTAACTTGCTTATGTTGTTGCAGAACCATGTGAAAAAATGATGAATGAAAAAAAGAGAAAAAAAAGGGAGAAAAACAAGAAAATTGAAAATCTGCTTCAATGTCCATTGTGCGAAATAACTGGGTATCTAAGCCTCGGGAAGCATCAGTATTCACGCTGAAAAGTGCGATGGATAAAAGCAGCTTGACTAGTCGAATTTTGTGGCCTTTGTTACTTGAATAAGTAAGCCTTTAGGGGTGTCTCTACACCTAGCGCCCTAAGATCATCTGGTTTGGGAGTCGTTGGTGGAAAGTTCGCTAATGGGTAACTCTGAAAAGCCTAAGAAAAGGAGACATTGCACATGTCAAGAAAAAAATATATATATACGAAAAAAAGAAGAAGCATGAAAATACATTCATCTGTGCTAAAAAGAAGGTTCTATGAAAAATTAAAAAGCAAGAAAAAAAATTTCTTAGTTATGAGTCAGTGTACACGGTTTTTGCTCCATGGTAACTAAGTTGAGTAAGTATGATGATTTTGGGAAAGTTACTTATGTGGCTACAATTTCATTTAATGAAATTCATTGGTGAAATGATAAAGTTGGTAATTGTGAGTTAATTGATAAGGCGTTGATTAGATTTCTGCAAATTTAGTGTTGATAGTCATTATTTGTATCTTGAAATCTTATAACACTATGGTTGAATAGAATTTTTCTGGAAAACAAACTTTTGGTTTACACGGGGACGTGTAAAAGGCTAAGTGTGGGGGAATTTGATGAGTGCATATTATTCATTTATTTTGATTCCATTATATTTAGTTTTATTGCGTGTTTCATGTGTATATGAGCTTATTAAGTTGTTTAATGATTTCAGGAAGAATTGGAGCTGAAATGAGGAAAAAACTGAAAATTGCAGAATTTTTAGCATTAAGTTGGATGCATGTTCTTGGCTTGGGACTTGGATTTTATTGTAGAGCTCTTCCTTAGCTTTTCGAACCATCTTGAATCATCCCAATCGGAATTCATATGAAAAAGTTATGATATTTTTACTAAACGGACGTTGAACCTCAAAGTTTGGAAGTTGCAATTTACACAGCAGTCACTTGGAGCCCGATTTCGACCTTGATACATAGCGATTCTGTCAATTCTCAAAGAATGAAAGTTGTATATCTCGTCGATATCTTCGTTTTGATAGGTATCAGGCCCCGTAACTCCTCCTGGATCAAAAGTTAAGCTCGTTTTACCAAAGGACGTCGCAACAGGAAAAGAAAATTCGCCCCAACGAATTTGAGCGGAAAAATCAGGAAATCTTGGATTTTTGGAAAGTTTCTAAATGCAGATTTTGGTAGACTTCTACATGGAATTGGATTGATATTTTTATTAGCTTTAGGATTTCCTTTAGACTAAGATTTATTTCCAAATTGAATTCTATTTCTTTATGGAAACTAGTTATGATTTGTAATTCCTTTTAGGATTTGGATTTCTACATCCTATAGGATTTAAGACTTTGTCTAGCACTATAAATAGTGGATGAGAGTCAAGGTTTTATTCATTCAACTATCAACTATCATCTATTGGAGTATAGACTCAAGAGCATGTCAGGCTAGTTCTTTTTATTCAGTTCTAAAGGGAGGTGAATCCTTGTTACAAGTAATTGATTAATTGAGTATTATTATTTATTCCTTCTTGTGTGAAATTTCTTCTGATAATCTATTTTCTTTGATTGCATGCTAATTGATCTAATTGATTTAATATGGCCAATTGAATTAGTTTGATCATTATCATTTGCTAGATTAAGATTGGTATTACGTGTAATTGATATCTGTCTTCATCACAAGTAGCAACTTGGTAATACTAATTGTGGATAAGCTTTTGTGTATTGCTAAGATTATCAGAAAACAAGTTAAACAAATCGAGCTTATGTGTTTGTTGCTTGGATTAGCCTAATTCTCTATTTCTTAATGCTTCTATCATATTAAATCTAGAGAGCTTATTCTAGGTTGTATGCTAGTTAGAATCTGGTGGAGAGCTTGTTTCATACAGTGATAATCTAAGGAGAATTTCGGATAGCAGAGCTTATTGTTATCTAGGGCTAATAATTTCATTGAAGGGAAAATAATAATTACTTGATTAATTGATTGTTGTGCTTGGTGAAACTAAACTGCAGAACTGAAGTTTTTACATATTTGGTTAAATCATTAATTCTTGTTTTCTTAGTTTAAAAACAATTTTCAAAAAACCCCCCATCTTTATTTTCTGTTGAAATAGTAGAATAATTCTAAAACAACTTTACTCTCTGTGGGATCGATCCTTACTTGCTACTGTGCTAATTATTATAAATTGTGAAGTGAAAGTGAGGTTAATTTAGGAGTGTCAACGACAGCTCTCAATGGACTTGGTATGATTATGACCAGAAATTATTCGGTGTAATCATGACCGTAATGTTACAAATGATATGGAAAAAGTCCTCATTGGCCCGTAATGCATTGATGGACAGTTGTTGGCATAATCATGACCATTGATGAATACACGAATATCCTTGGTCGTAGTGCATGGATAATTTGTTGTTGTGATACTAATGAATATCCTTGGCCGTAGTGCAGGGATGATGTGAATTATTTATTAAGCTGAGTCTCAGCGATAAAGTGATGAAAAACCTTTTAAATCATAAAGGATAGTAGATTTTATTCTCTACTTGACTCTTTTAATGGATTTTTGTTCCGCTATGCTTAAACTTGATGTTTGTTATATTTTATCGCTTTAACATTATCAAGGCTAATGATAATTTATTCTCGCATTATCTTAGTCATAATATTTCTTCTTCGGGCTAGTTGAGCTCACCCTTTCTTTCACCGTTCTCTTCAGAAATGAGAACGTGGCAAAATAGTCGGGGAACGGAGTGATGGTCCGTATGATAGTTTTAGTAGTCCTCACTATTACGTTAAATAATAGTGTGAAAATAAATGTAACGAGGACTCTTTTAAGTGTGGATATTGTCTAGATGACAATATTCTTATTAAACTCTCGCTTTCGCGCTGTGTCGTATTTTATACGACAATTTGTATTATTAAGTTGTATTTGAATTTTGTACCATGTATTTGGAGACTCAAGATGGGTGATGTATACCTATTTTGGGGGCGCCACAATTGGTATCAAAGCTTAGGGATATGATCTCTGCTAAGATGTGAGACAAGAACTAGGAGGGGAGAGACGGGAATTCCTTCGCTAGTATGACCTACCTAAGTTTATTTGGTATTTAATTGGTCTCTGTTAGAGTATAGGGATAATCTGTGATATGTTAATTAACCCTTATTTTGTGGCAGTATTTGAAAATGACATCCGAGAATGTTGAGAACATCAATGGAGCACAGGAGACCGTTGAGTCTCCACAGATCAATAATCAAGATAATTTGCATTATGAAGGCGACAATCCTCAGGCAAACAACAACACGGACTAGATGATGAACGATGGAATGTTAAGAGGCTTTATGCAATTCATGCAACATCAGAAAAGAGAGGCTTCATCCAAAATACTGTGGAAACACCGCAACTCTCGAGACGGTCATCGCTAAGCGCTTCAACGAACTGGGACCACCGGAGATTTTGGAGAACCAAAACCACTTAAAAGCGAGAGGCGTGGATAAAGTAAATCAACAAGATATTTGATGTCTTGGGATGCTCCGAGGAGCAAAGGTTCCCTTTGCCACCTTCATGTTACGCAGAGGCGATTCATCGTGGGAATCAGAAACGTACTCAACTCGCCAGATCAAGATGTCTTGGGAGAAGTTCCAAGAACTGCTCAACGACAAGTACTTTCCCGAAAGTATTCGGCCAAATGAAAGAGGTAGAGTTCATCAAGTTGGAGCAAAACAACATGACCGTGTCGCAATGACGGGCCAAGTTTGCCGAAGTTATCCCAATTTGCGCCTCATTTGGTTGATAATGAGGAGAGAATGGCGCGAATGTTTTTAAGAGGTTTGAAACCCGAGATACGTCAATATCTTATCTCTCATAAACTGTGTTTGTATTCAGATGTTGTTCATAGGGCTCAGTTATTGGAGCGCGATAATGAGTCAACCCAACCAAAAGAGAGCAGCCGACAAAATGATAATACTAGTGATAACAGTTATCGAAACGGTGACAATAAGCGTGGAGGGAATCAACATGCAAGAAATGGTAACTACTTCAGTGAGAATCATGGCCAAATTAATAAGAATGGATATTTCAAGAAGAGGAGATTCAACAATGATGGAAAGACATCAGCACCAGCACCAGTTGTTAAGGAAGGAGAACGACCACCTATCATATGCTTCAAATGCGGAGGGGAGGGACACATAAGTCCAAATTATGCGATGTCGTCCAAAGCATGTTATAATTTTGGAAGAGAAGGTCACCTAGCTCGATTTTGTCGTTCAGGGAAGTCAAGTCCAGCAGGGACGATGGCACCAAAGGCGGATACGGACAAAACAAAGTCGATGGTTTCAGGGAAAGTGTTTTTCATGACTTCTCAAAAAGCGAGTAACCCGAACGAAGTTAGCATGGGTTAGTTAATTATAAATTCTTATGAAGTCTATACCTTTTTAGATACCGGTTCTACCCATTTTTTTATCTCTCTTGCTTACACTCAACGTTTAAATTTGACCCCAGAGAAGTTAGACTTTGACTAATTGGTTAAAACTTCATTAGTAGAAACCTTCGTTACCTCCACTGTTTATAAATCTTGTTGATTCAAATCGACACTTTCACATTTCATGTCGATCTTATCTCTTTGAAAATACTTGCCTTTGATGTGATTTGAAGAATCGATTGGTTAACTACTCATCATGCTAAAATTGATTGTTTTCATAAGGTTGTTAGCTTTCATATTCCTAACCAACCTGTTATATGAATTCAAGCAACCAAACCACTAAAGTCAATTATTGTCATATCAAGCCATAAGTAAAGAGCCCCGAACCTTTCGCTGGTGAATTCAAAGTCTTGGAATACACCAAAGCCAGAATATCCGTAGGGGACGTCATGAATAACGGTGGCAACTTGATAAGTATCAATGTGACCTGCTATCCATGTCTTAGATGAGAGTCACAGTTTTGAATGACATTTCTATTATTAATAAATTTCCTAACGTATTCTCTGAAGACTTCTTAGCCTACCCCTAGAGCGTGAAATCGAATTTTGTATTGACCTCAGTACAAAACCCATTTCTTAAACCCTCAAATATTTCTTCAACCAAAATGAACGTAACATGCGCCAAAGACGTTGGCTCGAGCTGTTGAAGATTACGATCATACCATTCAATATCATCGTGGAAGAGCGAACGTTGTAGTTGACGCGTTGGGTAGAAGATCATATGAGAGTATGAGTGCGATATTTACAATGCAAAGGCCCATTTTGTGTGACTTGCAAAGGATGGAGATAGAGTTAAAAACTACAGGGACCCATGTAATGATGGCGAATATACGAGTAGAACCGACTTTAATTGATAAAGTTAAAGCTGCTCAAGTTACAGATCTGGAGTTGATGCGTATGAGGAAGAAAATGCAAGAAGGTGCTATGCCGGAAGCAAGAATCGATGAAGAAGGAATACTTCGAGTCAAATCCAGACTTTGTGCTCCTAACGACCCTGATTTAAAGTATAAAATCATGATGGAGGCACACAACACACCGTTTGCAATCTATCCTGGGAGTACCAAAATGTTTCGTGATCTTCGTCATACATTTTGGTGGAGCAACATGAAGAGAGAGATAGCGTTGTTTATCTCAAGGTGTCTAACTTGTCAACGAGTCAAGGCAGAGCATCAAGTACCAAAAGGTCCATTGCAACCACTTGAAATTCCAGAATGGAAGTGGGAGCACATTACCATGGATTTTGTTACCGGTCTTCCCAAGGTTTCTCAAGGCATAGATGCAATTTGGGTCATTGTTGATAGATTAACCAAGTCTGCTCATTTCTTACCAATACGAGAAACTTATACACTTGAACGTCTTGCTCGTATGTACATAAACGAGTTTGTAAGACTGCATGGTATGCCAGTATCCATAGTTTTTGATCGAGACTCAAGATTCACTTCACGATTTTGGGTTAGTTTGCAAAAAGTTATGGGCACGGACTTACGATTTAGTTCGGCATATCATCCTCAGACGGACGGACAATCAGAGAGGAATATTCAAACTCTTAAAGATTTATTAAGACTCAATGTCCTTAACTTCAAGGGAAGTTGGGACAAGTTCTTCTGGATTGGTGGAGTTTTCATCAACAACAGCTTATCAAGCAAGTATCGGCATGGCTCCATTCAAGCATTGTATGGAAGAAAGTGTCATTCTCCAAAGATATCTGGGATGAGGTGGGTGAAGCAACATTGTTGGGACCAGAGTTGGTACATATGACTACGGAAAAGATTCAAACGATCCGACAACGATAAAAACCTCACAAGATCAACAAAAGAGTTATCTTTGATCTTCATCGAAAGGACGGAATTTGATATTGGAGATCATGTGTTGTTACGTGTTGCTCCATGGAAAGGAGTTACGAGATTTGGAAAGAGAGGAAAGCTCAATCCTAGATTCATTGGCCCATTTTTAATCCTCGATCGAGTAGGAACTGTGGCATATAGACTCGCTTTACCACCAAGTATGTCTCGTGTTCATAACGTTTTTCATATATCCATGTTACGTAAATATGTGGAAGACCCGAACCACATTATTGAGTTAGAACAGGACGAAATAGCGGAAGATTTGACGTATGAAGAGGTTCATGTTCAAATCTTGGATAAGAAGGAACATATTCTACGCTCCAAGGTTATACCTCAAGTCAAAGTTTTGTGGAGAAACCACGATGTTGAGGAAATGACCTGGGAGTTAGAATCTAAAATGAAATCAAGATATCCTTACCTTTTCGACATACCAGGTACGTACCCTAATTTCAAGGGCGAAATTTCATAAGAAGGGGAGGTTGTAAGACCTCAACTTTTTAAATAAAGATGATTTTTCTATAAATATTATTTTTTAATATTATGGAATAAATTTGATATAATGTTATAGTTGTGGGTAATATTTATAAATTTTTGCAAAGTATGAAAGTTGTTATATAATATTCGATTGGTCGGGGAATATTCTTTTTGTCGGGGAATATCCGTACGATGGTACAATCATTGGTGGACCCCACAACGGAATTATTGACGAATTGAGAATAATGACAAAAATATTTTTATGAAAATAGCGGCGGAAGTTTTACCGTTAAAACTGTTGAACTACTCGGTGGTAAAAGTACAGTAATACGCGTGGTTGTATAATAACACACGGTATTGGTTATTTATGCTTACGTGAGAATTCACTCAGTTATACTCAATTATTGCTACAGTAATTATTGCATCATATCTCTAATATTATTGATTCGATTATTATCACAGTAGCATCTGCATAATATGCTATATTATTAAATCAATAATTGAGATGACAAAGTTATTCATATTATTAAATTGCAATATTTACAATGTCTAGAAGTTCTGTCAATGAGAGGTTTGGTCATCTAATTGCGCGCCAATAAGGAGAAATCCTTATTGGAAAGCTCCCACTTTCCTGGAAACAACCTGGTTATTAAATATTGTGAGTTATAATATTAATGATGAATAAGTTCGTATTGATTAAAGATAAAATTGATAGTTCTATTGTGTTGGAATTATTGGTGTTAGTAAAAGTCGACATTTATTTCGATAATAATTGATGTCTGGAGGATATATTGTTCAATCGGGTATTCGGGGCACTTTTCGTGTCAAAGTACTATTCACGAGTTACTATTCATGAGTTACTATTCACAAGTTACTATTCATGAGTTACTATTCACGAGTTACTATTCAAAATTTACTATTCACGAGTTACTATTCATGAGTTACTATTCACGAGTTACTATTCACAAGTTACTATTCACGGGATACTATTCACCCGAAAAATATATTTCTTTTCGGTCCAAATCATTTTTTGGTACAATATTATTCCATGAAGAGATGTGCTAATTTTTCAGACCGTTGGTTGAAATTATATTAGTAAATCAATATGGATCGTTGGTTTAAATTTTTAATAGTAAATCAATAATTCATTTAAATATATTATTATAATATTATATTATAGTAGTATGATGTGATTATATGATAGTATGTTTTTTTTATAATTTGAATGGTAACATTATTATAGTAAATTCATGGTATAAAAGTAAAATGAGGTGGAAGAGAACAATTTGAATTTGAATTCTGATGATGTAAGCGATGATGTCATCGAAATGATGAGGTCAGCAATGATGTCATCGAAATGATGAGGTCAGCAATGATGTCATTTGATCGATGATGAAAGCAATGATGTCATATGATCGATGATGTAAGCGATGATGTCATAAATTATGACGAAAAGACTATTTTACCCTTACTCTACCAAGCTTATAAATAGGAGCTCATTCCTTCATTATTTTTCATGAATTCACTAAAGCTATAGAGCGAGAAAGAATAGAGAGAATAAGAGAGAAAGAAGAAGAGTCTTCTATTAATACAATATTGCGGTATCCAATTTCCTACTAAGGTAAGGGATATTATTTGTTGTACTTGTAAAGGGTATTATTTCTTTCTTATTCATGAAGAGAACTTCTGTTATTCCATTATTTATTATTCTGTTGGAATAACTTGTATACGCAGGCTACCCTATACTTGGTGAAATTCTTCAGTTATTCCATTCTTTATCATTATGTTGAATAACATGTTTATGCGGCACTGCATACATGGTGAAATTCTTCGTTATTCCATTTTATTATTCTATTGAACATCCTGCTGAATTAAGTTCGCATGACCGGTTCCGTTATTTATTATTCTGTTGGAACATCATGTCCGCGTGCGTTTACGCATGACTTCGGTTCTATTATTTATTATTCTCCGTTGAATATCGTATGCATGCGTTTATGCATGACTTTGTTTCGTTATTTATTATTCTGCTGAAATAACTCGTCTGCAAGCGGTCTATCGCATACCTGGTGATTTCTTTTGTTATATCATTCTTTATTATACTCAGTTGGTTACAGTTTTGACTTCTATACTCCATGAAATTAGTGGAATATCCTTGATATTTGCGTTTCATCCAGTATCTTTTCATGAAAATATTCTTCTGAGCATTCTTGAGTTTTACTCTACAAAGAAGTATCATGTTGATAATTTGGACGTTATTAGTTCTTGGATAAATTAATTCTTGAACTTGTTTTATTGAATTCTTATATCATTGTCATCATCCTCATGTTTATATTATGTTGAAAGTCATTTGTGGCCTGTAGTGCATAGATGGACTTGATATGATTATGACCAGGGATTATTCGGTTTAATCATGACCGTAATGTTACAAATAATGTGGAAAAAGTCCTCATTGGCCCGTAATGCATTGATGGACAGTTGTTGACATAATCATGACCATTGATGAATACACGAATATCCTTGGTCGTAGTGCATGGATAATTTGTGGTTAAGATACTAATGAATATCCTTGGTCGTAGTGCAGAGATGATGTGGATTATTTATTAAGCTGAGTCTAAGCGATAAAAGTGATGAAAAACCTTTTAAATCATAAAGGATAGTAGATTTTATTCTCTACTTGACTCTTTTAATAGATTGCTTGTCCCGCTGCAGTTAAACTTAATGTTTGTTATATTTTATCAGTTTAACATTGTTGAAGGCTAATGATGATAATTTATTCTGCATTATCTTAGTCATAATATTTCTTACTGGGCTAGTTGAGCTTACCCTTTCTTTCATTGTTCTCTTCAGGAAATGAGAACGTAGCCGGGACTAGTCGGGGAACGGAGTGACGGTCCAGATGATAGTTTTAGTAGTCCTCACTATTCTGTTAAATAGTGTGAAAATAAATGTAAAGAGGACTCTTTTGAGTGTGGATATTGTCTAGATGACAATATTCTTATTAAACTCTCAGTTTATGTTTTGTCGTATTTTACACGACAGCTGTATAATTAAGTTGTATTTAAATTTTTGTACCATGTATTTGGCGACTCAAGATGGGTGATGTATACCTATTTTGGGGGCATCACAGTTGGTATCAAATCTTAGGGATATGATCCCTGGCTAAGATCTGAGACAAGAACTAGGAGGGGAGAGACGGGGAATTCCTTCGCTAGTATGACCTACCTAAGTTTATTTGGTATTTAATTGGTTGGTTAGAGTATAGGGATAATCTGTGATATGTTAATTAACCCTTATTTTGTGGCAGTATTTGAAAATGACATCCGAGAATGTTGAGAACATCAATGGAGCACAGGAGACCGTTGAGTCTCCACAGATCAATAATCAAGATAATTTGCATTATGAAGGCGACAATCCTCAGGCAAACAATAACACGAACTAGATGATGAACGATGGAATGTTAAGAGGCTTTATGCAATTCATGCAACATCAGAAAAGAGTGGCTCCTGTCCAAAATACAGGTGGAAACACTGGCAACTCTCGGACGGTCACCGCTAAGCAGTTCAACGAACTGGGACCACCGGAGATTTTTGGAGAGCCAAAACCACTTAAGGCGGAGACGTGGATAAAGTAAATCAACAAGATATTTGATGTCTTGGGATGCTCCGAGGAGCAAAAGGTTCCCTTTGCCACCTTCATGTTTCTGCGCAGCGATTCTCGGTGAGAATTTGTAAAACGTACTCAACTCCATCGTCAGACCAAGATGTCTTGGGAGAAGTTCCATGAACTATTCAACGACAAGTACTTTCCCGAAAGTATTCGTCACATGAAAGAGGTAGAGTTCATCAAGCTGGAGCAAAACAATATGATCGTGTCGCGGTACGAAGCCATGTTTGTCGAGTTGTCTCGGTTTGCGTCTCATTTGGTTGATAATGAGGAGAGAATGACGCGAATGTTTCTAAGAGGTTTAAAACCCGAGATACATCAATATCTTATCTCTCATAAACTATGTTTGTATTTAGATGTTGTTAACAGGGCTCAGTTATTAGATTACGATAATGAGTCAACCCAACCAAAAGAGAGCGACCAAAGAAATGATAATACCGGTGATAATAAATCATCGGTTATGACAATAAGCGTGGAGGGAATTAACATGCAAAAAATGGTAACCACTTCGGTGAGAATCATGGCCAAAACAATAAGAATGGACATTTCAAGAAGAGGAGATTCAACAATGATGGAAACACGTCAGCACCAGCCCCCGTTGTTAAGGAAGGAGAAAGACCACCTATCATATGCTTCAAATGCGGAGGTGAGGGACACATCAGTCCAAACTGTGCGATGTCGTCCAAAGCATGTTATAATTGTGGAAGAGAAGGTCACCTAGCTCGATTTTGTCATTTAGAGAAGTCAAGTCCAGCTAAGACGGTGGCACAAAAGGCTGATACGGACAAAACAATGTTGGTGGTTTCAGGGAGAGCATTTTTTGTGACTTCTCAAAAAGCGAGTAACCCGAACGAAGTTAGCACGAGTTAGTTAATTATAAATTCTTGTGAAGTCTATACCTTTTTAGATACCGGTTCTACCCATTCTTTTATCTCTCTTGCTTGCGCTCAACGTTTAAATTTGACCCCAGAGAAGTTAGACTTTGACTAATTGGTTAAAACTTTATTAGTAGAAACCATCGTTACCTCCACTGTTTATAAATCTTGTTGATTCAAATCGACACTTTCACGTTACCTATCGATCTTATCTCTTTGAAAATACTTGGCTTTGATGTGATTTGAGGAATCGATTGGTTAACTACTCATCATGCTAAAATTGATTATTTTTGTAAGGTTGTTAGCTTTCATATTCCTAACCAACTTGTTATACAAATTCAAGCAACCAAACCACTAAAATCAATCATTGTCATATCAAGCCATAAGTAAAGAGCCCTGAACCTTTCGCTGGTGACTTCCAAATCTTGGAATACACCGAATCCAGAATATCCGTAGGGGACGTCGTGAATAATGGTAGCAAGTTGATAGGTATCAATGTGATGTGCTATCCAAGTCTTGGATGAGAGTCACAGTTTTGAATGACATTTCTATTATTAATAAATTTCCTGACGTATTCTCTGAAGACTTCCTAGCCTACCCCTAGAGCATGAAATCGAATATTATATTGACCTCGGTACAAAACCCATTTCTTAAACCCTCAAATATTTCTTCAACCAAAATGAACGTAACATGCGCTAAAGATGTTGGCTCGAGCTATTGAAGATTACGATCATACCATTCAACATCATCGTGGAAGAGCGAACGTGGTAGCTGACGCGTTGGGTAGAAGATCATATCTTGATCTGAGTCGATATTGATTAACGAAAGGCCCATTTTGTGTGACTTGCAAAGGATGGAGATAGAGTTAAAATCGCCATCATCACATGGGTCCCTGGAGTCTTTAACTCTATTTCCATCCTTTCCAAGTCATACAAAATAGGCCTTTGCATTGACAATATTACACCCGTACCTGCATATGATCTTCTACTCAATGCGTCAGCTACTACGTTCATTTTTCCAGGATGGTATTGGATGGTATGATCATAATCTTTCAACAAATCAAGCTATCATCGTTGCCGCATGTTGAGTTCCTTTTGAGTGAAGAAATATTTAAGACTTTTATGATCTGTATAGATCTCCACCTTCTCTCCATATAGGTAATGCTTCCAAATCTTAAGCACAAAAATGACTGCTGCTAACTCTAGATCATGAGTAGGATAATTCCTCTCATATTCTTTGAGTTGTCACGAGGCATAGGCTATGACTTTCCCATGTTACATGAGAACACATCCTAACCCTTTGCCTGAAGCATCACTGTAGATGAAAAATCCCTCCGAGCCAAATGGTATTGTCAGAACAGGTGCGGAAATGAGTCTCCTCTTGAGTTCTTGAAAACTCTTTTCACGTTCCTCACTCCAACCGAATTTTGTATCTTTTCGAGTTAGCTGAGTTAATGGAGTAGCGATTCGAGAAAATACTTCCATGAATCTCCGATAATAACCAGCTAAGCCGAGAAAGCTACGTACTTCTGTCATTGACTTAGGTTCCTCCCAGCTTTGAATTGCTTCAATCTTTGTCGGGTTAATAGATATTCCATGATTTGATATCACGTGCCCAAGGAATGCAACTTCCTCAAGCCAGAACTCATATTTCTTCAACTTGGCATAAAGCTTGTTTTCACGAAGCTTTTGAAGTATCAGTCTCAAGTATTGCTCATGGTCGTCACGGGTTTTGGAGTATATGAGGATGTCATCAATAAAGACGACCACAAAGTGATCCAAATATTCCTTGAATACTCGGTTCATCATGTCCATGAAGGCAGCAGGAGCATTAGAAATATTTCTTCAACTAGGATGAATGAAACCAATGTCTAACAATTCCTGTAGTTGAGTTTTTAACTCCTGAAGTTCAATAGGAGCCATTCGATATGGGGCTTTGGAAATGGGTTTTGTACCGGATTCAAGGTCGATACAAAATTTAATTTCACACTCTGGGGGTAGGCCGTAAGTTCTTCGTGAATACGTCAGAAATTTATTAACAATTGAAATATCATTCAAATCTGACGTATTTTTATTTAAATCCGTGACATGGGCTAAGAAAGCTTGACATCCATTTTTCAATAAACGAATAGCTTTATGACTTGATATGATAGTGATTGATTTTAGTGGTTTGGTTGCTTGAATTCGCAAAATAGGTTGGTTAGGAATATGAAAGCTAACAACCTTACGAAAATAATTGATTTTAGCATGATGAGTAGTTAACCAATCAATCCCTAAAATCACATTAAATGCAAGTATTTTCAAGGAAATAAGATCGATAGGTAACGTGCGGTTACTAATTTGAATCAAATAAGACTTATAAACCATGGATGTAATGAAGGTTTCTCCCAACGGAGTTTTAACAGATAAGTCAAAGTCAAATTTCTCCGGAGTCAAATTTAAACGTTAAGCGCAAGTAGGAGAAATAAAGGAATGGGTAGAACCAGTATCAAATAAAGTATAAACTTCGCTAGAGTTTATGATTAGCTTACCCGTGATCACCTCATTCGGATTCCTCGCTTTTTGGAAGGTTACGACAAACGCTCTCCCTTGAACTACCGGTTTTATCTTGTCTGTGACACCCTTTGATGCCTCCATCCCAGCTAGACTTGACTTTGGTGCACGACAAAATCGGGCTAGGTGACCTTCTTTTCCACAATTGTAATATGCTTTGGACTGCATCGTGCAGTTTGGACTTATGTGTCATTCCCCTTACATTTGTAACATACGATCGGTGGTCGTTCTCCTTCCTTAACAACAGGTGCTGGTGCTAATGTCTTTCCATTATTATTGAATCTCCTCTTCTTGAAATGTCCACTCTTATTGTCATGGCCATGATTACCACCGAAGTGATTACCATTTCTGGCATGTTGATTCCCTCCACGTTTGTTGTCACTGCTTCGATGACTGCTACCACTGGTATTATCGACTTGTTGGCTGCTCTCTCTTGGTTGGGTTGACTCATTATCGCGCTCCAATAATTTAGCCCTATTCACAACATCTGAATACTAACACAGTTTATGAGAGACAAGGTATTGACATATCTCGGGTTTCAAACCTCTTAGAAACATCCGCGTCATTCTCTCCTCATTATCAACCAAGTGGGACGCAAACCGAGATAACTCGGCAAACTTAGCTTCGTACTATGCTACGGTCATATTGTTTTGCTCAAGCTTGATGAACTCTACCTCCTTCATATGACGAATACTTTTAGGAAAGTACTTGTCGTTGAACAGTTCTTCGAACTTCTCCCAAGACATCTTCAGTGCGGCAGGTTGAGTATGCTTTACAGATTCCCACCAGTAATTTGCCTCTACTCGCAACATGAAGGTGGCAAAGGGAACCTTTTGCTCCTCGGAGCATCTCAAGACATCAAATATCTTGTTGATATGCTTTATCCACGTCTCTGCATTAAGTGGTTTTGGCTCTCCAAAAAACTCCAGTGGTCCCAACTCCTTGAACTGCTTAGCGGTGACCGTCCGAGAGTTATCAATGTCTCCACCTGCATTTTGGACAGGAGCCGCCTTCGCCTGATGTTGCATGAATTGCATAAAACCTCTGAACATCCCATCGTTCATCATTTAATCATTGTTGTTTACCTGAGTATTATTGACTTCCTGTTGCACATTATCCTGGGTATTAATCTGTGGTGACTCAACGGTCTCATGTGTTTCATTGCTTATCTCAACATTTTCGGATGTCATTTTCAAATACTGCCACAAAACAAGGGTTAATTATCATATCACATATTATCCCTATACTCTAACCGACCAATTAAATACCAAATAAACTTAGGTAAGTCATACTAGCGAAGGAATTCCCCGTCTCTCCCCTCCTAGTTCTTGTCTCACATCTCAGCCAGGGATCATATCCCTAAGCTTTGATACCAACTGTGTCGCCCCCAAAATAGGTATACATCACCCATCTTGAGTCGCCAAATACATGGTACAGAATACAAATACAAACTTAATTATACAACCGTCGTGTAATATATGACAAAACATAATTGAGAGTTTAAACAGGAATGTTGTCGTTAGTTCCCGGAGGCACAATAGTTATCTAGAAGGGGGGGTTGAATAGATATTAAAAACTTTTCTTTGTTTAAAGACTGCTTTGATAAAGCTTTTAAGCACAGCAAAATTATTGTTTCTTTGAAATCCCTTTTAGATAGCAAGTTAAAGAGAGAAAGGTAGTTATAGCAGTTATAGCAGTTATAAATAGACATAGTTGTTTTTAAGTGGTTCGGAGCACTCAAAGCTCCTAGTCCACTCTTCTACTCCTTGAGTAGGAAATCCACTAAGGATGTCTTTTACACTTTCTGAATCTCACAAATTCCTTCTAGACCAAATAGCCTCAGGCACTTCTAAGTTCACTTGAACTCTTCAAGTCCAAAGAGACTTTCCTCTTCACAGTTCACTTAGAACTCTTCAAGTCCTTCCGACTGGAACTTTACTTCAAAGAGATTGATAGTTGTTGAGTTGTGATTGAGGCTACCAAATATTGCGCTAAGCACTTGTTCGAAAGAACTGAGTAGTGAGCAAGCTTCCTCTTTTCTCTCGATCGTAAAGTTGAAAGGCCGAGTGTTCTTGTGTGTTTTTGTTCAAGTTGCTTGCTTTCTTCTCTCTCATATGTCTATATTCCGTATATATGTGATCTTTAAAATCTATCCGTTGAAGTCATCTGATGAAGCATTAAATGCGTTTGACATTTCTGAGCTTTGATGGAGACATTTCTGCACATCTTCTGAATTGCATTCGCCCACCGACACGGCAGCATCGCTTTCTCACCTAACTCCTGAAAAGGTGTTTTCCTCTGCCCAATGGTCCTTTTCTTATCTTCTTGAACACGTTCCTTTTGATGAATACTAAGGATATCTTTTATACCGTTGGGACTGGTGAGCGCTTCAACGTTTGAAACTCATCCTCATTTGTTTGAATTTATCTCCAAACAGAAGATAGAGCTCAATGCTTCTGACACTAGAGAGATGAGACTCTACGATCCATGTCGTGGTGTCTTGTTATATTTGTGCTTGGTCTAAACACTTCGATTCCTTTCAAGAATTTGCACACTACGATCTTTGAATACTACGTTCTTTACTTGTTCGTCTTGCCGACTCTACATTTCTGAGAGCACACTACGATCTCTGAGTTGGCTTTCAAAAAACGTCCGACCACTTTCACGATTTCTCGAGAGGTCCTTCAAGGCGATATATTACGATCATCTCAAAGCTTCTACGATCCTGCCTTAGCTTCTGTAATTTGTTAATCAGTTTGATAGACTACGATTCTTTATGAAGCCTATCTATACTCTTCAAGTCATAGATCATCCTAACATCTTTGATCTCTTTATCTATACATTTATTTATGGAATGATGAACATTCAAAGCAAAGATCAACCTAACAAATTTGATCTATCACTAAGCCCTTGTACATATATTCCTTGAAGGGCTTTACATATAACCATGAGTATTTACTTTAAACATCAAATCAAAATATGCATTCTTCCAACAATCTCCCCCTATTTGATGTTGATATAACCAAGGAGATTTATTGTTATGATTATCAAATCCTATATGCAGTTGCAGCAAAGTAAATATGACTTAGTATTTTAGTGAGCAGCTGAAATTTCTTAGAGAATAAGCATGAATTTATTGATGTATGAGGATAGATATTACATTTAAGTTTGACTACATCAATAAGAATTGAAATTCAACTTATCTCTATTTCTTCTACTGCTTTTGCTCCTCGGAGGATTTGCATATTCCTCACCTCTCCTTTTCCCTCGCTTGCTTTGCCTCTCTCGCTAGATCTTCCAAATTTCACTGGGCTTAGCTCGATTGTGATCATGCCTATTCATGAATGCAGGATCTCCAATCGCATTCTTAGGCTGTTGTTGTCACTATATGAGAGTCGGTGGCTTGTCCTAGACTATTTAAAGGTTGAGCCATTAAAACTTCCTCGCCGATCGATCGCTGAGTCCGATGGTCGGATCATGGAGTCTCGCCGGTGGATTTGCTCTTGCAGGAGGATTCCTTGAGGATCGAGGTTGAATCGACCTCTTTTTTTGCTTTTGCCTCCCCGATCTCCTCTTTTACCTTTATTCTCCCCTTTATGTCAAAGATCAAGGGTTCGAATGTCATCTAAAAGACGATTCAGCCTCGAACAAGCTCGCTTGAGTCGACTCTCGTCCGAGTAATGTCCTCTCTATTTTCTTCGATCAGAGCTTCAAACCTAGCTTCCCGTTGATGAAGGATGGATAGAATGTTGTCTGTTTGCTGGCCATTGCTGACATAGAATTGTTGAAATTCTTTGACAGCAGTCCGTAGATTGAGGAAGCTTTCAATCATGCGTTGATTTTGAGTCTCTTGTCAGCCTGTAGGATTAGGATAGCTTTTTTCAGGTTCTTGGTCGCCTCGAAAGTGAATATCATCCTCGTCTTTTATGCTCAAAGCATTTCTTTTCGAGGATCTCTTTGAGTGTTTTAGAGAGCTCAAAGCTTAGAGAGCTTTGGGAAATTGTTTGCAGATTGATCATGGATGCTAATCTCAAATTAAATGAGGGCAAGCAGATCCTCAAGACTTTCATCAAGTTCCTCGACCACTTTCTTAGATATTTCGATAAATCGCTTTGGTGGGCGCCTCGATGTAATTTCGCCCAAAGGTGGAAAATTTTGAGAAGGAGGAGGTTTGCTTTTGAATTTATCTTGCAATGAGGAGAGGGCAAGATCAAGATTGAAACATTCATTTCTAGAGAAGAGGGAATATCCGATGGAGGGGCCTGGGTTTGATGTCAAAGCTTGGTGACTCTACGATTTGAGGTGGATAATCTACCGAGGGGCTAAAGTCGTTGATCGTAGAGTTGGTAGGTCGGGGAGCATTAGGGAGTCGATCTTATTTGGTTCCTCAATTATGTAATTTTGGGATTCTCAAATCGAAATTGATTCAAGGGATGAAGAATCACTTCCAACCATCGTGGGAATTCATAAAATTGATTAAATGAGGATGATGGCAAGTGATTAACTCAAGAGAGTCGGGATAGATAGTACCTCAAGTTTGTTCTTTGAGGAAGAACTGCTGGTGAGAAGCTTCGGCAAAATTGAATCTCCCCGAAATCCATCACTAGTACCGAGATAGCCGGATACTCTTTGAAACTCCGTAACACGTGATCCCAAGAGTTCGAATTTGAGCTCAAAGTGGAAAGGCATCATAGGAAGATATGCAAATAATTGCTCATAGT
The DNA here is from genome assembly GCA_020205615.1 of Panax quinquefolius. Classification (NCBI taxonomy): domain Eukaryota; kingdom Viridiplantae; phylum Streptophyta; class Magnoliopsida; order Apiales; family Araliaceae; genus Panax; species Panax quinquefolius. The sequence goes on from CM035155.1 coordinate 52,033,628, forward strand.
CGGCTCTTCTTCGTGCCCATCAATGCCCACTTGCCATGATCTCGACCTCGCTGCCTTCCTCCGCTTCTCTTCTTCTCGCTTGAGGATTCCATTATATCAATGGCCTCACGATGTTCTTGTACTAGTTCTCCTTCTTCGTCCGCAAAACCTCTTCTTCTTCATCATGGGGATATTATGAGCCTCCCCTCAGGATCATCCACTTGGTCGATTAGCGCCCCCCTCTCGCTTGAGCACTTTCTATCATCTCCCCTCAATAGTGTATCTTCTATCATCGATCCTCGTATCTCCCCTCGCACTGAGCTTTGATCGTTTCGCTTTTCATTTGTCGGGTTCCTTTTAGTAGTAATTCCTTTTCTTCCTTCTTTAGTGCTTTCTCATCGACAAGAATATATTTCTTGACCAGCTTTTTCTTCGCTTTTTAGTCGAGCCACGTACTTCGTGACTTTTCTTCGCTTTTATACTTCGATCACCCAAAATGTTTGTTGCTTGCAGCCTACTTCCTTGTTTGGTCTGGTCTCTACGATCGGCAGAGACTCTACGATCGAAGAGATTGATGGCCTTTTGGTCTTGTGACTGATTTTATTCTTTTTCAGCAGCTGAGATATGGTTGCTTTATCTTCTTCTGCCTCAGCATGCTGTTGCTTCCTTCTTAGGATCGGCAGAGTCTCAATGTCTGAGGACTTTATGGGCTTATTGGTAGTGGATCCTTGAGGTTCTTTTGTAGTTTTAATTTTTAGCTTCCTTTTCCCTTTGCTTTTTCTGATTAAAGCAATGGGTTCTTCCTGGTTAGCTTCTTCTTCTTCTTTAGTTTCTTTGACAAATGACGTGTTCCCTGGCACTCTTGATTCCTTTATTTCACCAGTTCTTCCACTGGATTCAAACATCATCTTCATATTTTCAGCTGGATTCCATTTTCAGTTTTCAAATAATTGTTGGGTCATTCGTCAATTTGGATTAATGGCTTCTCTTTCATCATCCTCGATTAAGTCACCAAGAGCAGCCTGTAGGATAATGCTTATAAATTTTCCGTAGAGCATCTTCTGTGAGCTCTTTGTTTTCTTTGGGCTGATCAACCACTTCCCAATCCATTCAAGTAACAAAGCCTCATAGTTAAGTTGTAGTTTATAACATATGGCCGTCATGAGTTTGAGTTGTACCTCATTTACAGAGTCATGACCTGAGCTCTTACAACATATACATTTTCCAACAATATCATCTAGAAACTCATACCTCTGTGGAAACTCCTTTTTATATCCTTTAACAGAGGGTGATTTCTTGTGATGCATCTTCTTGAGACCTTTATGGAAGTCTATGCCATCTAAGGACGGACACCCTTCAGATTTGAGGCCTAGGGCTAAATTGATGTCCTCAGCCTTTAGTCTGATTTGGATGTTTCTGACTTTCGCAATGATGGTGTTGTTTTCAAATACTCCGTTATTGTAGAATTCTTTTACCAGCTTTGGGTAGATCAATGTGTTCGTACCCAGGGCTTCTTCAAGGCCTTCCTTTTTAATAGCGACAAACGCCTTGTGAAATTGAGGTTCAAATTTATTTAAACTCACAAAACAGAGTCTCAGAATGAGATAACACCGAAGTCGCCATCGATTTCTTTCCAGAAGTGAGACCGATCGAGCTTGCTACTGATTTAGGGTTATTGCTTGAGAGAGGAAGAGAGAGATGGTCTTTTGAACTTCAAATTTCAAAAAGACGATTTTAATTTGTACTTATAATTTCCCTCTCTCTATTTTTCTTAGTGGGACAGGTGTCAAATTTTGCTTAGCTCTACGAATTTTGACAGAGAAGGATTGTACTGAATTGCCCTTAACTCCTTCTGAGCTAATATATTCTTCAGTGGGACTACGATCATTGAGATGGTCCTTGTAATCGTCGAGTCTGTTCTACCATCATCGAGTCCGTGTAGCATTCGCCGTGTCTCGAATCAGTAAACGTAGAGTCCGAATCGCGATCATCGAGTTCTAATAAACAATCGTAGAGTCTGATCAAGTCTTTGTGATGAACCTTTTTGACTTAGCATTCTTCCTAGATTAAGATAGTTCCGGAAGGGCCAACCTCATTGATTGGATCAAGGGTTGGGTTTATCCCTGAGGTACTTATCAGAGAGATTGCTTTGATTTATGCTTGATCATCATAGGGTGCCCTTTGGTTTTGTTGATGTAGCTCGCTTATCGCTGAGTCTGCATCATCGCTCATCGCTCGTTGAGTTTTACGACACTTTGGCTTCGCTTCTACGATCGTGGACTTCCTTTGATCATGTCTTTGATTTCAACATAGCCCTTAAATCAGTATAGTTAGTCACAAACTAAAACACAATATTTCATGTTTGCAAGTTAAGCATGCCTAGCTCACTTATCAATTTGTTGAATCTGGATTCATTTAGAAGTTTTGTAAAAACATCGCTAAGTTGATTTTCAATAGGGATATATTGTAACGAGATATAGTTCCATTTTGTACATGATCCCTAATGAAGTGATACCTTATTTCTATATGCTTATTCCTAGAATGCATGATGTGATTATGAGTTATAGTAATTGCACTTGTGTTATCATCACAATGAATAGGTATGGATTTGAATTCAAACCCATAATCTGCTAGCTGATTTTTCATCCATAGATCTCGAAAGACAAAGAATCGCCAAAGAAGAATGTATTCACTTTTCTGCAATGAGGTAGATATCGAGTTTTGCTTTTTTGCTAAACCAGACACAAGTCTGTTACCTAGTAGTCGACAAGTGCCACTAATACTTTTTCTATCTATTTTGCAAATTCAAAAAATCAAAGATCTCGTGGTATCTTGTTAGCTCAAACGAGGATTCCTCGGGATACCAAAGCCCCAAGTGGGGTGTACCTTTGAGGTATCCGAAAATCCTTTTTACAAAGAAGCTTAAATGAGATTCTTTAGACAAGCCCAAATCTAGCACAAAATGCATGTTGCAAACATTATATCTGGTCTATCGCGTGAAGATATAAAAGAGAGCCTATCATACCTCAGATTGAAGTTATATCAATACTTTTACCTTTTTCATCTTTGTCAAGCTTGGTCAGGAGCAATTGGGGTTTTCATGGAGAGGCCGATTCCATGCCATACTTTTTGAGTAAGTCTTTAATGTACTTGGCTTGGTTTATGAAAATTCCTTCATCACCGCTTTTTTACTTGCAAATTCAAGAAAGAAGTTCAAACCCATCACGCTTTCATTTCAATTTGCTTTGCATAAGCTCGAGAATCTCTTGCATAACTTTTCATCAAGAGAACCAAAGATAATATCATCAACATAGATTCGAACTAATAGACCTTATCTTTATGCTTTCTAAGAAATAAAGGGTATCTACTCTACCTCTAGTGAATCCATTTTCAATAAGAAAGTTAGTGAGTGTTTCATACCATGCTCTAGGTGCTTTGTTTAAGACCATATAAGGCTTTGTCTAATCTAAAGACATAATTAGAAAGAGATGGATCGATGAAACCTCGAGGTCGCTTCTACATAGACTTCTTCTTGAAGTTCACCATTCAAGAATGCACTTTTGACATCCATCCGAAAGACTTTGAACTTCATGTGAGCAAAGAAAGGCAAGGAATATTCTCATGGCTTCTAGTCCGCAACAACAGCAAATGTCTCATCATAGTCAATGCCTTCTTCCTTAGAGAGTAGCCCTCGCCACTAGTCTAGCCTTATTCCTGGTTATCACCCCATCTTCATCCATCTTGTTTCTGAAGACCCACTTGGTTCCAATTATAGGATGATTCTTTGGTCTTGGAACCAATCTCCATACTTTACTTCTCTCAAACTGATTAAGTTCTTCCTGCATGGCCTCTATCCAGCTGGAGGCTTCCATAGCATCCTCTATCTTCTTCGGTTCTATTTGAGATAGGAAGCTTAAATAGAAGCATTCATTTTGAGTAGCCGCTCTTGTTTTGACTCTTGCATTCGGATCTCCAATGATTAGATCTTGAGTGTGATCTCTCGCCCATCCGCTTCCCCGCTGGGACATCGCCTATGCCTTCTTGTCTTAGATCTTCAAGATCTATTTCTTCTTCTTGATGTGGAGGTTCGTTGTCTGGTGTAGGCCTCTCTACGATCTCATTTTCTTGCTCCAACGATTTCACTGTCTGTACTACGATCGTAGTGTTGAGCTCGACGACCTCGCTCAGAGTGTGTCTCAATTATTAGTCAAAGATCTTGAGACATTGTTTTGTCAAGTCTGTTTCATCAAAGATGATGTGAATCGAGACTTCTACACTCAAAGTCTTCTTGTTAAACACTCTAGAGGCCTTGTTGTCTCGTGGGTATACCCAAGAAAGATTCCTTCGTCTCCGATTTTGGTTGAAACTTTGTCAAGTATCGCTTCCATTGTTGAGCATATAGCATGCACAAATTCAACACATGAAAAGTAGTCGACACTTGGTTTTCTTCCTTTCCAAAGTTCATAAAGAGTCTTCTTAATCGTAGAGTGTATGAGTGATCTGCTCGAGTATAGCATGCGTTGTCGACCGCTTTCTACCCGTAAGTACTCCTAGAGATGAGTCATAGCTAGTAGAGTCCTTCCAAATTCTATTAATGTCCCGTTTCTTTCTTTCAAAGAACTCCATTTTGTTGGGGAGTTCGTGGAGTCGAGAAGTTGTGACTAATCCCATTGTTCTGCAGCAGAATCGATCCATTTCGAGAAATCAAATTCTCTCGCCATGATCACTTCTTATGGCCTTGATTTTCTCTCCTTTCTCGCTCATCACCAAATTTGAACATCTTGATCACTGGGAGCTTGTTTCATCTTTTGAGGTCGAAAGAATACCCATGTAAATCGTGTAGTCGCCGACTACGCACCAAATGAGTATCTCTTTCCCCAAGGCTCGCTGCGTTGAATTGGTCCAAAAGATCCATATGTAGTAATTGCAGAGGCTTTTCAAATCGAGTTGATGGTTTTGCTCTTGAATGAGCTTTCCGTCCTGCTTCCCAAGTCGACAGCATCACAGGCCTTTCTTTAACGGGTTGAATTTGGGTAGCTCGCAACTGAGATCTTTTGAAGCTAATTTGGACATGCTTTTGAAGTTGAGATGAGATAATCTTCGCGTCATAGCCATACCATTTCTTTCTTGATGCTTTAGCCAAAAAGCATATTGTCTCGCCCGAGCTTAGTTTTCCAAGATTTATCGTGTAGACATTTCCTTCTCTTGTTCCTAAGTAGCTTTACCGCAGATGTCTTCGTGTCTCTGACTTGACATCGATTGTTGAGGAATGTTACTTGATGACCCTTGTCGCAGAGTCACTAATGCTTAGAAGGTCAGGTTGTAGTCCTTCCACATAGGCCACTTTGCTAAAGGATACTGCACCATTTCCAGCTGAGCCATAGCCTCTTGTCTTGCCAGAGCCATTATCTCCAAAGATGACCGAGGGACCCTCCTTCTCTATGTAGTTAGATAGAAGGGCTTTGTTCCAAGTCATGTGTCTTGAACATCCACTATCCAGATACCAGGTTGAGTTCGTGGAGCTCTTTTCCTGAGGCAACATTAAACCTTCATTTTGGTACCCATACTTGCATGGGTCCTACTATGTTAGTACTTTGGGGACCCAAATCTGCTTGATTTTGGGTCTCATATGCATGGAATTATTATAATAACACTTTGTAGCCTTGTGGCCAACTCTGTAGCATACAAAACATTTGATATGAAGCATGTGTGTGTGTGTGTGTGAAAGTTCTTCCTCCATTTAGACTTTTGTGGGTTATTGGTCATCCTCCTGCTAGGCTGATATTCCCTCTTCCATGTGTTCTCTTGTTTCATTATTTGTGAGGAGTGTATCTTACTTTTTTTGTCAGATCTTCTTGGTTGGTTCTTAGAGTTGATTTTATTGACTCTCACGATCCTTCGAGGTCATGAGTAGTAGCTAGATTACTCTTCTCTTTTCAAACCTGCACCAAAGATGAGATCCCTTACTTCGGAATATGAATTGAATCACCAAGGTGGTTTGATATGCTCATCCTTCCGTGAGGATTTCACAAATATAATGCCTCTATCAAACCCAAGCATTACCAATGCAAGTTTCCTTTGCTTTTTCCACACATGACTCTGAGGTAGATTCCCCAAAGCCTAACCCTGTTCTATCAGAGACATTTCTCTAGTTAGAGATTAAGGAGTCCATGGATGAAGAGGATTTATTCCATGTAGAGACAGTCTTTTCTAGATCCTCAATTTTAGAGGTTAGACTAGACTCTCTCACAGTAATCGAGCTCATTTGCTCGCCTCAAGAGCTTATTCTCAACTTCAAACTTGGAGAGAGAGATCAAGATCGAGAAGGGTCAAGCTTCAGCCCTCTTGAACTTTTTTTCTCCTTTTGAAGAAGTGAATAGTCTTTAGATGTAACTCTAAACCACTTCATGTATTGATGCAGATCGATGTTATGCCGTAATGCAGCTTCTAAGGTCATCAATATCTACATCGAGAGTCAAGTCAAATACCTCATCGATACTTACTTCATGTATGTTGGAGTTCTGTTTGTCCTCTTGCATTTTTGGCCATCAAAGTGTAGATTAGCCATTTGAGGATCTTCATCATCTCCAGATTCGAGTCGAGTCATTTTCGTAGTCACTCCACAATCCTCCAAATACAAAGGCCTTTGTCTTTTCTTCCGTGGGCCTTTTGCCTTTTTCAGTATTCCTTCTTCGATGTGATTTCTTCTCGAGTTCTTCTCTCGAGAGGTTTGTTGCAGCTGGGCAATGAAGTGACCAGTGTTTCTCTTGCAGCTTGTAGCATAGGTCATTCATTTGCTCCTCGGCTCGTCAGAAGTCGCTAACTTTCTTTGGCTTCACCGGTTTTTGCCTTCTCGCGCATTTAATCTTCGTAGTCTTTTAACCAAAGATTGCAAAGTCCTCATCATCATCTTCATCATAGTCGTAATCAACATCGTTGTTGACTTTGGAGATGTTTTCGCTACTTTGAGAGCAACACCTTTATCCTTCTTTCTTCCTTCGCATAACGCTTCTCGCCATCAGTGTCACCTCCGCCCATCATACGTGAGGAGGTTGCCATATAACTGCTGAATGACCATTTCATGTAGATTCTTTGATTCTCTTATAGCGGCAGGGTTTTGGCATCCCACTTGCTTGGTAAGGCTCTCATGAACTTTATGATTAGATCTTTGTTTGATAGATCTTTCCATAGGCTCGTAGAGAGTCGAAAGCAAAATATTGAATCTCTCAGATGTGGCGTTAGTAAGGACGCTTCTCCTCGAACGTGAGCAAACATCTCATATTGTTGAGTCAGAGAGATTGTTTTTTTTCTCCGACTTCTTCTGCTCCTTCATGCATAATGAGTAGTGCTTCCCAAACCTCCTTTGTTGTTTTTGTGTCGACCACGCTTTCAAATGCAGATCATCTTCTAAGGATCGAATAAAATGTTTTTGCCTTTTTATCGAGTTGATGCTCTCTCTCTCTCTCTCTCCATTCTCCTTTCGACCTTAATCTGACTCTATTTGGGTCATCCGTAGTTGGTGCAAGCTTTGTTGGAACATAGGGCCCATTCTCGAATAAGTTTCAAATAGATCTTCATCTATCAATCCATGTAAGCTTGCATCCTAACCTTCCAGCTTAGCAAATTTATCTTTGTTGCACATAGTGGCTTCACGCCTCCTCCAATCTTTTGATTCGCTTGGTAAAGTGCCATCGATCTACTCAAGCTTTGTAGGTCATATTATAGAACTCCGCTTCGATACCAATTGTTAGTTCCCTGAGGCACAATAGTTATCTGTATAAGGGGGTCAATAGATATTAAAAACTTTTCTTTGTTTAAAGACCTGCTTTTGATAAAGCTTTTAAGCACAAATGAATTATTGTTTCTTTGAAATCCCTTTTAGATAGCAAGTTAAAGAGAGAAAGGCGCTATAGCAGCTTATAGCAGCTTATAATATAGACACAGCTTGTTTTTAAGTGGTTCTGAGCACTCAAAGCTCCTAGTCCACTCTTCTACTCCTCGAGTAGAAATCCACTAAGGATGTCTTTTACACTTTCTCTCAATCTCACAGATTCCTTCTGCACCAAAGAGCCTAGGCACTTCTAAGTTCACTTGAACTCTTCAAGTCCAAAGCAGACTTGGCTCTTCACAGCTTCACTTAGAACTCTTCAAGTCCTTCCGACTTTGAACTTCTTACTTCAAAGAGATCGATAGTTGTTGAGTTGTGATCGAGGCTACTCAAATGTAGCTTAAGCATTTGTTCGAAAGAACTGAGTAGTGAGCAAGCTTCCTCTTTTCTCGATCGTAAAGTTCAGCGTTGAGTGTTCTTGTGCGCTTTTTGTTCAAGATTTTGCTTACTTCTCTCATATGTCTATATTCCGTATATATGTGATCTTTGAAATCTATCCGTTGAAGTCATCCGATGAAGCATTAAATGCGCTTTGACATTTCGAGCTTTGATGGAGACATTTCTGCACATCTTCCTAAATTACATTCTCGCCCACCGACACGGCAGCATCGCTTTCACCTAACTCCTGAAAATGTGTTTTCCTCTGCCCAATGGTCCTTTTCTTATCTTCTTTAACACGTTCCTTTTGATGAATACTAAGGATATCTTTTGTACCGTTGGGACTGGTGAGCGCTTCAACGTTTGAAACTCATTCCTCATTTGTTTGAATTTATCTCCAAACAGAAGATAGAGCTCGATGCTTCTGACACTAGAGAGATGAGACTCTACGATCCATGTCGTGGTGTCTTGTCATATTTGTGCTTGGTCTGAACACTTCGATTCCTTTCAAGAATTTGAACACTACGATCTTTGAATACTACATTCTTTGCTTGCTCGTCTTACCGACTCTACGTTTCTAAAAGCACACTACGATCTCTGAGTTGGCTTCGGCAAACGTCTAGACCACTCTACGATTTCTGAAGAGGTCCTTCAAGGCAAATATATTACGATCTGTTAAGCTCTACGATCCTGCCTTAGCTTCTGCAATTTGTTGATCAGTTTGATAGACTACGATTCTTGATGAAGCCTATCTATACTCTTCAAGTTATGGATCATCCTAACATCTTTGATCTCTTTATCTATACATTCATTTATGGAATGATGAACATTCAAAGCAAAGATCAACCTAAATTTGATCATCACTAATTTTGTACATATCACTAAGCCCTTTACATATATATATTCCTCAAGGGCTTTACATAATCATAGAGTATTTACTTTAAACATCAAATCAAAATATGCATTCTTCCAATTTTATTACATTTGTCTGTGAGGACTACTAATACACCATCTCGGACCATCACTCCATTTCCCGACTAGTCCCGACTACGTTCTCATTTCCTGAAGAGAACAATGAAAGCAAAAGGGTGAGCTCAACTAGCTAGTAAGAAATATTATGACTAAGATAATGCAGAATAAATTATCATTAGTCTTCAACAATGTTAAACTGATAAAATACAATAGACATCAAGTTTAACTGCAGCGAATAAGAAATCCATTAGAAGAGTCAAGTAGAGCATGACAACTACTATCTTCTATGATTTAAAATGTTTTCATCAATTTTTATCGCTGAGACTCAGCTTAATAAATAAACCACATCATCGAGTCATCCATGCACTACAGGACAAGGATATTCATTAAATCATCAATGATCATGACTATACCGAATAATCCCTGGTCATAATCATACCAAAAACTGTCCATCAATGCACTACAGGCCACTGAGGACTTTTACCACATCATTTATAACATTACAGGTCATGATTATACCGAATAATCCCTGGTCATAATCATACCAAGTCCATCTATGCACGTAAGTCAAAGATGACTTTCATCACAATATAAGCATGAGGATGATGACAATGACATAATAATTCAATAAAACAAATTCAAGGATAAATTTTAGTTTATCCAGAAATCAATAACGTCCAAATTGTCAACATGATACTTCTTTGTGGAGTAAAATTCAAGAATGCTCAGAAGAATATTCCCATGAAAAGATACTGGATGAAGCGCAAATATCCAGGATATTCTACTAATTTCATGGAGTATAGAAGCCAAAACTTTAACCAAGTGAGTATAATAGAATATATGAAATCGCAAATGGATTTTCACCGCCATGCGGTAATCCACGTAGTATGCATCATTTCCACAATTTAATAAGGAATGAATACGAAGGATAATTCACCACGCATGCGGTAATCCATATAGACAAAGTTATTCCAACGTAATAATAAAGAATGGAATAACGTAAGAATTCACCGAGTACATGCGATAGACCGCATGCATGTGTTATTCCCAATAAAATAATAAAGAATGGAACCAGTGTCATGCGTAATCCGCCGCATGCACGTGATATTCCAACAGAATAATAAAGAATGGAACCAGGTCATGCGTAATTCACACAGACAGGATGTTCCAACAGAATAATAAAGAATGGAACCAGGTCATACGTAATTCGCACAAACAGGATGTTCCAACAAAATAATAAAGAATGGAATAAAAACAGAATTCACCAAACATGCGATAGACCGCACAGACAAGTTATTCCAACAGAATAATAAAGAATGGAATAATAGAAAATTTTCACCATGTATGCGGTACTTGGCATAGACAGGTTATTCCAACATAATAATAAAGAATGGAATAACAACTTTTATGAGTTTTAAAAGAAAAATAACTCTCTTCATGAATACGAAAGAGTAATACCCCTAACCTCAAAAGAAGACTGGATACTGGAATAGTGAGGTAGCAGACTTCTCTTCTTCTTTCTCTCTATAATAATTGCTCTATAGCTTTAGTGAATTGGTGAGAAATGAAGGAAGAATGAGCTTCTATTTATAGGAAAATATAGTTTCGATAATTGCACATTTTGGGACTTAAAATATTACAATTATAATACCTTCCTCTTTTCTTCATTTTTAATTTAGTCCTATAAGTATTATCAAACTTGCACCACCTCCCTAATAGTAAATAATATGAATCAATAGTTCAATCATGTGAATCAATAGTTATAATCATGTGAAAATATGAATTACAGTATAGTACCTCCATCTATACCTCCATTTTTAACTTAGTCATACAAGTATTATCAATATTGCACCAACTTCCCTAATAGTACAAGAATGTGAATCAATAGTACACACATGCGAATAAATAGTTATAATCATGTGAATTAATAACAATTAATTGCTCATTTATCCGATTAATTACCCGACTGGACAGTAAAACTTCCAGACATCAATTAATATAGGAATAAATGTCGATTTCCACTAACACTAATAATCCCAACACAATGGAACTATCAATTTCATCTTTAATCAACACGAAATTATTCTTCATTAATATTATAACTCAAAAATATTTAACAACGAGGTCGTTCCCCGGAAAGAGGGGGTTTTCTGATAAGGATTTCTCCTTATTGGCGCGCAATTAGATGACCAAACCTCTCCTTGACAGAGCTTCTAGACATTGTAAATATTGCAATTTAATAATATAAATAATTTTGTCATCTCAATTATTGATTTAATAATATAACATATTATGCAGATGATACTGTGACAATAATTGAATCAATAATATGAGAGATATGATGCAAAGAATTCTCAGTAGCAATAATTGAGTATAACCGAGTGACTTCTCACGTAAGCATCAATAACCAATACCGCAGTGCTACTATGCAACCACATGCAGACATCTTTGTACTTTTACTACCGGGTAGTTCAACAGCTTTTAACTTGTAACACTTCCGCCGTTATTTTTATAAAAGATAACTATGTCGCTTTCTAACTACGACAATACTTCCGTTAGGGTCCATCAATGATTGTCTTGCGTCGTATGAATATTCTCTCGTTGAAATGAATATTCCCCACCAATCGAATATTATATAACCACTTGCTTACTTTGCAAAATTTTTAAATATTACCCACAACTATAACATTATATCAAATTCACACCATAATATTCAAAAATATATTTCGAGAAAATTATTCTTTATTCATAAAAGTTGGGGTTACACAATTTACCCGAAAAATATATTTCTTTTCTGTCCAAATTATTTTTGGTACATGAAAATATTATTCTTGAATTTTACTCCGCAAAGCAGTATCATGTTGACAATTTAGATATTTTTAAACTCTGGATAAATTTAAAGTCTTTAATATTTATTCTTGATTTCGTTTGATTAATGTTTATATCATTGTCATCATCCTCATGCTTATATTGTGATGAAAGTCATATTTAGCTTACGTACATAGATGGACTGTTGATTATTGGTTTTCTAGTTGTATATCTTTGGCTTACGTGCAAAGACGAATTGTTGATTATTGGTTTTATAGTTGTATATCTTTGGCTTACGTGCAAAGATGGACTGTTGATTATTGGTTTTACAGTTGTATATCTTTGGCTTACGTGCAAAGATGGACTGTTGATTATTGGTTTTACAGTAGTATATCTTTGGCTTACGTGTTAAGATGAACTTTTGATCGATATCTTTGGTCTTAGTGCAAAGATAAACTGTTAATTGATAGCTTTGGCCCGTAGTGCAAAGATGGACAGGTTTATGACATGATCATGACCACTTGTGATACTAATGAATATCCTTGGTCGTAGTGCAGGGATAATTCGATGATGTGATTAGCAGGATCATGAGCATTAGTTAACAGTTGAATGTCTTTGACCGTAGTGCACTGACAGGCAATTGATTGGTATGATCATGACCATTGGTTTTATAGTTGAATATATTTGGCCAGTAGTACAAAGATAGACAACTAATTGGTATGATCATTGTTATTACATTTGAATATCTTTAGCCTTTGGGGTAAGGATATTGAGTAAACGTTCTATTAAGCCTTTGTGGCAAGGAGGAACTGTTGATTCACATTATTATAAACATGAATTATGAATTTAACTAAAATCTTTGGTGGTTCAAGTGAAGACGAGTGATGAAAGTTCTCTTTGTCTTGGGTATAATAAAGAAATGTTGATGAGTATTATAGGGATAAAATTGATGATAAACTTTTAAATCATAGAAGATAGTAGATATCATGCTCTACTTGACTCTTTTAATGGATTATTTATTCCGTTGCAGTTGTTGATCTAAAACTTATTGTCTATTGTATTCTATCAGTTGTTATACTATTGAAGGCTAAGGATAATTTATTCTTCATTATCTTAGTCATAATATTTCTTACTGGGCTAGTTGAGCTCACCCTTTTTTTCACAATTCTCTTCAGGAAATGAGAATATAGCTGGGACGAGTCGGGGAATGGAGTGATGGTCCGAGATGGTGGCTATAGTAGTCCTCATTATATTTATAAAATAGTGTGATAATAATTATAATGAAGACTCCATTGAGAGCGGATATTGTCTAGAAGGCAATATTCTTGTTTAAACTCTCAGCTTATGTTTTGTCGTATTTTGCACGACAATTGTATAATTAAGTTTGTAGTTGAGTTCTGTACCATGTTTTTGGCGACCCAAGATGGGTGATGTATACCTGTTTTGGGGGCGTCACATGGACTGTTGATTGGTATGATTATGACCAGGGATAATTCGGTATAATCATGACTTGTAATGTTACAAATGATAAAAGTCCTCATTGGCCCGTAGTGCATTGATGGACAGTTGTTGGCATGATCATGACCATTGATGATTACACGATTATCCTTGGCCCGTAGTACAGGGATAATTCGTGGATGTGATACTAATGAATATCCTTGGTCCGTAGTGCAGGGATGATTCGATGATGTGGTTTATTTATTAAGCTGAGTCCCAACGATAAAATTGATGATAAACTTTTAAAATCATAGAAGATAGTAGATATCATGCTCTACTTGACTCTTCTAATGGATTGCTTGTTTTGCTACAGTTAAACTTAATGTTTATTGTATTTTATCAGTTTAACATTGTTGAAGACTAACGATAATTTATTCTGCATTATCTTAGTCATAATATTTCTTACTGGGCTAGTTGAGCTCACCCCTTTTGCTTTCATTGTTCTCTTCAGGAAATGAGAACGTAGCCGGGACTAATCAGGGAACGGAGTGATGGTCCGAGATGGTTGTTTTAGTAGTCCTCACTATTTAGTGTGATAATAAATATAATAAGGATTGAATTTGAGTTTAGATATTGTCTATGAGACAATATTCATGTAAAAACTCAGCTATGTTTTGTCGTATTTTACACGACAGTTGTATTAATTAAGTTTGTATTTGAATTCTGTACCATGTATTTGGCGACCCAAGATGGGTGATGTATACCTATTTTGGGGGTGTCACAATAGAGATTATTTTAGCCCCCAACATTTCAATCTGCAAGGCGATCTCTCTTGGTGAGTTGGTGAAATTCAAGTTATTTAGTAGGTTAAGGAGCATGTATTATTATGTTTTCGGCTGTGTGTGACAGCCCAAAAAGGAAAAATAAACTAGCTATGTTTCATAGATTTTCGAAACTTATTGATATCTTTAATGTAAGACCCCGAAATTTTTTAAATAAAAAGGAATTTCCTTTATTTATTATTTTGAAATAGTAAGGGTTGATTTGATTAATGTGGGTAGTTAAGGGTTAAATACGCAAATATTTCAAAATAAGCAAGTGGTTATAAAATATTCATTGTTGTTTGGGAATATTCGTTTGGTCGTAGAATATTATCTGCGGTCGGGAATATTAAATGACGACCACAGCTTGACCATGTGTGGGCCCCATAACTAAAGCGATTGGATGAAGAAAATGACAAATATAAGTTGTTTTTAAATAACTACAGCGTAGTTATTACCAAGATTATCTTGTTGGAATACCCGTGGGTTAAAACACACTAATACGCTGGCGTTGTTGAACAAGAAGTACCACGGATTGCACCAATTATTGATTCTTACGTAAGAAGGCACTACTCAATAATGGTTACGAGAATTAATTTATCAAGATTTTATTGAGTTAATAATTGTCATATTGATATTTTATATTCTTGTTGTTTCAATAATTGTCATTACACAGTATTTTTCATTATCGAAGTAATAATTCATATTATCTGAATAATATTATTAGATAACATTATTGGCAATGTCTAGAAAGTTCTGTCTAAGGAGAGGTTTGGTCACCTAATTGCGCCGCTACCATGAAGAAGAAATTCTTATCGAAAGCCCCTCTTCCCTGAACCGCCTCGTTGTCAATATTGTGATTCTGTAATATTATTTGTGAATAATTAATTATTGATTCATATGATGAGAAAAATATTGATTTTATGTGGATATAGATGGAGAAAATTTTATAGTGACAATTGTTGAAAATTAAAATTTTATCTTTTCTCGATAAAATAATTCATTTAAATATATTATTTTAATAATATATTAACTGTGATATTTTTACAATGAATGTGGGATATATGAGTATACGAGGAGGAAGAGTATTTTTGTTGCAATAAATGTTTAAAACATGTTAAACATGTCTCTGGGACCCCATTTATCGAATCGAAATTTGATTATAACTGTAAAATCGCCCGTTTGTGGATTTCGGTCGATTTCTGTTTGGAATTTGGAAAAACTTTCTTCTGCAAAGTTGTAGAGAATTGAATTTCCTATAAAAACTCGCGAGATTCGAATTTTCTGATGAAAGGGCTATTTATTATGAATTATTGAAGCTCTGAAGTTCTGAAATAATTAATTTTTGGAAGTTTTAATTGTTTTATTTAAGAAAAACGTTTTTTGCAATCCCACATGTGATACAAATGTGCTGAATTCAGTTGGTCTAAGGTGGGCTTGAATTTGTTTAATTATATTATTATTTTATTAAATTTTCTGCTTTGGTGTTCTAAGCATTTTCCTATAAATAGGGTGCTTAGGTTAGAATTGAAAATCACACCAGAAACTGAAGTTTTCTCTCTCTATATTATCGAGCGTATTCTTGTGAGTATTTTGAGTATACTTTGAGTATTGCTAGATCGTGCAAGTTCCTTCAAAGACTATACCCTTATTCTAGCCGTAAGTAATCGATCTTTCGAGGTAAGGAATATTATTTTTTTCAGAATGATATTATTTCTTCAATATCATTATATTTGAAATGTTGATCCGAAGTTTTATCAAATTTGGAACTTTTTCATGTCGGGTTACTATTCATGGGTTACTATTCATGAGTTACTATTCACGAGTTACTATTCACGAGTTACTATTCACGAGTACTATTCATGTAAGCGTGAAGATATTTTTTAGAATTTCTATCTTTTGGTGTCGAGTTACTATTCACGATACGGCACTATTCACGATATCTTGACTATTCACGTATCTGGTACTATTCAATCGAAAAATAAAATTTCTTCTTTTCGTCTAAAACATCTATTCTCGGATACTAACTCGATTGTATCCATGTTTTGATCATTCTTGAATTTTACACCACTATGATTATTTTTGAGGTATTTTGGACGGATAAAACCAAGTACTAATCCTTAATCCTTAATCCTTGTCATTTTGTTTCACCGGATTCGCTTCTTTAAAAAAAAATTCATCATCCTCGGTCTTAAATGATGATATTATGGAATATCTTTGGCTCAGTAGTGCAAAGATGAATGATTTCTTAAGAATATCTTCGCCTCAGTAGTGCAAAGATGAATGATTTGAAGAATATCTTTGGCCGTAGTGCAAAGATGAATGTGTTTAAATGAACATGACTAATCGATGAATATCTTTGGCTTCAGAGTGCAAAGATGAATATTTGATTCCGTATGTATATTGATTGATGTTACAGGATATAAAAGATAGACGATGAACTTTTAAATTCATACATAGAAGATAGTAGTTTGCATTCTCTACTTAACTCTTCTAATGAATTATTATTTCATTGCATAATATTGATTTAAAATTTGTTGTCTATTGTATTCTATTATATTTTTCCTGTTGAAGACTAACGATAATTTGTTGTATATTATCTTAGTCATAATATTCTTTATTGAAAGCTAGTTGAGCTCACCTTTTCCCTTTTGTTCCATTTTTCTCTGGAGGCGAGAATATAGCGAAGTACGCAGCCTGGGGTATGGAATGAAGGTTTTAGAAAGGATTGTTTAGTAGTCCTCACCATTTTTGTAAAATAATGTATCAATAAATGTGATGAGGATTTATTTGAGTATAGATATTGTCTAGAAGATAATATTTGTATTCAAACTCACAGTTTTACTGTTGTAATAATAAAGTTGTAGTTGTTTCTGTACCATGTATTGACAACTCAGAATAGGTGATGTATACCTATTTTGGGGGCGTCACATTTAATGTCTAATTATCTTTTCCGCACAGAAAAACTCGATGGTCATTTGAAAACAATGATGATGAGCTCAATTGTAACAAATTATTACTTCCTCCGTTTCTTAATATAGGTCGTTTTAGAGTTGTGCACAAGTATTAAGAAAATGATTGTATAACATTAACTATAATATCAATTATCTATATTGCCTTTGTATTGGAAGAAGAAATTGTTATTTATTGGACAGAAAAAATAGTAAGAAAACCAAAATTATATT